>CM068957.1:68860568-68879308 GCA_035128595.1 Eptatretus atami | reverse complement strand
AAATGTGAAACAGCTGGATTTCATTGATTATACAGTATATGTAAGTTCTGTTGGCAGATACATATAAATCCTTACTACATTCTATGAGTATATATATATTGGCTGCTTTTAGAGCACCCTTATTCTGGACATTTCCATCTGTCTGTCTGTCCGCGAAACTTTGGTCAAACCTAGGGTGCTAAACCACTCAACCGATTCCAATGAAATTTGGTAGGTAGGACCAATATTTTCTGGGAATCGTGTGTTTTTCGAATATGGGACCCCGGGCGCCTAGCAACGGCATAGCAACGGCCCTTTAAAGTGGTCAAAAAATCGAAAAAAATAATCGAAAAATCGAAGCTTAGAGTTCTGTGCGCAATCTATCTAGCTCCCTTCATGCAATTTGCAGCCCTAACAAAAAATATTTGTAGGAGGAGATAGGTTTTGGGCGAGTACATGTCGAACATTTCAGAAACGGTTAATTGCGAATATCTCTAAGAGAAAGAGTCTGATTTTGATGAAACTTTGGTGAAATGTGTACAATGTGGCTAGCATGTAAACAAAAATGAATGGTTGCTATGCACACCTCCGTTGTTTAGCACACAGCTAAAAATTTATCGTACATCGTACACTTATTGTGGACTGCACAAAAAAATCAATACCTCTGAAACTGGACCTCCGAGGGACTGTTTTTTGTGTGCCCAAGGAGAATGTATAAAAAAATAAAATCTTTAGTGAATAGATAAATGGAATTACCAGGGCTGCATTTGTTAGAGTCTCTTTGGAAACATGCCTGAAATTTCACAAGGCGGGTTTTCTGGTTGCAAACTAAGAGGGCTGTGATAATCATATTTATTGTGCTTCTTCACCAACGGTTGGTTACACCTTCATGTACGTGCTCCATTACCGTGCACATAATCTCATCCATAAAAATGTTAAACAATACCGGTGAGATAATGCATCATTGTTTTGCTTGTGTCTTTGTTTCAAAGCACTCTCCAAGCTTTCCCTCATACATATTGTGACTATATACCCCTTCATATAACTGCTTTCATAGTCTTACTATTCCTATGGAATTTTATAGTGTTCTTGAACTCTCACCTGATCTTCTCTTCAAACTGAGTCGTAAAGTTTATCAAGATATATAAAAGCAATCAACAAGGGCTTTGCACACTACTCCCCCTTTTTAATAAAATCTGTCTCTGAGTGAAAATCTGGTCAACAGTCAATCTTAAAGTTGTTCATTCAACTTCAACAACTCGAGAACGTGAAGTTCAAGTTGTTCATTTAATCAACCACGGTGAACGAGACGTACACAAATTAGACGAACACTGCTGGAGTTGCCTTTCTCTTTAATACTAATTTTCACCCTTCACAGATGTTTTCCCAAGACTTGGTTAAGGGTTACCTTGCTCGTCGATAGTTTATTGACAATAACATGACTAACTCTGTGAGATTCAGTGTTGTCAAAGCAACCTCACTGCAAAGATTATACTGGGTGGTTTGCTGTTGCCTTCCCAGTGGTAGTCAGGGCACGAATTTTGAACTTGGCGAGGGTGAAGGCGATAGCTCGCCTCCTCTTCATGAAGGACACCGTGGGATCTTTAAAGTCCACCAACTAATGGAGCAGACAGGATATCCAGTTTAACGTTCATCCGAGGCACAGCACACACATATGTGCCAAGATGGGGCCCAAAAACACTGTCGTGGAGCACTCCATTGATGGCAACACATTGATTACATCAATGGAGGAAGTCAGAAAGTCAAGTCTGAAGTGGTCATGTATGCTGTTAGTGGTGGAATCCACACCGTAACAAGCAGAACCGGATAACACCATAACAAAGCTGTGTGAAATGCCAGTTGTTAGTTGTTTGCATGAGATGACCAGTGGCCACCCAGCAATCTCACTCGGAAAACTGAAAGGACACTCAGTGGAGTGCATACCTCTACCAGGCTGATTAGTTTATATTTTCTATCCCACTGATAGGCCGGATCTGGATTCAGACCTGAAATAAAATTTAATGAGCTTGTTCTTGTCACCTAACCAACTCATCCACCAAGTTTCGTCCGAATCCGTCAATAACTTTTTGAAATATCGTGTTATATATCTGTTTAGCCCGATCACTCAATGGTGAAGAATCACTTAAATAAATTGTCGGACACGGATCCAGATTCGGATCTTCACCAAAATCGAATCAGTTCTTTCATGTTATATAACTAACCTGCCCACCAAGTTTTTTCCGCATCCATCCACAACTTTTTGAGATATCCTGTACACAAACAAACAAACAGACAAACAAACAAACAGACAGAAAGGGGTGAAAACATAACCTCCTTCACCTTTGGTGGCAGAGGTAATAACAAAATCGACTGACCAATATCCTTGAAAAATCTTCAGACGGTTGAATTTTTGCAAGTAACAAATAGACAGACGGTTGAAAACATAACCTCCTTCCACCTTTCGTGGCAGAGGTAATAATGGTTGGAATGTGCTGAGAAGCATGGTTGGTCCTGCTGAAACACATGGGTTATCTTCCAAAATGCTCACCTTCACTCTTTCATTCCTATTTTTTGTCCCACCTTTGGAACAAACTCCCACATTCTCTTCTATTTCACTCTTCCCTCCAGGTCTTCAAAACAGCTGTTCACAATCATCTCTTATCCAAAACCATGATCTTTTCTACCCCAGTTAATTCACCCCAAACCCACCTCCTTCAAATTCCCTGCTTTCCTTCCTGAAAGTCCCTGTAGTGTCCATCTTGGTAACCGTGTACCCACCCTCTTGTTTACCCTGTGTACCCCGCCCCATCCCTCTCCCTTGCACAGATCTCCTCATGTCTGTTCCCACTGTTTTTTCCTTCCCTCTCCCGCCCCTTCTTGTCGCCTGCTCCCCTTGTTGTACGTTCTGTGTGTTAGCTCTCACACAAGCCTCAACTGTATATACATATATGTGTATATTTTATAATATATATATATATATAGTATATATATATATATATACTAATACCAGCTTGCACACTAAAAACTCGGCTCGCCGTCACACGATCCCTATGAAAATGCTGTGGCACTTAGCGGACAGCCGCAATGTTGGGAAGTCTTGGCTTCCATAATACCACTTGCATTTTGCACAATGCGTATTTTTTGTCATTCCGTGTACGGTCTGTCGTCTGCTACCAGCTATGTTGTACTGCTATCCCGTGCATGTGCACGGTATTGCTAGTATATATATATAATTATACATTTAAATATACCGTGGGCAGGGCTGAAGGGTAATATATTACATATAATGTCATTTAACGACAGGACTGGCTTGCAGCCCTTGCACTCACCCCCACAGGCCCACACTAGCCACTGTGTGCCTCCCTCAGTGCTTGTACTGACTTGCTCCTCATTAGCATCTACCGAAGCCGGCCATCCAGTTGAGATGAAATGTTGAAATGTTGACATGGTTGGTTGCGTTGAAAAGCATGGATGTTTTGAAATGTCAGCAGCCAAGGAACTGGCTGACAAATCCTGCACCGTTGGCATTTCAAGTTGCATGTGTTAGAACTTGTGTGATGAGACTCATTTTTTAAAAAGCATTTATCCTGTGGCAAGAAGTCGCAGTGGGGCTCCTGCTACTTGTGCTCAGTGACTTAGCACACACAGGCCTCTCCATGGCTGTGTGATCATCTCATTGTTCATACCTCACTCTCAACTACTGACCTGTAGCACACACAGGTGAATACCAACCTGACGGTGTTGCTTTCTCACCCTGACTCACCACCTTATGCCTCTTATTCTCAATTGCTTGTCCTGCATCCCACAGCATACACCAGCCAGTACTCTTTGTCTGGCCGTGGTGAATTCCTCTCTCTGCATATTTGGACGATCCGACATCCTCTTATACCTTGACAATCTTGTGCCCAGGTTCCAGCGTTTGGACAACGACTTATTTGACACGTTTGTGCTCCATGTTTATATGGCCACTGCTACCATTATGTTTCACTTCTTACCCTGGCATCTTTTCATAGCTTCTCTACTGTACCCCTGGCACCCATGCTCTCCCTTTCCCCAGCACTCTTGTCATTTGCCACGCAGTCCTGTATGTGCCATCCACGTGCATTCGTACTATGAAGAAAAAATACAATGAATTACTCCTCAACAATCAATAATACATAGTGCAATTGGACGTGTTGTAATTAATCCAGAATAATCTGTATTGAACATCGTTTCAAAGAATGCAACAAGCAGTTCATAATTTTGATGTTTTCTTTACTTAGGCGTCGGCTGATTGATTCAAGGGATATTTTGCTCTTGCCGTGGATTCCATGTCAAGACGTTTGGAAGCCAAAGGAAAGTCAGCACCTACAACGATGAGCATTAATCCTAAGCAAAGCCATTTCTTGTGGGATTTCGTTGCGACGCTGCGCGCATGCACGGCGATATAGGTCCGCGCGAGAGGCGCAAGCTGCCAAAAGCTCGGTTAAGAACATTTTCTGATTCTTGATACTATCGGTAAATCACTTTGATGCACAAGGTATTTAGGTAACTCATTTAAGTGGAAATGAGTTTTTTGGTCGGGAGAGCGAGGGAACGATTTGTGTTTTACATCAAATCTAAATGCAAGGACATTTGTCGGCGGAGCGCCTCTCCACCAAGCCAATTCTCTCGCCGAAAATTGCACTCCTCGTCTGTCGAAGTTCAAAACAATCCCCCCCCCCCACCCTTTTCCTGCTCCCGCGTCCTATTGTGTCGGGGAGAACGATAACAAACAAAAGGCTTTTCTTGTCGAAGGCTGTTGGGAAATGCGGATGATAGCACGGAAAGAAAGAGAGAAGGAATAGATTTTACTTTCCTTTTCTGGCCGTCGCGCATGTGACACACGAGCCTGAGAGACGAAGCTCGATGCGGATAGATTACAAGGACAGGGGACACGGTGGTGGGTGGAGAAGCGGCAAGTGGAAAAGGGGGGGCTATCGAGGCCTATCGAGTCGGGTGGGGTTGCACGTAGCACTGGGCCGTGACCGACCAAATCGGTTCCGACTCACTGAACCGTTCAGCTTCCCTTCACTGCCGACGCGCGCAAAAGCTGACCCATAGCTCCCTCGCAATAATCGTTCACTGTAGATGCTTTTTATTCCTCCTTTTTATACTCGCAAATAATCGGCCACCATCACGTGCTATTATGAGACATTATATTGTCAGAAAACACACGCAAGTGGCTGGAAAGTTGACTGAGTGCATGCTACTTCTACAAGAGGCGAGATTAATTTCGGCTTTTTTTCTCTCTCTCTCTTTTTACACCTCCTTTACAAAATGATTTCTTTCGTTTTTCCTTCACCATACCATGAAAGCGTATACCATGTGTATCATACATGCTGCGTCTGCTAATTTACCGCAAAAGCCATGATTTTTATGCCCATTCATGTATTTATTCAAAGCATATAGACCTGTCATGTATTGTTGTGGGAATGAATTCTTGAGGGCAACGTTGCATAGTATATGGTAGTTATCTCCCATATTGCATGTATTAGCATAATTATGATACAAGGTATGCGTTGTTTTATGCGTTGAAAGCTGCTGTCTTCCCTTTCCTAATGTGTGTCTAAAACTGCCATCCCTTGATACCTCTTTTAATGTTCTCACCTTTGTAATCTGTCTTTTATGTTCTTTTAAAAGGGAACATGAGGTCATCAAGCAAAAGTTTGGGTGTGAAGCCCCTAGGAAAAAATAGCATTCCTTTCCTATAGTAATTCTCTTCAGACTACTGTAGTTGGACCTATTACCAACTATAGTATATGAGAGTGCAACTCTCATGTAATATATAAAACTCATTCTAACCAGTGATTCACTGACTCACTCACTGACTGAAATGAAAGATCGGTACCTTCCAGGTGACATTGAAAGCTAAAATTTCACATGCCAATGGATATCGAAACCGATACACCGGGAAAAAAAATTCACAGAACTGTCGGAAAGTGTCCGTAAATGAAAATATAAAGAAATAATGATGAAAAATTAAAATAAGTAATTTTTTTAAATGCAGGTGAGTGACCCGAGACAATGGTGAAGCACGGTTCGTTATTGCTTACAATGTGTAAGTATACCCCACTAGTATACTGTCGTGTCCGGGGGGTTTAACCGGGACGATGGCAAAGTTCTCCTTTGAAGGCCTACAGCCGAAACTCAGAGATTAATGCGCGTGTGGGAAGAGGGAGCAATGGCGGAGGGCGGAGGAGCACAGCATGGGAATGGGGGGGGGGTATACTCGAACCCCACTACAAATACATGGATACAGCTTCTTAAAAGGAATACATTTAATGAAAATAGACAAATATTTACAAAGGACAATGATTCAATAGGTAATGATAATAATGAAGTAAATAAATCCAAAAGTCAGTGTTCCTCCACACAAAATAAAAATAAAACCTTTCCTTTTAAGTATTCTTGTGCTTAGCTTGGCCCAGAGATGGTCTTTGTGGAACTTGGAATTGAGGCGCTTCTATTCGCTCGTGCAGATGCGCACAACAAAATGGAGCCTCGTTGCTTCTCTCGTAGCGGGACAAACGCACGCCAGGCAATCCGCAAGCAGCACTCCACACCAAGGCTCAGAGACAGCTTTGTGCACCGATCATCCTTACCGACCCAACCAAGAGCCAAAGGTCAGCGTCTTGCTTCAACACGCGAGCCAAATCACCTCAACACGAATACAAGGATTGTGCCGTCCTCCTCTGCGTGCGCTCACCCTCTCTCCCTTGCCTCTCCAAAAAAATGCGCAACCAACCCTTCATCTTCGATCACCCTCTCAATCCTTTGCCTCCAGGGCGTGGCCTGCTCGCACGAAACCTGGGAAGGTGGGGCTTCTGCCTGCTCGGCTAGCTTCTGATGTCACGCCCATCAATCATCAACCTTGGGGGCATGACTTCGCCCACCGTCACACTTGGAGGCGGGGCTTCTGCCTACTCAGCACGTTTGCTTGTTTCTCCTTGTGGTTTTGGTTATAAAAAACAAGGCGAAAAGCCACAGAGGGCAATTATATACTGGGGAAGCTTATTCTTAAACCCTAGCTAATTAACACCGCACCACTCCCCGTGTGGTGACACGTAACACTTAAGCACACAGGTTCCCTACTTGGTTACATCAAGATGCCTCCGACATGTCCATAGACCAAGCAACTCTCCACAATGCTATATTCCTTATTAAATTCCTCAATCTACCCCCACAACCGTAACACTACTATAGTTCTAATTGTACCATTTTTGCCCAGGCATGGGAGCCGCGAAAAGGGCATGTCCCCGCGAAAAGGGCATGTCCCCGCCATATTGATAGAACTTGCTCGAAGTTCATTTTGGGTGGGGCGCACCTTGATTGATGGCCGGAATGCCAATAAGAGCAGGGCGGCTGACACAGAGTTACACTTCATGGGCTGGGACGCAGCCAGATGGGATAAAGGTGTGGGCAACTGGGGGCGAAAAGAGTGGAACCTTGGACTCCAGTGTGAAGGGCTGTGCAAGTTTCGTGCATGGTCGGCATGATAGACACACCCCCCTGCTACTTCATGCTTACCCTGCCCCCCTCCCAGCTAGGCCTCTGCAATATGCCACTATCGTCCTAGCTCCCGTCTCATAGACATTTGAATCATGCCTGCCAGGTTGATCGAGCCATGCCAAGGTTCCTCCAGCCATGTTACACTCGTTGTATCCTGCCAGGCACAACCTGGGTATTTCCGTCTCATCCGTTCCATCTCCGGTGGTATTAAAAGGCCTTAATGAATCATTTGTTAAGGAATATATAATTTGTTTGTTGGCTCTTACTTAAGTTTTTGGGGTTCATTTTGTTTTGCTTCCCTTTTGTATCTCCTCCCCTTGTGTCAATACATTTTAAAATAACTTTTTCTCGGGGTGCGTTTGAGTGTTCCTGATCACGACTAGAATTATACATGTACATTAAAGGACAGAATGAGTTCGGGCAATTAACTCCGAGAACGAGGTCATGCCTGCACCCAGCAACTCTGCTTGGTCACTCCTCGAGAACAGTACAGCACTGATCAGCATGATGCATCAACTGACTTCGTGGTTCCAATAGGTACAGTATCATGGCAGACCGGCCAGTGATCCGACCTGGAACGACAGAATCAGTCTGCCGCTGTTATCACTTTGACACAGTTCATCAGGATTCGAACTGGGCAACCCAACAAACCCAACGGCTGTAAAAGTATGTTGAATTTGTCCATGCTGTATGTGATGGTGTTTGTATATGATGTCATGTGACGTGCATATATAAATATGTACATATATATTAGGTTAATGCTGTCTGTCTGTACTGTATGTGTCTGTTTGTTTGTCCCACCCTGAAACACGGAGTCGCTCCTCAGAGAGAAAAAAATATTCAGTCATAAGTTGCTTCAATTAATCCAAACCTAAGGGAAAATAACCTATGACAAAAAATTGAACCTGGCAGTGGATAGGCAACATGATCATTCCTCGATCGCTCCCAAAAAATTTTTTTCTTTGCTGTTTAGAAATATGATGAGTTTGCAATTTGACATGACTCTGAGCATCTATCTATATACGAATATGTTCATCCATCTGTTTGTGTAAAACATTCTGTTCCACCCATTGGTTGGACAGCTGGCCTGACTCCACCCACAATTTCAACCTGAAAAAAAATCACATGGCCACCATGTTGGTGCTATGCAAAGCCAAAGACATCTTCGGATCTGTCATATCACATTCGCCGTGCCCTCCCTATAAGTTTTCCCTTCAGTGTAAAACGATCAAATTGACTGTTCAAAGGGTTATAAAATATCGAAAGGTTGGAGCCGATAGACATCATGGGCCTTGTGAAGACCACAGTAAGTACAGACCTCTTGCTTCAGTCATTAGGCTTCAGGCTTCTGGGTAAGTGCAATTGGAACCTATCCGAGCAACATAACAAGGATATGTCACTTCACATGTACATAGGCAGTGGGCATGTTTTTCCTTCAAACCCAGGTTATTTTTTTTTTTTCGGGAGTGATCAAAGCAGAGATGCGTTACTGACTATTTTTTCTTAAACGACTCCACCAAGGACCAGAAAACCCGTGTCGTTATAAAGGTCTTTGTTCGAGGGGTTTCGGGAATCTCGCAACATTGTGAAAGAAAATATCCGTCATTATTTACTTTTAATGATGTGCACAAAGAAAGTCACTGATTTATGTTATGGATGCATTCCTAAAAATGGCGACGTTTTCTAAAACTCATTTTCATTATATATTTTCCCATATACATCGTATCATAATGAGGGGATGCGTTGCCAGGGAAAAATATTTGTCACTCTAACTTCACTTAACCTTCACTTAATTACATATTCGAAACAAATGAAATAGCAACACAGAACACAATTGAAATAATGGCACCGCACCAGATGTGGGGTACTTTCTGTGCAGACACCAATCATCCCAAACCCAATCTGTCCTTTAATGGGCGATTAATAACTAAAGCCGTTTGCTATCAAAGCAATTCAAATCACTCATAGAACAAGTGACTTCATGTGTGTATTTAATAAGTAAACTGGGAGGGAGAACAAAGGACACAAAAGCATTTTTTTTTTGCACAATTTATTCACAAAGATATGCAATGCACCCAGGGTATCAGATGAATGGAATTGCCTCTCGTCCCATAATGTGTGAATGATGTTCTATTGAAACTAAGCAAATAAACGACGTAAATTGGCAACTTCCTTTTTGCATTAGGAAAAAGATAATTGGTGTAGGGTTGTTTATTGGCACAATTATGCTGCTCATGGTCATTTGAGAGTTGCAATTCCATGGGGTTTCCGCATATTTCACAGCAATTGTGAGTTGGACAGGTGACCGTGATGGGCCATGAGCCAAGCTGTAGCCGTTTTGATCGTGGTTTCTGTGTTCAGTTGAAGGAGGGGGGTGAGGGTTTAGGTGTTATGGTGGGTGGGGTTGAGGAGAGTTGTGGGGGGGGAGGTTGAGGACTTGGGGTTGGGAGGGGAGGTTGAGGACTTGGGGTTTATGAGAGGAGAGTTGAGGACTTAAAGTCATATTTTACACTGCATGGATGTTCCTGAGTCTCTGCTCAGTATATGTCTATAATTATTACAATTTAATACAGGGGGGCTAATTAACTTGCTGTGTGATTTTGATGGTGATTGGTTACACACGAGCTAATTACAATTGCTCTTAAAGACACTTATCCAACCAAGATATTCTCGTTTTGTATTTTAATTAATTTTCTGAAATTTGTAGAATTTGTTTTTCACTTGGAAGTTGTGGGTTACGATGTGAAAATAAAGGTGGAAAAAGTCTGTATTTAATGCAATTTAATTCCAGGCTATAAGGCAACAAAAGGTGAAAACTTTGAAAGTGGGTGTGAGACTTGAATTTCATTACACACACACACACACACAACAAAAAACAACACACAACAACACAACACACACACACATATACATACATATATACATACATATATATCTATGTATATAGGTTAGGCTCGTGCTGTGTGTTCCCCCACCCACAAACACGAAAATCTCTTCGGAGACAAAAAAAAAGAAAGTAAAAGTTTTAAATAAAGTAAATCTAGACATTACATACATACATACATACATACATACATACATACATACATACATACATATATATATATATATGGGGTTGCCTGAAAGTCAATTACCCCTCCCCACAGCAAAGCATTCCTTCTTCAACTCTTTTCATATGCATGTTTTATTGTGGGGAGGTGTAAAGTGACTCATGCCACCCTCAACATCGGCATATCCATGTCTTTCAGGTGCTTCATTGTCTTTGATTGGTTCTTCATAATCCAACGGGTTTTTATTTACTTGTTTATTTTTGCAACTGAAGAAGTATTTAATTGTTTCTGCCAGAGAATCCCAATTTAATGGTGAATAATGTGTTAGCCCTGTAGCTGTGTTGAACCTTCAAATCGGGAAACTGGAACATTCCGGCAGTTCCTTTCAGCAGAAAACGATAGGGGTGGGCAACCAATCTCCCACAATCAGATAGGTGGTCAGTGATAGTCTCTATGTGCTGACACTCCATTTGGCCCCAAATCGAGCTTGTCTGCACCTGCATCGATCCCCACCAAGCCCTTCCTATACATGTCCACAAATATAATAGCCTTGTTCTTCCAAATTCTTGCGCATGCTGTCTGCTGAGTCGGTGCACTCACAGCAGAAGGGTCATGACTGGAATTAAGAGCATTTGGGAAGGGTGACAAATAAAGCAGGAAATGATGCTGAATGGGAAAGGTGTAGCAAGAGAAATCAATTGCAAATAAGTATTTTCTAACGGGGAAAGCTTCTCACTTGTTTTTTTTCATTATGGTTCTGTAAACGTTACTGCTTATACTTCTGTGATCATTCATAATGTAAGAAACTATTAATTTTCAATTGCAAATAGGTATTTTCTAACGGGGAAAGCTTCTCACTTGTTTGTTTTCATTGTGGTTCTGTAAACGTTACTGCTTCTACTTGTGTGATCATTCATAATGTAAGAAACTATTCATTTCCATTTTTCTTTTTTGTATTTGAGTTCTCATATCCACTTATATAACTTTGAGCATTTACAAATATTTACTTAAACTTACAAAAATCGATGGACATTAATTTATGCAAATTCACAAACCATCACGAAATTTTGTAAATTTACAAACTTTTACAAAAAAATAATGCAATTTTCAAAAATGTCATTTTTTTGTTGATTTACAAAGCCTTATAAAGTATACATTTTCAGAAATTTACACAAACGACAAATGCACAATTTTTTGCAAACATTTATGTACATTTACAAATATTTATGTGAACATACTTAAATATATATATTTCTTACAAGTTACCTTAACTTACAAAGACCTGCAAAAATTACAATGTACAAAAATTTCACCTAGTTTTACATTTTCAAAAATGTATGTAAATTTACCAAAAGTACATAAATTTACTAAACCTTTTCATAGATTTAAAACAAACAAACATTTACTGTGCATGAAAATTAAACTTGGATGAAAATTACTGATATAAAAAGTACAGAACTTTAAAAATTGTATGCATATTTACAAAACATTACATAAAGCTATGAAAATTTACATATATTTACAATAAAATTATTCAAGTTTTAAAAGTATACATAAATTTGCACAAATTTACAAAATTCCATAAGTTTACAAAATTCATAAAATATGTCAGTTAAAAAACTTATGTTTATGATGCTTTATGTAAACTTACAAAAAAGCTTACATAACTTTACAAATAATACATTAATTTACAAAAAATATGCATTTCACAAAATGTATGTTCTTAATTTTTGTTTTTACATAAGTTATCAACTTTGCAAAATATGTATATACACTTACAAAAAATACGTTCACCAGAATTTACAAGTTTTATATGTCAATTTCAGAAATTTTCATGAAGTTTACAAAACGACATCCATCCATCCATCCATCCATTGCGACCATACTCTGTGCAGAGCATTGGTGCTGCCTAAGCAGTCTCCTTAGCTGTTGGGCACAATTCTGGACGGGTCGCCACTCTGACACGGGATACCAGCATGTTGGCACTCATTTTGCCGATCTCATAAGGATGACAGGCTGAGTCAACCCCACCTGTTATTAATTCAACAACCAAGGGGGATTTGAACTCAGGATCCTTAGATCGCAAGCCCACCACCCGAACCATTAAGCCAACACCAAGCAAACAAAGCTACAAATTTACTATAATCACAAAGGTTTGCATTCATTTCCAAACATTTACATGAATTTCCATTTACCAAAATTCAACATTGCATGAATTTACAAACATTCACAAAATTTACATAGGACTGACAAATATTTACAAAAGTTTGCAAACATTTAAACAAGTTTACCAAATTTACCAAAAACTACATTTTTATAAATTTACAAAAGTATATGCAAATTTATCACATTTTACCAAAGCATGTAAATTTACATAACTTACATTTCCAAAAACGAATTTACACGAGCCTAAGACCTTTTTACGGGGAATTTATCCATACATGGTGAATAAGGTGGAGATAGATGTGCAACCAGAAACTAATAACCAGAGCATGGTGTGAGCAAGGTTTCTGTTCAAAGTACAAGTATGGGATTGCAGAGTAAAACAATTGGGTTTTCAAAGACAGACATTGAAAGTGTGAGAGAATCAAGTGCTATGGATAGGGCCAGGGTAGCATTTAAGGAACAAATGTGCAGAGTACAAAGTAAATATAAAATAGCTAAGGTGTTTTATTTCTAAAGGTCATTTAAGGAAATGTATTTAATTTATCTGCCACTGATGCTATGTCATCCAATACCACATGCTGCATGATTGAGTACCACACCCCCTCCCCCACCAACTCCCTCTCCCAATCCACTCCCAGGTTACCTGGTGAAGAGGGTGTATGGAGACAGTGGAACTAAAACAAGATACTTCAAAGGGTGAAGCTCTTTATGAGCCAACGGCCATCCACATTGGTGGTAGGTTGTTTTTGTCATCCATCTGGGGAAGCATCACTGCATACTTTATAGGGATCTTCAATGGCTTAACATTTTTCAGACTGGGTAGCTGTAAGTAATGGGGTACTTCAGTCAGTCCTGGGACCAGTACTAATTGTAACATATAAGTGATTTGTCTAATCGGGTAAGGAGCAAACTTTAAAAATTCGGAGATGGTACAAAGCAGAGTGATGTGACCATATTTAGGAAAGCCTCGTTTCATTTTTTTTAATCTTTATGTTTGGTATTTCAGGCAATTGATTTCATACAAATTTGTAATTTATTCATGATGGTAATACTTATCAACATCAAAGAAATGTTTAATTATAATCCACAATAGTTGTGAGAATTATGGAAGTGACAACAATATAATTACCCTCTGCCACCTCGATGTTCCATAACGCTTGATTTTATATTCCACAAAAGAAATTCAATAGATAGTTACTTGACACCTCTTTTAAAGGTGAATGCTCAAATGCCGACCTCTTGGTCAATTTTGAGTCAATGAAATTACGAGACAATGTGAATTTCTCACAGGTAGGTGTTTATTGATTTTTACCTCGAATGCACATTTACCGGATAGGCCAACAGCCTGGGAAACCCACGGGCATAGACATGTATGACATTTGGACATCCTGAGTTAGATGTTGCACGTAATTTTCCAAAATAGGTAATGACATTTCGCCAGATCCAGAGCCTGTGCAAGTCTGTGTTGACGTTCATCAGCCATCTCCTTATCCTGCCTCATTCGTTTTCTTGCTCTATGCCATGCAAGTCTACATTGGCGTTCATCGGCAGTTTCATTCTGTTCACTCATTCTTTTTCTTGCTGCATCCTGTGCAAGTCAGTGCCTCCTATACAAAGACTTTGGCCAACCCGATTTTGGAAGGAAACGCTTGTGATTGGTCAATAGCGATAGGGCACTGACGGGCACCATTTTGTTACCTATAACAATTTCATAGCGGCACTGTGTATGTGTAGTGAGCATTGCGGCGTATTCATTCCACATCATGAATTCCAGCAGTTTTCGTGTTTTTTATGTGGTTAACTTTTAATAGAAAGATGCCTTGCCATTCAGCATGCCAATGTTCGAATCGTTCAGAATGTGGGAAGTAAAAGTTCGACGTGAAAACTGGAAAGCCATGCCAACTCGTTTTTGTGTGTAGTGAGTTTAATCTTAGTCTAGACTCTAAACTAACTAAAACCGTTTGATGCTTGATTCTGAATTCATATTACCATGGAAGATACAAAGCACAAATATTTATTTCTGATGTTTTTATTGTTTGAAGAGACAATCCTAATATAAACTAGAACAGCCCTCGGCTGAGCGCATACCTCCGCCAAGCTGAACAGTTTACATTTTGGATCTCACTTAGAGGCCGAAACTGGATTCAGACTTGAACTAAAATATTGTCGCGGCCCTGGCCAGTTACGTTAATTCCCCCGACCCAATTGTGGTGGACGGGTGGTTAACACCGACCAGGCTGGATCGCCGAGCAGTTTTCCACAGAGGCAGACACATGATCCTCAGAGATTATGGCACACGTGGGAGGGGAATTGCGACACGGACAGAGCAGAGAGAAGCACATCACAAGGGGTTTATACTCGAACCCACGACAGACACAAGGACACCAGCGTAGCCTAGTGTTGGCTCAGTGGTTAGGGTGGCGGCTTGGGATCCTAGGGTCCTGAGTTCAAGCCCCGTCGGCCGCTGAATTAATACACCAGGGGGTTGACTCAGCCTGTCATCCTTCCGAGGTCGGCGAAATGAGTACCAGTTCCAGTGTGTGTACTGGTAGAGGGGCACTGCATCAGCGACACAGTCGCGCTTCAAGAAATGATAGCTACCCCAGCAGCAAAGCTGCCATACGACCACCACCAAGGACACCAGCAACCTAAAATAAACATGGGGATTTAATGAAAATAGATCAAATATTTACAAGGGTAATAATTCAAAATGTAATACAAAACGTGAGGTCAATTATAGCCAAAAGTCGAGGCACCTCTACACACGGACTTTAATACAGACAAGGGGAGAACAAAAGAAAAGCAAATCCTCCCTTTATTCTGGCACTTAGCTTTGTCCAGAGATGGTCTCTATTGAACTTTGTGATCGAGCCGCCTCGTCCTGTGTGGGAAGATGCGCCCCAAAATGGTGCCAAGCCGCTCTCTGGGCGGGAAACGTACGTGACGTAATTTGTGAGGCGGCACTCAACACCAGGGCCCACCAAGCGCCGTGCGACTTCTTCTCATGAACAAATATGATGAATGTTCCTCTCCTACACGAGGTCTGCTCACAGTGATCATGCACCTTCCTCGACCACATGACGAGACGATCTCTGAGGCCCCGTGATAGGGCCACAAGGCATGCTCTGCTTCCCTCCTGAGAAACGTACACACTTCACGGTTCAGCCGAACAGTCAATGACGAGCATCTTGCCCAGCACATGGGCAAATTTACAGCACAACACGAGAATTAGTGCAGCCATTTTGTCATGCCGAGAGGAGAGCAAAGCGAGATCGTCTGTCCCAGCCACATTTCTCACCAACCATGTCCTCTCTCAACCAACTGCTGCTCTCAGATCATGCCCTCCCCCTCTCACATCACACTCACCAATCATAAGCCTCGGGGGCATGATTGCTGGTACGTAGCCAGAAAGGCTTCATGCCCGCTTGGATGTGTGGCATGGTTGTTTTAAAGACGTGATCTCCCTTTATCACCGGTCTTGAAATACAAAAGCATCGGGAAAAGGTCACTGGGGGCAATTACATTCTGGGGGAAATTGCCCTTAATCCCGATCTAATTAGCACAGCATCACCCCCATGTGGTGACAAGTAATACTTAAGCTCACAGTTCTCCTACTTAATTTACATTGAGATGCCTCCTACACGTCCACGGACCAAGCAAATCTGTACAATCCTAACTTTGCAATGAAATTCCTCCATCTACCCCCACAACCGTAACAATTTCATTGGATTGTTCTCGTCATCCAACCAACTCATCTGCATAGTTTGAGGCAGTATAAGAACCAGAAATTTTTTTTGTATATACTGTCGAGACTTGTATAAGAGCGAACACAAAACATAATATAACAAGGGGAGCAGGAGACAAGAGGGGTGGGAGAGAGATGCACAAAACAGTGGGAAACAGAGGCATTAGGAGATCTGTGGAAGGGAGAGGGATGGGAGTGGGTGGGGGGTACATGGTATAAACAAGATGGACATGACAGGGATTTTCAGGTCTTTACACGACGGGGACTTTCAGGAAGGAAAGCAGGGAATATGAAGGAGGTGGATTGGGGTGGATTAATGGAGGTTGGAAAGGTCATGGTTGTGGATGGGGGAAGACAAGAGATGGTAGTGAACAGCTGTTTTGAAGACCTGGAGGAAGAGTGGGTTTGAAGAGAGTGGGAGTCTGTTCCAGAGGTGAGAAAAAAGAGGAATGAAAGAGTGAAGGTGAGCAGTGATTCTTGATTTTGGTAGTTTCACCATTTTGGCAGTAAAGGAAATATGGGGGGGGGGACAGATCACAGACAGAACAGGGGGTGAGAGAGGCCGAAGAGGAGACGGTAAAAGACAGAAAGACCACTGACCTGCCTGTGGTGAAAGAGTGACAGACCCAAAGACTCAGCTTTATCTATCACGCTTCAGGAGACTCAGCTATCAGGAGATACCAATGATCCTGAATGCCTTGGTTTCCACAGCGTGAAGCCGAGAAAGGTGTGGGGCGGGAGCACAAGCCCTTAAATGGAGAAACATATTTCCTTTAAAGGAGAAACAAGGAAAAGAGCAATCAGGGATTGCAAACCCTCACCGGGACTTATTTTGAGTGGTGTATTTTTCTATGTTTTCAGGTAAATCCAATATGGCTGCCAAACCATGTGACCTATGATGTCATATGTGTGACTTTTTCTCCTCATGGGTAGGCAGTCATATGCGTAAAGTTTCGCCTCGATCTTTTCAGCCATTTCAGAGAAGGTTTTTGAAGGTTTAAAAAAACAAATAAACAATATGGCTGCCAAATGACGTGCCCGATGAAATCATTAAAAAAATTTGTGGACTATTTTATCCCTAGATGACCCTCAATTTTTTATATTGATCGGATGCAGCGTTCTTCATATACAATTATGACGTCATATCGAAGACAAGCACCTATGACATCATAAAAAATACCATACTATGTGCCACTTGTACACCCACGGCTTGGAGAATGCTTGTGTGAAGTCGACATAGACACACACACACACACAGAAAAAGAGATTCAAAGGCAATGAAATGCATGAAAGAGTATGGAGTTGAACATTGAAAAGGTAGTTTTTTTTAAATTGCTGATTTTCCGAGAAGTTGAGGGTTCAAATAAGAATGTAATTGCTTAAAGGGGAGGGAAAATAATGTGGAATGACATATCTCAGGGAAAGGTTGTGATGATAGAAATCACTTGTGAAAACGCAACTAAAATCAAAAGTAAAATCAAAAAGGAAAACAAAGCAAACAAGAAGGGCACTCGGTGGAGCGCATACCTCCGCCACGTAATGCCTGATCCACAAGAACATATCGGGCCCAATACATTTTTGAAATACCATGCTATACAATACTATATAGTTTTTGGCCCTATCTCTCAATGGTGAAGAATCACTTAAAAAATTAAATAATTCTCGTATCCGGATCCGGATTCGGATTTTCACCAAAATCGAATCAATTTGTCCTTGTCACACACCCAACCTGTCCACCGAGTTTCATCTAAATCCGTCCACAATTTTTTGAGATATCGTGCTATATTGTTAACGAATCTGGAAGCCTTTGCACACAGACAGTCAGCGGTCCCCTGAGCTCAGTTATCTCGATAAGTATATGTTTATAGTAGGGTCCCGCCCTACGTTTAATGGGCGATTAAGTGTATGTGCGCTGCGAGTTATTTGTAGTTAGTTTTTTTATATGCAACAACAACAACACACCTGCTTCGTTCCGCCACCCAACCACCACTCACGCACCGACTCCATTGCCCACGTTTTTTGCTGAAGGCATGGGCGGAGCCTCCATCGCCTCAGATCAAGGCTCCGCTCCGAAGAAGGGCATGGAGCGTTTCCTTCAGCCAATGGGAAGCCAGAATACCAGTACTCGCTTCGGCAGTACATATGCAAAAATAGAAACTACAGAGCCTCTTCAGGGGGCAGGCCAGCGAGACGCCCCGACATACCCCGTCCAATGAGGAGGCGAGTTACCTCAGGACGGACCCCTCCCACCTCACGTGAGGAATGAACTA
>CM068957.1:68847949-68860543 GCA_035128595.1 Eptatretus atami | reverse complement strand
TTTTTATGACATATTTTAAAATCTAATATAAATGACTTATGTTGGGAAAGATGGTTCTATCTTTGGTGTATCCCCAAGAACGGATATTGGATTTATCAAATTATTACACAAAGCACAGGCTTGAACGACATAATATTAATATAACCAAAAATATTAATATGAAAAATGCTTATAAATTAAAAATTATCAAGCCCAACTGACGCGAATGACTTGGTGAGATTAAGCGATTTATCACAAATATATAATCCTTAAATAAACGGCTGTGTATTCCAAAGATACAGCGAATTGTGATTTTTATCTCCAGGTCATTACAGAATTCACAGTTCGAATTAAAATAAATTTTATAAAGGAAGGGCGTATGATTTGTATGAAGAATAGAAAACCAATGGGGCGTGATATGAATGATTAGGTTATAATTGTCATTTAAAATTACCTCGAAGACCCTGAGCCAATTAAATTCAGGTCTCGTAAGGAAGGAATATACCA
This sequence comes from Eptatretus atami, assembly GCA_035128595.1. Classification (NCBI taxonomy): domain Eukaryota; kingdom Metazoa; phylum Chordata; class Myxini; order Myxiniformes; family Myxinidae; genus Eptatretus; species Eptatretus atami. The sequence continues at coordinate 68,860,057 of CM068957.1, read as the reverse complement.
CTTGGTATAGAGATGGAGTTTGTGGAGCACGATTAGTAACAGAACAAATTAAAGAAATTTATGGGTAAATATAATAATGTTTTGCCTCGTTATATCATGAAAACAGAAAAACAGGATTATATGTAATAAGTAGGGAAAAATACAAAATGATTTAACTTGGGAAGATGCGGGAGTGTTCGTGTCATAATATTTATCTAACATATACCTCTCTTCTCTCTCCTTCTCCCTCTCCTCTTCTCTCTCTATACTCTCATCTTTCCTCCCTCTCCTTACTTCATACTTCTTCTCCTTTCCATTCCTTCTCTTATCTTCTCCCTTGCCTCCAACTCCTTCTGCGTATTGTCCGTCTTCCTCCCCTCTCATACTTACAACTCGCGTTACCTCAGTCCAATTATCCATTACTATCCTTGACTTCAGCTTTCACGCTCCATAAGACCACTCTCAATACAGAATATTACTATACCAGCGTATTTTCTTGTAATGAGATTCACTGTATCCAAAAATAATTTTTTTACAACAGGAAACCACATAAAGATTTCTTATTTGAATTTCTTATCAAGAAGCCTTTCGTTTTTTTCTTAAGTGTGTATATATTTTTATCTTATTTAATTCATTTAAGTTTAATCCAAAGTTGTCAAGGTGATTTATCATAGTATTTCCAGGGCATATACAAGGCCAATTACCTATTAATACTATTGAAAATACAATCAGTGTCTATGTTGTAGATATAGAATCATGTTATATTATTATAATTACCCGAATACCCTTTTCATTGAAGAGTAAATGCTTGGACACAGAAAATGGTAAATTTTCTTGTATAGCTCTTCTTGCGGTATGTCTATGTATTTTAGAAATTATATTTATAGAATAAATTTATGACACCGAAACACCTCTCTTCCCATATAAACATGTACTACTACAAAATCCAAGAGACAATACACAAGTTTAAAATAAGAGACAACTTTGGAATAACTAAAATGTAATTAAATAATAATATAAAGTAAGAAAACGAAAGGCTCTTTTAGAAATTCAAAAAGGGGGAGGAATTTTATTGGTTTCCTGTTGTCAAAAAAAAATTTATTTTTGGATACAGGATAACAAGAATCCTGATGAATTATATTGTATTGAATATTCTATGGGTGTAAGTGATTCAAGGATAGTAAGGGACGAGGAGGAGTTGAAGAAGAGAGGGAAAGAGAGGAAAAGGAGAAGGAGGAGAGGGAGAAGAAGAGAAGGAGGAAAAGGAGAAGAGAGAGAAGGAGAGGAGAAGAGAGAGAAGAGAGAGAAGGAGGAGAGGGAGAAGAGAGAGAAGGAGGAAAGAGAGAAGAGAGAGAAGAGAGAGAGGGAGGAAAGAGAGAAGAGAGAGAGGGAGGAGAGGGAGAAAGACGAGACAAAAAATATCAAAATATGGAAACCAGTGAGATTCAAAAAGATTTTGTGGTATTACAGAAAATAACTCAACCACCGAGGAGGAAAACAAAGAATTGACAAGTCTATTTTGCAATATTTTCTTCAAGACTATTGACATCGTCAAGCTATTCATTTAATTCAAGTTTTTTCTGAATAAATGGAGGAGAGAGTGAAGCATTTCTAAGGATTCTTTATGTTTTTTAAAAATTAAGATTCAATGTGCATGTTGGAAACTAAAAGGTTTTTGCCTCTGCAGAATTTTTCTCATAAATAAATGAGTTATTGTCTCAAATGTAAAAATAAAACTATACTAAAAATATTCATATATTAAAAGTAAAAATAACAGGGTATCAAAAAGGTATAGTTCGGTGTGTGGTTCAAAAAAAAATCAATTTATCTCCAACACAAACTCGGAGGAGATATACAAAAGTTTTTATCAGGAAGTAAATTTACAATACTGGAATACCAGGGGAATTACATCTACAGGGTATCTTTCTGGGTCCAGGCACAAACTTGGTAAAGATTATGATGAGCAGACAACCTAAACCATGGGTAACCTATCAATAGGGTTGATGAGTGTTGCATGAGACACGATATTGATATTATGGGAATACCACAACTTTTAGAAGAAAAGCAGTAGCCGATAGAGAAATGGTGTATAATTTGTCTCTGATACAAAATCCAACCTTGAGAGAAAAAGTTGATCGGTTCATCGTGAGAAGATGATCAATGCTAAATTGAAACTTGGACTTGGAAATTCAAAAAACTTATAGACTCTCATATGTCATTAAGATTGAAGGCAATTAGCTGATGAATTACATAACCAATATTCACAAAGTTCCAGGAAGGAAAGTTTATTCCAAGAAAGTTGATTATATTGGTCCGCTGATTGATTGAACTCCATAATTGATAATGGGTACAAGTATGCTTTAACCGTTATTGATTTGAGGAGTAGATACGCATGGGTTGTCCCATTAAAAAACAAAACAGGTAATACTCTATGTTAGCCTTTCACAGATATTTTAATTAGAAGTAAGAGAAAACCTAAAAAATTGTGGAATGATGAGGGTAGAGAGTTTTATAACAAGACATTATGAATTTTCTAAAATAACAGTATTACATTATACAGTACCTTTAATGAAGGAAGGCCGTTGTTGTTGAACGTTTTAATCGTACCTTAAAAGAGAGACTATATAAAAATTCACACAACTCGGTTCACAACAATGGTTATCTTTTATTCAGGATATTGTGGATAAGTATAATAACACGATTCATACGTCAACAAATATGAAACCATCAGAAACATTTACAAATTAAAATATGAAAAGAGATTAATGTCAGAAAACCTAAGTTCAAAGTTGTGATATCGTAAGAATATACAGGTGGAAATCTCATTTTTGAAAAAGGTTTTCGTAAACGATGACTAACGAACTTTTTAAAATTGTTGATGTAATAGATACGGTTCCTTGGACTTATAAGATATATGATTTGAAGGGAAGAGATTTAGGTTCATTTTATTCACAGGAATTACAAAAGACAAAACTAAGCAGATAATACCCATGGAGCAATGGGTTGGCGCTTCACTCCCTCCTACTATACACCGTTGTGGACACTCGAGTGTATAACAGTATATATTGTGTCAAGGGGGGCGTTCTTAGATCTGTGAACCCCAAACACAGAATCTCGACAACATAGTCAAGGCTTAACTTTTGTTTGTGGTGTGTGTGTGTGTGTATGCGTGTGTGTGTGCGTGGTGTGTGCGTGTGTGCGTGTGTGTGTGTGTGTGTGCGTGTGTGTGCGTGCGTGTGTTGTGTGTGTATGCGTGTGTGTGTGTATGCGTGTGGTGGTGTATGCGTGTGTGTGTGTGTGTGTGTGTGTGTGTGTGTGTGTGTGTGTGTGTGTGTCCAACCTCACCTTCAAAATCTCAACCCCAACTCATTCTCGCCCAACACAGTCTTTTTCAAAATGAGATTTCCACCTATATATATTTTTGACTTTTTTTTCTCTTCTTCCAATTCTGTCTTTTAAGGCTTTCAAGTTTATGACGTAGAAAGGGGGAGTAAGCCTGCACTTTCTTCCCAGAACTAACAATATATATTTTTTATGTTTTTTTCTCTTCTTCCAATTCTGTCTTTTAAGGCTTTCAGGTTTGATGACGTAGAATGGGGAGTAAGAAACTTTCTTGATATTGCTCTCATCAAGCACCATCCAACAAAGAACTACATCGATAGCTTTAGATCCCCAAGAGTCTTGGTAGCATTTCAAGTCTCCAAGGTATAACCACATTCTGTTGAGTTTCCAAGATATGTATCACATTGTGAGTTATCAAGCCAGAAACCACATTTTCAAGTCCCAAAATAAAACCAACTTTTAAAGTCTCTAAGGATAACTCATTTCCTGATTTTTCAAAATTTGTGAGTCTCCAAGGTAGGTCCCATATTTAGAACCATCTTGGCAGAACCCTTTTCCTGAGTCTTCCAAGGTAGTTATTTAAACCATCAAGGCAGAACTCATTTACTGATTTTTCAAAATTTGTTGAGGTCTCCGAGGTAGTTTCATATTTAAAACCACCAAGGATAACTCGCTTTACTATTTTTTTTAAAAATTGTGAGTTCTCAAGGTAAAACTTGTATTCTGGCTCATCAAGGTATAACTGGTTCAGTGGGTATTGTCTTGATAACTCGCAATGAGTACTATTGCTGTTAAAACTCTTTTTCAGGATTTTGTTGGTCTCCAAGGCATAACTCTTTGGTTGGGTCATCAAGGACGAAGTCGTTCTGTGGGTCTTGTCGCTCATAAGGTCTTCAACCAAACCGACAATTTCATCCAAGTTGTAGCAAAAGCAGTATTTTCATTTCGTTATTTCAGATACAATTTCCTGTGAGAGAAAATAATAATTGTATTAATTAAGTGATTTAATTATTAAATGAGTCTATGCTTAATCAAACTGAAAATAGGAAAATAAAATCTTACCTCAACAGATAAGAGTTTTGAATCCAATTGATCAAGTTGTAGGTTTAGTTCCATACAAGTAGTCAATCTCCAAGAACCCAAAGTCATCCCACTCAAGGTCTCGCTCGTTCGTGGGTCTTGGTCGCTCACAAGGTCTTCAACCAAGTCATCAATTTCGCCCAAAGTTGTGGCAAAATCGGTATTTTCAGATACAATTTCCTGTGAGTGAAAATAATAATGTATTAATTTAATAATTTAATTATTAAATGATCGATGTTTAAAAGGAACTGAAAATAGGGAAATTAGATCTTACCCAACAGATAGGTTTGAATCCAATTCTTCAACTTGTAGTTTAGTTGCATACAAGTCATAGAGTTCCAGGCAAGCTCAGCACAGTAGTCCATTCTCAGTAAAAGTAAAATATGTTTAAAATGGAGCCTGGGCTTGAGGCTTTTATAGGGAAAGACTGGTGGGTGTGGTTTCCTTTGAAATCCCTGAGCAACCTAGGTAGGCCTTCAAAACCATAACAACTCCAGATTTTCTTGTGAGTCAGGGATGAACTGGAATGATGTAAGAGTAGGCGGGGCTTAGCAAAAGTGGGCGGGGCTTATGGAAAAGTGGGCGTGGCCTATGGAAAATATCTCGGGGAAAGTGGGCGGGGCTTATGCAAAAAATAATCTGAGGATCAGGAGGTGGTCAGATGAGATCATTAAGAGAAGTTATCATTTCGTAATGGCACAAAAGGGGTATCTTGAAAAATATAAAGATTCAAATGTTTTTTTTTAAATATTTTAGATGGGATTATTGTGCAAAGAAAATTAAACTATTGAAGGAATATGAGAATGAACAAATGTTTATAGGTTCAATGAGTGAGCTAAACAATATACATTGGTTATTTGAAAATGAGTGTCCCTAGGCTTACAGGTTTCAGATATCTCTTCAGAATCACCTTGAACAAACCACATTACTACGTTGCTACTTGAACCAATCTTTATCTTGTCTCATTGGTTATTTGAAAATGAGTGTCCCTAGGTTAAAAGGGGAGACAAATAAATATACCCTGGGATAAAAGGGGGTGTAATTTTAGGGGAAAAAAAATGTGAATCGCTGAAAATCCCCATTCATTTACATGGGGAAAGTGAGCCAGAATCAGTATATCCACCCTACTTATATTGTTACGAATCTGGAAGCCTTTTGCACACAGACAGTCAGCGGTCCCCGTAGCTCAGTATCTCGATAAGTATTGTTTATAGTTAGGGTCCCTCCTACGTTTAATGGGGATTAAGTGTATGTGCGCTGCGAGTTATTTTGTAGTTAGTTTTTTTTATATCAACAACAACAACACCACCTGCTTCGTTCCGCCACCCAACCAAACCTTCACGCACCGACTCCATTGCCCACGTGTTTTTTGGCTGAAGGCTGGGCGGAGCCTCCATCGCCTCAGATCAAGGCTCCGCTCCGAAGAAGGGCATGGAGCGTTTCCTTCAGCCAATGGGAAGCCAGAATACCAGTACTCGCTTCGGCAGTACATATGCAAAAATAGAAACTACAGAGCCTCTTCAGGGGGCAGGCCAGCGAGACGCCCCGACATCCCCCGTCCAATGAGGAGGCGAGTTACCTCAGGACGGACCCCTCCCACCTCACGTGAGGAATGATAATAGTGGGGGCGATCTGGCTGGCAAGAGGAAGAAGCCTCGTCGCCTTGTTTGCCCTCGTTTTGCCTGCTGGGATCGTCTCACTTTGCCTGCTGGCGTTCTCGTCTTGTCTGCTGGCCTTCTCCTCTTGCCCGCAAGTGCTCGTCTCGTCTCGTCCATTCTCATGCTGGCTGGCGTCCGTTGCGTCATTCCCGGTCCTGGTGCTGTGCGGCAACGAAGGTGTGGGTTTGAGTCCCCCCCCCCCCCAAACCAGCTCGTCTCGACCAGACCGCACGAGCGGAAAGGTGCCCGACCGAACTCTTATCCTCAGCTTGCCTTCCCTCCCGAGCTGAAGGTCAAATAAAGGCCAACCGCCCCATATGTGTGCTGTGTGTGGTGTGTGTGTGTGTGTGTGTGTGTGTGTGTGTGGGGCCAGTCTGTAAGTAGAAATTGTAAAGTGTTTATTGCTCATTTACATTTCATTATATTCGTGATTAAGTCTGCTCTGTGTCTCCCTCCCTATTGTAAATAAATATCTGTTAAATGTTCCAGTTCGTTGCCTGTCGTTTCTACCATTGACCCAGCATGGTGCGGGCTTGAGAAGTAGTAAGGCCGTTTGTGCCGTAAGTTGTCATTGGGACCGGCGTGGCTCTGGTAACTCCCACTCGGTTACGCCGGACCTGAGTCGGTACATGCGACTCGGTTGGGACAGAGTCGGCCGGTAGCTAGAGTGTGAGTACCTAGGTAAATTGGAATAGACAAGTGGACCCTACCTCACATCGTCGAAATAGTGGCGACCACGGTCCTTTAAGTGACCCGTCGACTCCGGAGTTATCCGGGGTGACGACCTTTTAATTCCGGTGTTTGGTGGGAGACGGCCCCAGTGGCGATCTAGGGGGGTTTGGGGGTTGCAACCCCCCCCTTCAGCTGCTGAGTACCCCTCACTCAACCCCTCCTTCCATCAACCATCCCTAAGGATTTTGAGATATTCTGTACACAAACAAACAGACGACAGACAGACAAACGGACAGAAAGGGGTGAAAACCTAACCTCTTTCACCTTCGGTGGCGGAGATAACAATGAAAGATGGGACATAGCGGTTCAGAAAACAATATAATGTAAACGAGAATTGATAGTTCAGAAAATACCCAAGCCCAAGGTTGATAAATTTGTCATAGAATAAGTTTGGGGAAAATCTACATAACTTGTCCCGTGCCAATAGCAGGAAAGCAAACGGTGTGAAACCCTCTTACAATGCGCTGAATGCTCAAGCGCACATTCACACTGGGTAACAAAATGGTGCCCATTGTTTAGTTGGTTAAACTTGTATCGAAGGCAACTGTGCAAGTGTGTTAGCATTAATCATCTGTTTCATTCTGTTCCCTCATTCATTTTTCTTTTTCTTTTTTTCACTTTCAAGAATTTTGGAAATGTCAGTTTTGAATGCTATACATAAGTTCTGACGTGTAAGTCAAGCTCTGCCCCTCTCCCCACCAATTGGCCAGAGCACCGTTATATCTTGTTTTAACATCTTTGATCAAGTATTGCAGCTTTTTATTGTGACTGCTGTCTCACTAATGCAACCTTTTATTGTGACCACTGTCTGGAGAATACAGCTGAAATAGACAAGTCCCCAGAAAAAAATAGTCTTGTGGGCAGTGTATAGGCAATGCACCCTTCTGTATTTTCACACTATTCAGCCTTGAAAACGCGGGCTATAACTGATATTACATACAAAAGCCTTCCATTTATTTTGCCAATGTATAGCATAGAAGGCCGTCAAAATGATGGGTTGGAGTTGTTCAATTGAAGACTTAAAGCATTATCCTCTTGAGGAGGTTCAGACATTCAAACTCCTGGGCCTCACTACCAGCCACAGTCTTTCTTGGGCAAACCACATTTCACAACATTGGCTTCCAAAGCCAGGTGCCAACTGGGCATCCTCCATCATGCAAAGTCCTTCCTTGGCAAACCGGAACACCGATCCACCTACAAGGCCTTCATCTGCAGCTTGGTGGAGTACTGCTCTCCCTTCTGGGCTGGTACCCCTGCCTCACATCTTGCTCAGCTTGATGCTATGGAAACAAAGGCCTTCATGATCATTGGAATCTCCCACAATGGAGATGAGTCTATGGGCCTATCACTTCGCCATTGCAGACTGGTCAGTGGTCTTTCTGTCTTCTACTGCCTCTTTTCTGGTCCTGCACCCTCTTTTTTGTATACAATATTAAGGCTTGTATAAGAGCTGAACCCGCTGCTATTTCTGTGCTCCCCCCACCCCCCTTCAAGGTTTCTGCAGGGTTCACATGGTCCACCGTTAACCCCTTTCTGGTGAAACCACCTAAATCCAGGATCACTGATTACCGTCACTCATTTGTTCCTCTCTTTTCCTGCCTGTGGAATCAACTTCCACATCCTCTTCAATCCCATTCTTCCCTCCAGGTCTTCATGACAGCTGTTCACCACCATCTCAGATCGTCCCCAATGCAAAAACCATGATCTTCCCTACCCTCGTTAACCCCACCCAAATCTCTCCAAATTTTCCAGATTTTCCATGTTGGACTTTGTCTCCATGCATGCATGTTTTTCAACCTGTTTTTGTCTGTTACATCCTAATCTATTCAGTGTGCTAGCTCTTCCACGAGCCTCGACTATATATACAATTTTTTTTTAAATATTGTTTTGCTTTCCAGGGTCGACAGGAGGGTTTACGAATGGGTTTCTCGGACCCGCTTCTCTGACCTCCAAATCTGAAGCCGACAAGCCACGGATAACTCCATGGCCCAACGGGTTGCTAGGCAACCACGGACGCCGATTCGGACAACTGGCTTGAGCAGGGTCCTCATGCCCAGTGTTGCATTGCCTTACCTGGTAAGCCAGTTATCTCAACTGGGGCACGCGGTCTCAACATCCCACCTGTATTCACTTATTAGGTACAGCCGAGCAAAACCATAGGTGGGGGCGTTGGCTATCTAGCATAGCGAATCAGTCGGGTACAATGTTCCGTCTGTTTAGTATATACACTTATATCGAACCAATGAAGGAAAAGACAACCAGGCAGGTTTGGAATAGTTTATCAATGGTTCAACAAGGCACATCTTTACGGGCACAGTTATTTACAGGGAAATATTCACAAGGCACATACAGCCATTAGAAACAAAAGACAAGTCTTAACCCCGAGCACAGAAGTTCCCCTTATACAATCTTAACTATCTAGGGACAGACAGGTGTGCCACATACACACTCCAGGAAAGTAGAGAGAAAAAAAAGAGAGAGATAAAGATCGGTGCTTTGTGTTGGCCACCACTTCCATAACCGCAATGGCACAACCATGCAAACAGGTAGGCTTGCGGTGGTCCAAAGGGAAAGGTGTGGAAGGGAGGGGAGGAAGGGAAATGCGGTGCATATGTCAGTGTAGTGTCGGGAATGTCATGTGTATGTGTTTCTGGAGCCACCATGCCCAAAGACTGTTTGCCGTGTTCGCCCTCGTAACTCCTTTATGGAACAGCTGGCTTGACAAGCGATAGCAAGCAACAGCAAGCCACTTATGAATGGAACATGCCTCAGAGGTCTGAAGCCTAAGGCCTGAGGCCTGAATGCTGATGCCTATATGTAGTGTCGCCTTCATAAGGCCCATGTCACCAATCAGCTCCAATCTTTCGATATTTAATTATCCTTTTAACAGTCGCCTTGATTGTTTTAAACTGAATGGAAAACTTATAGGTAAAGCATGGTGATTGTGAATATGTTAATATGTCATTTCCAAAAATGGCAGATGTGTGATTTGATTTTTCAGGTTACAATTTTAGATATAGTCAGGCCAGTAAACCAAGCTCCATCCTGAATGGGCAGAGCTTCAGACTGACAGAGAATATTAAAGTGACGATTATTGGAAACATCAAAGTAGACTTCATTGTTGTAGCACGAGCTTCCACAGAAGTTATCATACAGATGAAAAACAAAATTCAGGCAAAATAAACTTAAACTTTCAAATTAAACTTGGACGGAAAGGAATCTAGTTCTTGTATTTAACATAAACTGAAAGGTACCCGGCTATAAACTGTCACCCGAGTGTTTTGCAGGCAGGGCGATTCATCAATCATCCTTCCATTTGAAATGGCAACCACAACAACATTGGTTTGCTGCTGTATATGTGAGTATTTGCATGTTTTTCATTCATTTTTCTGACAGTTCAGGTCAAGTTATGGATTTATGAATTTTACTGAAACACATTTTGTGCTCAGTCTTATAAAATCAAATGTAACTTGAACGGCACTCGGTAGAGCGCATACCTCTGCCAGGCTGAACAGTTTGCATTTTGTAGCCCATTGATAGGCCAGATCCGGACCAAAACCAAAATATCTAATCATCGTGTTCTTGTCACGTACTCACTCATCCACCAAGTTTTGTCCGAATCCGTCCACAACTTTTTAAAATATCATGCTATATATCGTTTTTGGCCCTATCTCTCAATTGTGAATAATCACTTAAAAATTAAAACAAATCACGTATCTGGATTGAGATCAGAATCTTCACCAAAATCAAACCAATTCATCCTTGCTACATTCCTAACCTGTCCACTAAGTTTCGTCTGAATCCGTACATAAATTTTTGAGATATCCTGCTCACAGACAAACAAACAGCCAGACAGACAAACAGGGGTGAAAACATGGGTGGCAGAGGTAATTATTTATCCATTCAGCAAAAAGTTTGATAAAGATTGTCTTTTCATAAAATGGTCTGAAGATGTAAGTTTTTTTTTATGATGAAGACAATTGACGATCATGAAAAATAACTAAAGTTTGTCTGGGAATTATGACATGTGTCTTTAAAGAAAATTTACTCAAATCAGCAATACATTTTAAGAAGGTAAGACCAGGGAAACAGTTTACGAATGAAGAGCAGGAAATTTATTACATCATATCATCGGTTCATCTGCAGTTTCTTTCCCTTTATGATTACTTCAAATAATATACATCATTTGTTACATCTTTTTGAAATATTAGTGTGCAAATGTTCACTTCATTGGGATATTCTCCCTTTGAGGAAATCATTGTCAATGAAAGGCAGGGATAATGGTAAATTTTATGTCTATTTTCTTTTTGTTGGATTTTTCAAATTAATGAATCATGGTTGTCAAAGAAAATTTTCGAGTCTCATTTGGACCTCTTCAAGAACGGTGTTCATAAGCACAAATAAACTGAAGTGATCCAAAATAAACAAGAAAAAGAGAAAAAGAGCAGCGGTCTGCAAAATCAGAGACCACAGACTGTCACCAGGACTTCTTTTGTGTGGTGTTTGTGTACTGGTGTTATGTAATTAATGAGACATAATTAGAACTGCCACTTTACAAATGCTGGCAATAATGACCAGGTACCAAGACGTCCCGTTTTGATGCAACCCCGCTTTGATCGGACACCTGACCCTGACCCATGACGTTTTTTTGTTAATATGGAATAGGCAAAGCCTAGAAGCGAACGTAGAATTCTTCTTACATTCGCTTCTTAAATATATCAATTAAACCGTCTTTTTGCTATGAAAAATAATATTACCTCAACATTACCTTCACAACAACAACTACACCGCCTAGAACAGGATCTCATCTGCAAAATAAATATTACCTCAACATTACCTTCACAACGCACAACTACACCGCCTAGAACAGGATCTCATCTAAAAAAATAATATTACCTCAAATTATACCTCTACATTACCTTCACAACAACAACTACACCGCCTAGAACAGGATCTCATCTGAAAAGATTTTTTTCCTCAACATTACCTTCACAACGACAACTACACCGCCGAGAACAGGATCTCATCTGCAAAAATAAATATTACCTCAACATTACCTTCACAACAACAACAACACCGCCTAGAACAGGATCTCATCTGAAAAATAAATATTACCTCAACATTACCTTCACAACGACAACTACACCGCCTAGAACAGGATCTCATCTAAAAAAAAGTCTCAACACTTACCTCTACATTACCTTCACAACAACAACTACACCGCCTAGAACAGGATCTCATCTGAAAAGATTTTTTTTCCTCAACATTACCTTCACAACGACAACTACACCGCCGAGAACAGGATCTCATCTGCAAA
>CM068957.1:68833955-68843190 GCA_035128595.1 Eptatretus atami | reverse complement strand
CATGACACATCATGACACAGTACAGCACAAACACAGCACCACAGCACGAACACAGCATGATACATCACGACATTGCATGAACATGGCACCACAACACAAATACGGCATGACACAGCATAAACATGGCATGACACAGCATAAACATGGCATGACACAGAACCGCAGCACGATAGCACGAACATGGCACAACCCAGCACGACACAGCTCTACAGCACAAACATGGCACGACAGCACAGACACGGCACCACAGCATGAACACAGCACAAATACAGCAAGACGCAGCACCACATCATGAACATGGCACAACAGCACCACAGCACCAACATGGCAAGACACAGCACCACAGCATGAACACGGCACGACCACAGACACTGACGGCGTCCCGGGAAAGTATGAAACGGAATGATCCCATAACATACAAGACACCTGGTCAGCTTGCAATGGTGGGACAAAGCATTCATCACCAATTTTGTCCACAGTGTCCGAGTGTGCCTGGGTGGTGTCTGTGCTGTCAGACGACGGGTATTTCTGCTCGAATAATATAACTGATTTATCAATTAATACAAAATCCCTCCCTTATAAACAGTTGATTGAATGGAAAATCAAACCCTACCGATCTGTAGAGAACATGCTACCAGTGTTTTCATATTCACCAGCACTTCCGCCTTCTTCCTTTGAATTACTCACACATGGCTCCAATCGATAAGGCTACTTAATTCCCACGAAAGCGTTTCGATCAATAATTTTGCCTCAAATAGTTTCTTCAAAATCCCACTGATCAGTTTCAACATTCTGAGAACCATCAGAGTTGCTAATGATGGTGGAATCAGTATCGGAATCCGATCTCAACATGCATTGTTTCTCAATGTAAGCCGCCGTTCAGATCGATATGGCATCAAGGTGTGATGTCACTGCCAAAATAGACTAACCCATTTCTATATCCCCCGCCAACTTCGTTGGTTGGCGGGGGATAAAAATCGACATGCTAGGACTTTTTTTCGACACTTTGTGATTGGCACAAAATTTTAAAATTTTCTTTTCCTCCTTCAAATTAGACCATGATTAATGATTTTAAATGGTTTTTCAGAAGAAAAAAATTTTGTGTTTGGATTTCCCTTTAAACTGTCAACCATTCCATCCCGTTGGAGTGCTTGCTTGAGCGCTTTGAATCAAGTAAGCCACTTGCCAAGTGGGTAAGCAATCCTCTTGCTAATGGAACACACCCCTGATGTCATATTCATTTTCAGTGTCTACTCAGGGGAATGTTGGTTGGAAGTATTTTTTTTGAAATTCAATATTGCAGAGCTTTTCCATGACTGGAAACTTTGTCAAGTAAAACAGTAGTTACTCGTACATGCAAAGCGAAAAGCAAGGTTAAGCAATTGGTTCACTTCTGTCTATCTGTCCGTCCGTCTACCAATGTCAGTTTATGATCGAGGAACTTTATTTGAATTGAATGTTGTATTTTGACTTTGAACACGAATCGGAAAACAAACCTGTAGTTTAGCAGTACTTTGGCTCTGAATTCGTCCTGATCGCACATGTGCAGAGAGGAGTGAGAACATTTTTTTTTAACTCTGAGACAAAGTGGTGTCACTGGTGGTAAACTTCCAGAATTAATATATTGATATGACCTTTAAAATCTTTATTTTATTTGAATTGAATTATTATATATACATTAACACTGCAGAACACAAATTGCCTTCTTACCACTTCCAAAAACCTCCAGTTTTGTAGTACCTGGACATATTAAATAAGATGGTGTAGAAGACACTGCACAACGGTCGTAAACTTCTGGAGTTAATTTTTAGATCCTCGTGGAGGATCTCTAAGTCTTACTCACGTTGTTGTTCTTGTGGACTTTTTTGTTTCACAGCCTACAGTTTTCATCGGATCTTCGTGAAACTTGCCATGTATATGCAGAAAGCCCACGCGCAGGCAGTAACCATCTCCGATTTAGAAAGTTCTTTCTAGAAAAAAAGTTGACGTCATAATATCGCCGCTAATGGAAATCGCCTATACCATTATCTCCGAAACTAGGCAAGCTGTTTGAATTTTGTTTGCGGGAATCAAGCCGGGCATTAGCACAGATAATTTATCGCAAACCTGATACATCACAATGACGTCATATTCGTTTTTATGACGTCATCATTAAGAGGACGAGGATCTTAGCTCATTTGAGCTTGTTTTTATAAGACCTTTAAAATCTGTATTTTATTTAAATTCAAATACATAGTTGAACACTGTAGAACACAAATTGCCTTCTTGCCACTTCCAAAAACCTCCAGTTTTGCAGAACTTTGGCATATTAAATAAGGTGGTGAATAAGACTGCACAACGGTGGTAAACTTCCTGAATTTTTTTAATACCACTTTTAAAATAATTATTTTATTTCAATTGCATTAGATACTCAAACACTGCATGGGGCAAGGTGTTCTATGAACACTCTCGTTTAAAATGGTCTACAGTCATCGATAAATTTTTATTAAACCGTGTTGGGTTTTTCAGATGTTTGATTTCCTCCAATCATTCAAATTTGTTCATGAAGTTAACATTTGTCAACATCAAATAAATGTATAATTTTTACGATTCGCAATAGATGTGAGATTTATTGAAGGGACAGCAATAGAATTACCCTCAGACGTCTCAATTTTCCATGAGCCATGGTTTCACATCCAACAAAATAATTTATGAGTTTTTATGGTTACTCAAAGGAAAATAGTTAAGTGACACTTCTTTTTCACAGAGTGCTCAGATGCCTTCTTCAACATTATTGGAATTTCTCGCGATGAAGCTGAATTTCTGGGTCATTTTATTGTTGTCAACTTAAGCTGAATCTCACCTTCATGCCTGTTCCTCCCACATCACAGACAGGTCGCTGGCCTCTCTGTCTTCAAACACCTCCTTTCTGGTCTTGCACCCTCTGCCCTTTATGTGCTCTTGCACCCTTTGCCCCCACAGCTTTCTCAACCGTGTGCCAGTAATCCACCCACAATCCAGGCTCATTGCTCGCCTTCACTCATTTGTTCCTTTTTTCTCTGACCCATGGAACCATCTTCCTCAGTCTGTTCAATCTCATTCTTCCCTTCAGGGCTTTTATATGGCTGTTCACACCCCTCCTTACACCCCCCCTCCACACCCACATCCATACTCATGATCTTTTCTCATCTCATTAACCCACCTCAAGCTCACCCCTTCCTCTCCAGGTTGTTATACAGGATGGGGCAGAGGCGGGAGATTTTAAAAACCGATCTCCGCTATGCCAACATGATCGCAACTTTTTTGACTGATCAACTAGCTACTAGGTTTCCTCAAGTTAATGAGGCCACTTGGTTTCAACAATACGGCGCAACGTCTCGTACCGCCAGTGTCAATGGCCTTTTTCATAACCACATCATCTGCAGGAATGGTGACATTACTTGGCCTCCAAGGTCCCCAGACCTGTCAGCATGTGACTTTTTATGGGGGCATTTAAAAAACAAAGTGTATGTTCATCGCCCACATAATATTGAAGAACTGAAAGAAAGACTTCGTCAAAAAATTGTCGGAATTTCTTTGGAGATGCTACGCCGTGTCATGGGAAACATGCGTGGAAGATTAGAGGAATGCCTGTGCAGGGACGTAGATCACCTCGAGGATGTGATCTTCAAGAAATAAATGGCATGCTACATACTGTACTTCAAGATGGCATCTTTGTAATTTGGCAAATACAAAATGTTTATTTAATTACCAGGTTTTAAAAATCTCCTGTTTCCTTGCCCCACCCTGTATTTTCCATTTTTTGTTTCATTGCTATTTCATCTCCGGTTTTCTTCTCTTTTTCCAGGCCATTATTACTGTGTTTGAGCTTGTATCCAGCTTTTTCACCCCCTGCATCCTCCCACCCCTCCCTCATTGCTGTCATTGTCCTCCTCACGCATTCTTCGTCCAAGTGTCTCTCTTGCTGCATCCCTTTTCCCTTCTGTTGCTGTCTTGCCCTGCTTTCCACTGTGTTTTTTCTGTTCTGTTCTGTTCTATTCTGTTCTGTGTTCTAACTCTTCCACAAACTTCGACTTTGTATTTTTTTTAAAAAGCAGCTCAGTATTGTCCTTTTTGAAACCAACATTGGAGACTCGTGTCCCATCAAACCCACATTGATTGAGCAGGCTTGATAGGCCATTTGGCCTCCTTCTGCATTGAAGGATAATTAAAGGTTAATTAAATAAGGCCATTAATTATCTTCAAATGTGGTGTTTTAATTAACCCAAACACCAAATTTTCAGTCATGCACTTCCTTGGAGTTTTCTTAGAATGCATGCAAAGTTTCAGGCTGCTAGGTTTTATGGTTTTGGAGGTATGGAGGAGACACACATACTGACACACACACACACACACACACACACACACACACACTTATTTGTATTGAGAGGTATCGGCCATTTCAAAACACCAAACTAGAATTTGCCACCTTGGGTGGTACGTGGTACCAATAAGTGAAAAGCTGATCTGGGCCCATGTGCTATCATGGCTGAAGTTCCTTGTGAAGTTAATAACCTGAGGGCCGAGGGCCATCTCAGTTATATTTTGCAATCATTGTGACCTCTTTGCATGGTCTAGAATTTCGTTAAAAGTTGTGAAGAAGTGTGAAAGGATGGAATTGATGAATTGTGCTCTGAAACAAAATGTAGTTTGAACAAAGCGTATAAATGAATCACTCTCTGTCTTCTTCAGTTGTACTTCCATACGGTGTAATTGTAGTGTTGACACTTCTGTTCCATTTCTCATTCATTTGTGTTGCTTTTGTGTGTGCTTTATTTGCGAGTTCGCCTTCAGGCCGAAAATCGGTCCTGATCAAATTGGATTGATACTCTTCTCTCTTCTCTCTTCTCTCTTCTCTCTTCTCTCTTCTCTCTTCTCTCTTCTCTCTTCTCTCTTCTCTTTTCTCTTTTCTCTTTCTCTCTCCTTTTCTCTCTCTCTCTCTCTCTCTCTCTCTCTCTTCTCTCTCTCTCTTCTCTCTCTTTCTCTTTCTCTTTCTCTCTCTTCTCTCTCTTTCTCTCCTCTCTCTCTCTCTCTCTCTCTCTCTCTCTCTCTCTCTCTCTTCTCTCTCTCTCTCTCTTCTCTTCTCTTCTCTTTTCTCTTCTCCTTTCTCTTTCTCTTCTCTTTTCTTTCTCTTCCTTTCTCTTCTCTTTCTCTTTCTCTTTCTCTTTCTCTTTTCTCTCTCCTTTTCTCTTCTCTCTCTCTCTCTCTCCTCTCTCTCTCTCTCTCTCTCTCTCTCTCTCTCTCTCCTCTCTCTCTCTCCTCTCTCTCTCTCTTCTCCTTCTCTCCTCCTTCTCTCTCTCTCCTTTCTCTCTCTCTCCTCTCTCTCTCTCCTTCTCTCTCTCTCTCTCTCTCTCTGTCTCCCCTGCTGGTGGTTTGGTTTCTGGGCGTGGTGTCATGGCCGCCGTTGGCTCCTACTTGTGTTGTGGTGAGATCTTTTGTTGCTTTTCCTCCCCCCTTCTATCTCCCTCTTCCCCTTTTTCTCCCCAACGTGATTTTGGGGTTGTCTGTCTTCTCTATCCTTTATCCTTAAGAGAGAGAGAGAGCGAGAGCCCGCCTATTTGGGTGTGGCCTACCTGTTTGATGTAGGCTTGTAAACTTGGTCTTTCTTTTCCTTTTTCTTTGCTTATAATGCACTTTCCTTAGTTTTTAGTGATTGTTTTTGTGTCTTTTAGTTTCCCCCTCCCCCCCCTTTTTGCTTTGTAAAGCTCGAGCAAAAGGGAGAATAAACCGCTGATATGGTGGATACACACACTCGGTTTGAGCATTTGATAATTTAACGAGGAAGCATGCATTGGTGTGCGTTCCACCTGAAGAATTGCCAGCGAAGACATTTTTATCAGTTGGGAAAAATATAGGAATCAAAATGTAGAGACAGCATCGAAAATGATAAAAATTGTTGTCTTTGTGTCTGATGAAAAATTTGTTCACGATGTTGTAAGTTCGGATTAACTACAGACTGGTCTCTATGTTGGCTTCACCAATGATACCCCATCAATGAGAATTGTTTATATCAAATTACCCCGTTTATAACCAATGACAAACTGATGTGTATTCTGTCACGATACGAACAGTTGTGTCAAAAATCTCGATGATTCCTCTAAGAGCTCGAGATGAACGGATTAAACATGTGATGAGTTTCCGACGCCAGGTTTATATGGTCTTCCCGATCGAGGTGATGACACCGGTCTAAACATTTCGTTTAAAGTGACCTTGAACAAGTATGAGTACCAAATGTATCAACTTCAGCTTCGTTAACATGTTTTAACTGTGGAGCATTTGGACATGTGAAAAGGTTTTGTCCAAAAGTATCTTGTGTAAAGTGTGGTGAAGCAGGTCATAACGACACTGACTGTGAAAAGACGTTAGCCCGGTTTCAGGTTAGAGAATAGAGCAACTCCTAATACCCAGACGCTTCCTGTTGTTTCCTTGCACAAGAAGACTCAGGTTTTACTCCAGTTCCTCATCCTAAAGAAGTCAAATCTCAGCATTAGGAGATAATGAAATCCCCCCTGACAACCAAATGGTTTGTTCTATGTAGTGTGAGATGGAGAGGGATCTCGTTGCTGTGACAAAGAAACGAAGAGCATCCGATATTAGTAGTTCCAACACTTCCGTAAAAAGGTAGTTTGGACGAAGATTGTGAAGTTGAGGATGCACCTCAATGTGTTACTCAGGATTCTCCAAGCTGCATTGATACTCGGAGAATGTTTTTTGGATTGAGTAATGAAGAAAAGGATTTTCAAGGATTACTGTGCAACACTGGGAATTTGACGAGTAAAGCATCAGGTGAGGCTGATGTTGATGGAAAGCTCATTAGCAAGTCGTCACCAGCACTTCCTGCTGAGAACGAGCAGAATGGAGATGCTTCAGTCCTTACTTCCCCTTCATTATACAAATCCCACTCATTTCTGGTTATTCAACTGAGCCAGTGAATATCAGCCCTCAAGAGCAAGAAACCGAGGTTACTGTTCCGGTTGAACGTACTGAGTACCAGAGTAAGTGAGGAACTTCTGGCAAATCTTTAGAGTTGCCAGGACCTGAAATAATGACTGCTCAGACTGATTTATATGACCCGGGTGTGCCGGTCTGATTTTTCAGAATCAATGATGAAGCTGAGTGACTGAGTTGTCTCAATCTTCATCGTATTCAGTATACATAGCCCCACAACTTATTTTGCCTTCTGAATGAAAGTATCGACATCGAAATGTGATCATTAAAGATCACTTTCCTGATTTATTTTCATTTTTTCAAGCCGCAAAAGACATCATCAGGAAGCCTGCTGAATTCAAGTTGACAAATCACAGTTTCATCGTCTTCGAAAGTTGTTACAAAAGCGGGGACTGAAATTTCTCAGCAACCGTCAAGCCTTTGATAAACCATGAAAAAGATCATTTTTGAACCTTAAATATGAAGGCCTGGTGAGCAAGTCACAACCGCCAGGTTCAAGTGAAAAGTTTGTTTGATCGTAAACAAATCGATGTACTTTTACTCCAGGAACGCACATAACTGAAGATGTGGAGTATGAATGGTGTCGCCTCTTTAAGGGACAGTGCTTCTTTAGTAATTTGTCTTCTTCTTTCTGCTGGTGTGGCCTTTTATTCAGACCTGGCTAGTACCTGAATCATGCCACTTCCAAGAGGTTATCAAACCGATTCATCTCTCTGGAATGCGTCATTAATTATTTCCATTTTACACTATTCAATGTGTATGCTCCAGTGAGAGTGTAGAACGGAGAGCTTTCTTTTTGTCTTTAATCAGACACTTTCGCTCAATTGATCTCAATGATTGTATTTGCATGGGGGTGTTTTAATTGTACCTTAGAACTCTTTTAGACAGGAATACAGCAGAACCTCACCCTGAATCCTATGCGATTTGTCGAATTTTTTTCAGCAATAGGTTTGTTAGATGCATGGAGGCTATGTCACAATCATCTTTATACGTGGGGACGTTGGGCTAACGGAGAGCATCATTTGCTAGACTTGACCGGTGGTACATAAACTCGCATTTCAGGACTGCAGTTTTCTCTCGGTTCACTTTCCATCCTATTTTCGATCATCATTTAGTTACCATGGGCCTCTTTTCCCTCAACCCTCACATAAAAGTACGTACTGAAATTCAACCCAATCTTCTTGAAGATACTTTGTTTAAAAAGGCTTCTATACCTTTTGGGCTATCCAACTCTCAAAAAAAGCCTCTTTCTCTCATTGGAGTTATGGTGGGACAACACAAAAGCACAGATCAGAGTGTTTTGTCAGCAGTTTGCTTCAAATGTCACCAATGTTAATAATACAACAATGGCTCTGTTAGAAGCTGATATCATACAGTTAGAGAGTAAAGTGGCCAGATATGGAACAGGAGGGACCAATTCATATTAGTTGAAAAAAACCCAATTGAGAGAAACTGCGCAAGGAAAAGTAGCAGGAGTTAATCAGATTAAGGATAAACAACATCAAGGTTTTAGTACTCCCAGCAAATCCTTTTTCCAAATGGATTTTGTCAATAAATCACAAAAGACCGTTTTTTCTTTGCTTGACTCAAGAGGAAACATTGTTGTTAACTCCGTGATGTACGTTTGTGCATTAGAGATTTCTTTTCAAAAATTTATGCAAAACATACTGTTTGTGAGCAAACTAGGAACTTTTAACTTCTCACTTCCTTCCATCACTGAGCCCCAGCGTCTGAGCTTGGACTCACCGATCACATTGCCTGAGCTAACGCAGGCCCTTGCTGGATTAAACTCGGGGAAAGCGCCTGGAATTGACGGCTTACCGGCAGAGTTTTTCTTGGCGTTTTGGGACCTTTTGGGCCTGAGTTACTGAATGTCCTGGAATCATCTTTGATAAATGGAGAACTGCCTCTAAGTTTTAGAAGAGCGGTGGTTCCTTCTACCAAAGACTGGAGACTTACGGCAGATAAAAACTGGCGACCGGTCTCGGTATTATGTACGGACTACAAAATATTGTCAAAAATGTTGGCCAGTCGGTTGAAGATGGTAATTGTGATCTTGTTAACTCTGATCAGAACTACTGTATCCCGAACAGATCAATTTATGATAATATTTTTTGATCAGAGATTTGCTGGAGTGTGATTCCATGGAAAAAGAATTTTGGATAATATTCCTTGACTTAGAAAGGCATTGATAGTGTTTGATCACATGTTTTTGCACATGTGTGAAGCATGTGGTCTTGGTACCAATTTTAGGCCTATGTATCCTTAC
>CM068957.1:68826455-68828955 GCA_035128595.1 Eptatretus atami | reverse complement strand
GCCCCCTCGGCTCTATGGACGATGAGAAACTCCGCCCCTGGCTTCATGGACGATGAGAAACTCCGCCCCCTGCGTCTCATGGACGATGAGAACTCCGCCCACTCGTCAATTTTGGGGAAACTCCACCCCTCGCCCTTTCGTCAGTTCCCTGCGTTTTTTTTGTTTTTTTTTATTCCCCCCCTCTCCCCAATCTGCGAGGCACGTCGTTAATCTTTGTTGAGGTACGAACACGTCTAGCATGGTACACGCCACGATTTCTTGGTTGTTCTCGACCGGAAGGTTGAGTTCGTCGAGTGCTTACTTCATCGAGTTGGGAATCGTGCATGTGAGTTCGTATTGTGTACAGTACAGTACAATCCTAAATGTCGTCATCGCGTTAATTCTTCGCATTCCGGCTTCGCTCGGTTTAAATAAATAAATGAATGTTGCCGTGACGTCCATTACTGCTTGAGCTCGAGTCAATTTTGGGCGTGACTGTCGTGGCCTTCACCTCGGACTCGGTCCCTCCAAGTGAAGTTGGTTGCTCCACTCGACCCGTCGTGGTTCGGACCCAAGTGACCTCATGGCGCCGTTCGTTGCCATGTCACCTCGGGCCCCGCGAAATGAACTGTAACTGATGTAAACTTTGCTGGTCACGTTGGCCCATGACTATGGCTCCACCCCAAACCATGTACAATGTACATGAACCATGATCACGGCTTGAAAAGGCAAATACGTCTCTCGAACCAAAGGGTACCAGATTAAAATAGGACCACGCATCCTGCAACTCACCGAGATCAGGAGTGACAGTCACTCGCACCACCACCACCCCACGCAGACCCCATCATAGACCTTGATTATTTTTTATTACTGTGAACAAACTTTGGTACAACGTGGGTGATGAAGGTTGTGGTCAAGTTTCAATGAAATCGTGTGTGTAGTTTCGGAGAACAGAGCAAATACCTATTTTGGGGGGGGGTTACCCCCCCCTTCCCCCATAAACCTCCTTAATTAGTACAGATCTTGATACGGTCAGTATGTATGGTCAGTATGTATCGGGTATGAAGCTTGTGGCCAAGTTTTTCATTAAAATCGTGTTTGGTTCAAGCGATTATGACTGAACTGTTTATGGATCGGAGGGTATGATGTCACTGCTGCTGTCGGTGTTATAACCCTGTGGCAGCCCCCCACTCCCAGGAGGACTCTCCTGTTGTGGCAGCAATGTGACATACCAGTGACTGGACCCATTGTCAAAGGAAAGTGCCGCTATTGGCTGGAACCTGCAGAGCGTCGCCTGATTGGGCCGATGGCAGGAAGACGTCACTCGAGTAGCTGCACCATGTCACATAGGTGGCAAGAGGAATTAGGAGGGGGAAAGGGGCATTATTTGAGCACCTAAGCTGTGGCCTTTGTTGCCTTTGGCTGAGGATGCTGGTTGGCGTCAAGAGTTCTCTTTCGACAGGTGACACCTGTTCGTGTCGGAGTTCTATTGTTATATTGTTTTATTGTTCTATTGTTCTATTGTGTTGTATTGCATTCTATTGTTGCAGACACTCCGAGGTGTTGGACCGCTGTATCCCGATCTCTGGCCGGTACAGGCCTGCTTTGCTCTCCATTGGTGTTCTCAAACAGACTGGAAGCTCCTTTTGAACTTTACAAACCCTTGCCTGGTTTCTGTGTGTGCACGTGATTGTGTGTCTGGGTCCATAAGGGTGTTATTGCCCTCGCCAAAG
The DNA here is from genome assembly GCA_035128595.1 of Eptatretus atami. Taxonomy (NCBI): domain Eukaryota; kingdom Metazoa; phylum Chordata; class Myxini; order Myxiniformes; family Myxinidae; genus Eptatretus; species Eptatretus atami. The sequence goes on along the minus strand of CM068957.1, from coordinate 68,827,243 downwards.
GAGAGGGTATTGTATTTGGGTCCTTTGTTTGTTTGTTTCTTTGTCTGTTTGTTTGTCCGCACAGAACTTTCGTGTTTTTCTCCGCAACGGCTTGTCGGATTGAGACGAAATTCTCACTATTGGTGCGACTACTCATGTAGAATGTTTTATTGATAATTATGATGTCATAGGTCACGTGGTGTGGCAGCCATATTGTGAAAACGGAAAAAAAACTTTGAACCTCTATCTCTGAAACTGCACCAAGAAAAAATTTAAACTTGACACATAGCAAGTACTCCTCATGGGGAATGTGATTTTTTTTATGACATCATAGGTGCCCTCGTTATGATGTCATAATTGCATATGTTACAGGGTTGGGGTCAATTACAATTTTCAATTACAATTACATCCTCAATTACGAGGCATCAATTACAATTACAAAACTTTTGAAAATTACAATTAAATTACAATTACGCCCCAGTACAAATTTTTCAATTACAATTACATTACAATTATAATTTTCATTCAATTACAATTAAATACAATATGCTCGCAAAAATTCAATACATTCAATACAATTATCAATTGTCAATTACCATGCAATTAGCACACATTATTCCTCCCACAAAACAAAAAAACACAAGAAATTGAATATGAACTTTATTTACATCAGTATATATTTACATGATCACAGACATTTATATATAAAACTTTATTTACATAATCCTAGATATATTCTTATCACATGGCTTAATATGACTGAGTGAAATCGATGTATATCTAGCTGTCGAAGGGTGCATTGCACCGAA
>CM068957.1:68760823-68784490 GCA_035128595.1 Eptatretus atami | reverse complement strand
TGTTCCCAGCTCGTTTTTGTCTTTTCTTTCATTGATCTAGCATGGTCCGTATCCTAACCTAGCTGGGACTTTATTCCCAATGATCCGTTCTTCTAGCCAGTACGTCCTTGGCAGTGTTGCTCGGCTGCATCTCACCCGGTAAGGTGACCCGGTTCAGACAAGGTGTACTGAGAGCGTTTCCCCTGGTAATTGGGTCACGTGATTAATTAGGTAACCGGTTTAGATGGAGGACCCTAGGTCACGTGGTTGAGTTATTGGCGTTCACAGTCGGTTAGTGACCTACGGAGTTATCCATGTGTGACGGCCTGCGATTCCGGAGAGTTTGGTGGGAACCCGAGATAGCTTCCCCCACTCGTGTTCCTCTCACCCCGACCCCCGGCCGCAACAATATTGTTGCGAATTCGCGCCCGTCGGCGTGCGATCGGCCACGTGACTCGAATCGCGACCGCCTCGGCCCACCGGACGGACAATTCAGTCGTGACCCTCCGGGAACTATCGCCCGGAGCCAGTCACGGGTGGGCCTTTCGACCTCACCACAATCGTGCCAATCGGCCACCCGCGTAGGATAGGGTTGTTCGCCAAACTCGACCTACCTAAGTACCCACGCGGATGGTAAACCGGGCGATCGTACCTCGCCGCAGGTCGACTCCGGACACGAGCCGCTTGGCGGCCCGTTCCGTACTATCGGGATAACCGAGCGGTGTTATCGTCGACCTCGACGGTTCAGATTATTTACCGGGCGTTTTGCACCCACTACGAACCCTTTACGTGAAGCAGGATGGAGGGTCAATGAAGAAAAGACGAAGCGAAACAGGAAAACAGTTCACACAATGCACATTTATTCCGCGGCACACGGAGCACACATATAGCACGTATTTACAGCCACAATTAGCAAATGCACATATATCAATTTAAGACAAAAACAATAATGCAAGCAACGCAGAGCTACGACCGACTAAACGCGAACACTCGGCAACACTTATACAGTTTCTACCTTACAAGACACGGCGCCACAACACGCATTCACACCTAAGCAAGAAAAAGACCCCCTCAAAGGCAAGGGAGTCAGACTGCCCGTGGGCCTAATGCGCGTGGAACCTGGATGAGCGGCCAGGTCCACGAGACCGAAGGGTCCTACCCGTGCCCTCGTGGCGACCGCAGAATGTCGCTGCACGGCGGTTTCGTGGGCACCTGCTGGTGTAAGTGGAACGGGGCCCCTTGTCGCACTTTCTCAGCGCGGGGGAAAGGGGGAATTTTGATGCTCTGGGAGGGAGTATGGCTGGCTTGCTCGAGTCCCGCGACGCGCGACTCAACGCGACCTCGTCGCCGACCTCCTCGTCCCGGACCCGAGCCTCCAGGTCCTCCTCAGCCGATCTCCCTCCGCAGCCGTTCGCCCCCGTAGCCGTCTGCCCCGCTCTTGCTTCGAGCTCCGTCTCCCGACTCTGCCCCACCGATCCTGCCCCGAGCTCCGTCTCCGACTCTGCCCACCGATACTCCTCGACTCACTGCGCTCGTCTTTTTATCGGCTTCAGAACCCACCATATGCAAATTCTCGGATCCAAACGACCTCAGGGGCGGAGCCACGCTCGCCGATTGGACGGAGAAAAAGGGGCGTGAGTCTTTCTTGATCCTCAAATTTGCATATGCCGATTTTCGTCAGGCGCGTCTGGAGGCGGGGCCAAGCCGCCCCGCGCTTCCTGATTGGGTGGATCAGATGTGGGCGTGTAGCATTCCTGATCCGAATTCTCCTCGGAAAAACCGCCATCTGCACTCGCGGCTCGCGTGTATCGCTGAAGATAGCCCGACGCTCGGTGCCCACAGGTGGTGCGGGAATGGCCGTAGGAGAAGGTGGTGGAGGGTTTTCGGCGGTGCCGATGGCCATGGAGCTGCTTGGAATGGCGGTGATGTGAGGTTTGCGTAGCGAGTGGTGAAGGTAGGTTGTGGCTGCTGGCGTTGTTGTTGTTGTTGTAGTGGTTGGTTCAAAACAAAGGTAGAACAGAAAAACGCCTAACTCAAAGGATCGCAGCCCGAATGAATCACATTAATTCCCTCTATACAACGGGTTTGGGCTAACTACACATGTACTTAAGAAATATATCTCACCTACGGGACCTTTATGGTGTAATGCGAATTTCCACAGCCGTAACAATATGTTTTGGGACTGTGTTAGGCTCGTGGCTCATGAAAAAAATACATTGCCGCGAATACGTGGGGCAATTTCCCACGAATGTAGAAGCATGTCGCAAATTATCAACACGAATAGGCGGAACCGCGAATGTCCGGGTCCGGGTCCGAGTGTACTTTTTTTGTTTTTGTTTTGTCATATCAGAACATCACTGTTTCACGCTTTCCACAGAAAAAACAGCAGTATCTTGAAATGACATTTAAAATCTATAATGTCATCCCAAGTTCTTTCAGTGCATGTTTTTAACAAAAACCATACTCACACATGGATATCGTTTTTGTATGAGATGCACGTGTTCCATGAAGCAATAATGCATGTCGGAGCTTGCACATATGCACCCAATAATTGTTAGCCTTATTCATTTTCTTTGATAGTTGTTTTACTTTTGTATTCACTTCATAATTGCAATGAATATTTTACATTGGTGAAAGATGTAATTCGTTTGGTGCGTTTCCATTTGGCACATCACTTCGATTCTGTTTCATTGTTTGTTCTGAATAAATTAGCATATCGTTGAAACAAATTATGACTATATCAATGACAATAGTCTGGAGGTGTATGTGTGATAGCGACCTACCTGCATTCATTTACACACACAGGATGATGGACTGAAGGATCTGAAGCAGGGGCATGTCAGATCACTGAGTGAACGACTCATGCAAAAAACGCTGCAACACAGTGGTGCCAAGACCTCTCCGCCACAGCCTGATGCTGTGCCTGAGGTTTATGGTGCATCATTCCGTGGACCACCACCAGACTACCCTTTCATTTGGGGGCCCAGTGTCCCTACAACTTCACTCCAAAGCATTTGGAGCTCCCCACCTCTACCTCCTACTCCAGCAGCGGCAGAGATTGTTCGTTATCAGGCCCCACCTGAGTACAGTGCAACGAGGTAGCGAAACAAGAGTTGGTTTCCCAGGAATGCTCTTTTTTTTCTTCTTCTTTTTTTATTTTAAATTTTTCCATTATTTATTTATTTATTCATTTATTTATTTATTATTTTAACTTTTGGAGTACTTTGTGTTCTCTTTAGTTCGGTACCTTAATGTGCATCTGATTTGATTGATCAGCAGTTCCTCTGAGGAACAGGGAGTGAGGAGGTCAAGTCAAGAAGTGAATGCATTAAATCATCTCGCTCAATGAAGCTGGTTAATTTTGGCACATTCCTAAATGTTTTGTTCACTCAATTTTATTCCCCAAACAGAAGAAAAATATAAGTTTAATGCTTTGGAAATTTCACATTTTCTTGTGTACATATAGAGGAGGGGGGGGGGAGGGGACCATAGCATTGCTTGCTTAAAGTAAATAGGTATATAGGCATCGTTATAAGACTCGTTATTTATTTAAATTATCAGATTTCAGTTCAGATTTTGACATTTATTTAGTCTGAGCAATATCTGATCCTCAAAGCCGAAATCATATTTTGACGATATACTTTAATTATAGAGTCGAGAGTTGATCGTGGAAAATCTTATCTAATAATGCATGAAATCACTCCAAGCTCCTAATTTGAAAACTACAGCACTTACAAAAGCGATGTATACAGTGATTCGTAGCTTTGATGACAGCCATTCGATAATATGAGTGAGGAAAGTGGGGAAAAAAAACAAAACCTTATCGTTAAGAAATCGTTGCAGCCTGTTCCAAATCGAGACATGGTTGAGCAGACCGAAAAACATGGCGGCTTCAGACCCCAGCGAAGTTACCTAGGATACGCCTTGAGAACCCATAGAGAACGGTGACTGAGGATCACTTGATAAAGAATATAATTAAATATGACCGATAATTATCTTCAAAAGGGGTGTTTTAATGAATTCAAACACCCAATTTTCAGTCATGTACTTCCTTGGAGTTTTCTTGGTATGCAGGCAAAGTTTCAGGCTGTTAGGTTTCATGGATTTGGAGTTATGGAGGAGACACACACACACACACACACACTGACATTTATTAGTTTTGATTAGCATCACCTCTGCAAGACAATAAGCTGGACAATATTTTCCTCTTTAAATTTTTTTTTTTTTAATAAAGAAATACCACTTTTAATTCTTTTTTTTTTTAGGTATTCATACCTGGCATAGAGATCTTGAAACTGCACAACCAAATTTTACAATTTTCCTTTCGCACTATAAATACTTAATTGAGTTACATAAAATGGAAGAAGTCCTCATGTTAAATGTAAGTAAAATGTAGCAATCATACCAGGTCATTTTGGCATGTCGGTTGATTGATTGAGCTCATACATGTAAATTGCAGACAAGCCACATCAACAGTGTCAGCAGCAGCAGCTACAACCCCATATCATCAATTCCATAGCCCATCTGGGTCGCAAGGTTCTGTGAGCAGCCTTTCTGGGATGACCGTCCTCTCACCAGCGGGACTACCACCTGTTTGCCCTTATGGCAGCCTGGGGTTTACTGGAGCCTTTGGCATGCACGGTCCAGAGGCTTTGGCTCGGGTCCAACACACAGCCAACATTTTGGCAGAAAATAACAGAGTCTTGCGCTCTGAACTGGATTTGGTGTCTGAAAAGGCCACCCGTGTTCAGAAGGTCAGTTTGATATTGTCATCATTCCCCTTTTTTAATGTATATTTTTTTTGTTTCTTTACTATTTGAGCAAAGTATTGGCATTTTCTTATGTGCCATTGTTTTCTGATTGTTGTTAGTTCCATTGAGTTATCATTCTGTTAAATGTGGAAACTATACTACTAACTGATAGTCAGTTCAAATGGATGACGTGTGTGTTTGATAGGCATTAGAGATTTCTGCTGACTGACAAATGTTGATCTATTTTCACCTCTACCTTTGACATTCAGATGAATGCAGAATATATGAAAGAACAAAATTATTGTGATGGGGGGTCCAAGGGGCTAGGGGATAAATAAAAGGATGGGGTTGGAAGAGAGGGAACTTTCTCACTAAGTTTTTTATTTAACTTTCAGTTCTTATTGCTGAAGAAGTATTCTTATTCCTTTCATATACTGTATTCACAAATCAGGATGCTTCTGTTCTTTCTTGTTTGTCACCATTTTGTTCTTGTTTTACACTTCAGTGTGTGTTGTGTTGGAACAAGATGCGAGATTATTATCTCAGCCACCGAAGGTGGACACAGGTTATGTTTTCACCCCTGTCTGTTTGTCTGCCTGTCCGTGAGTGGGCTATCTCAAAAAGTTATTGACGGATTCTGACGGAATTTAGTTGACAGGCTGGCTGTGTGACGAGGATTTAGATTTTGGTGAAGATCCTGATATGAGGATTTTTGTTTTTAATTTGTAAGTGATTCTTCACCATTGAGAGATGGGGCCAAAAACAATATATAGCACGATATCTCAAATAGCTGTGGATGAGCGGGTTGTGACAAAATTTGGTGGATGAGTTGGGTAGGTGAAAACAACAAGTCGATTAGATTTTGGTTCAGGTCCGGATGCAGATCTGACCATCAATAGGATACAGAACTTAAAAAGTTCAGCCTGGCTTCCATCTGAAATGAGCTGTTGCATTAACATGCTCAACTTCAGTGACTTTGTTTATATAATTTATTTTTGTACGTCAACCTGTGATTCATTGTTGAATTATATCACCGTTAGGTTATTATTTGACAGTCTGACTGTCTACAGCAATTCACACTCGTCAACCTTTGAAAGTACAGTAATACCTCGCTTAACGCTGCCCCATAGAACGCTGATTTGTTATAGAGCTCTTTGTCTTGGAGAATGTTTATAATATAATGGTACATATATCGATGGGCCTCCTCCTCTATCACAGTAACCATGCATCCATGGATTTGATTTACAGTGCATATTTACTTGTACAAAAATATGACCATGCGTTACTCAGGTTTTGAAAAGTCCATTCAGTGACCTGAAAAGAATAGAACAGCACTAGTCATCCACAGATGGTAATACAGTCATGGAATTAGGTGTGAATTATAAGTATGTGCGGCTTTCAATAATGCATATAAACCACGCAGTAGGCACACATCTAGAATGGAAATTGCAAAACTTTTTGAACCCCCTCATTTGTACATGGTTGAAGCTTCTGAAGACCCTAATATAATGTGTATTGAAGAGGAGATTGGACGGTGGTTTAAAAGCTGCCTTCCCACTGGTAGGAAGTGATGCAGCATTTCAGAGTATTAAGGGGATTATGTCCACATTTCTTCAATCTTAATTTGTGTGTAGAAAAAAAGTCATTGCACATAATCTTTCACGATCGACCAATTTTTGTAAAGGTGCAATTGATAATACAGCTATCGTGAAGGCATGTGTTTTACCAAAGAATTTTGAACAAATACTGAAGAGCCAGAGAGTTCAGGAGGAACAGTATGTTGTTTTTTGGTTTTTTTTTCCAACTCATTCATCTCAAAAACATGAATAACTCGGACAGCACTCAGTGGAGTGCATACCTCTGCCAGGCTGAACGGTTTACGTTTTGTATCCCGCTGATAGGCCAGATCTGCATCCGGACCTGAACTAAAATCTAATTGGCTTGTTCTTGTCACCTACCCAAATGATCCACCAAGTTTTGTCATCTGTCCATAAAATTTCATAAATCTGTCCTTGGCACACACCCAACCTGCCCACAAAGGTTCGTCCAAATCCATCCATGACTATTTTTGAGATATCCTGCTCACAAACAGACAGACAGGGGTAAAAACACAACCTCCATCCACATTCAGTGGGGATGTGTTGAATGTCATCCTTCTTACTTTCATGGATACTTAATAGTACATCACCTGTAGCATCTCAGAGTCCAGTGTAACACTCAAAACAATCTTTTATTGGCACTCATTTACTGAATACTACATTATGTGGCCAAAATAATATCCACATAACAGCCATGAAACATCTTCCATACATATCGTTTTTCATACCAAACACAAAAGGCAATGTTTCTCTAAATTATGCTTCCTGACATTAAATGACAAACTAAAAATATTTTTTTTGAAATCTAAACTAAAATAGAAATTATCAAGGCTTGCTGCATTTGGCTGAATGGTATTTAGCGGCAGTCGGCTAAATCAGGTTTGACTGCATTAGCATTGAGGAAACCATCGAAAGTGCATTTTAGCTTTAACATTGGCAAGATTTTCAAAATTTTCACTATTTTATTCAATATATGCAGAATACTTTTATTGGCAGATTGCCATTTTCTTTTTACACTTTTATTATTCAATATAATACAATTTTAAGGAGACCTGTCTTAATGATTGGAATCAGATGTATTTTGTATGAGAACTTTAAGGAAGCGTTGAAAATTATTCCAATCTTAACTAGAAGGGCACTAGGTAGAGCACATACCTTCGCCACGTAATTCCTGATCCGTGAGAAAATATCGGGCCCAATACATTTTTGAAATAACGATATATCGTTTTTGGCCCGATCTCTCAATGGTGAAGAATCAGCTTAAAAATTAAATAACTCTCGTACCCAGATCAGGATTCGGATCTTCACCAAAGTCGAATTAATTTGTCGTGGTCACACACCCAACCTGTCCACCAAGTTTCATCCGAATCCGTCCACAACTTTTTGAGATATTGTGCCATATTTTAGTTTAGCCGTATCTCTCAATGGTGAAGAATCACTGAAAAAATTATCGGATCCGGATTCGGATCTTCACCAAAATTGAATCTATTCTTCCTTGTCACACACCGAACGTGTCCACAACTTTTTGAGATATAGTGCTATATATCATTTTTGGCCCAATCTCTCAATGGTAAAGAATCACTTAAAAAATTCTAGTAGTCGGATCCAGATCTTCACCAAAATCTAATTGGTTGGTCCTTGTCCTACACCCAACCTGTCCACCAAATTTCATCCGGATCTGTCCACCACTTTTTGAGATATTCTGCCCACAAACAAATAAACAGACAGAGAGGGGTGAAAACATAACCTCCTTCACCTTTGGTGGCGGAGGTAATAATATCTGTTAAGTTTTTGTTTTTGTCTTTGTGATTAGAGGGTTGATGGAAGAATTATTCTTTGTTATTAGCATGTGTTTTGTTTTGTTTTCACAGTTGGAACAGGAAATGCAGCGTATTGTGGAGCACTATGATAATCTGGTGAAGTCTACATCAAAACGTGAAAATTTAGAGAAGGCTATGCAGACGAAGCTCGAGTCAGAAATCCGACGGCTCCATGAATCCAACAGGGACTTGCGTGGTAGGTGGTAAGACATGAAGTGTTTAATTTTTCAGAGGCCAATACAATGGAAGTTTGTGTTTTTTGCTGAATGAATTAGAGCTGACATTTATAAAGACTATACTCAGCATAAGATTCTTTGAGTTAGACTTTTAAAAAATTGTTTAAATAGTTTTCTAGCACACTGTGCTAGCCTGGTGTTGGTTTGGTGATTAGGGTGGCTGATTTCAGATCTTTCGGTCCTGAGTTTGATCCCCATTGGCTATTGAATTAGCACCAGGTGGGGTTGACAGCCTGTCATCCTTCCGAGGTCGGTGAAATGTGTACCAGTGTACTCGTAGAGGGGCACAGCATCAACGGCACAGCCGTGCTTCCAAGAAATGATGGCTACCCCGGCAGCCAAACTGCTACACGCAAGAACGGAGTTCAGCACACTGTGCTGTCCAGGTCTAGCCAGCGCCATCAAGAGCCAGAATTGGCCCCAGGGCAATACTAAGTGTAGGGCCTTCTCCATCCGGGCCCTCTTCATACATGTATATTTTTTAAACAACCTCCACGGAGGTTTTTGTATTTTCAGTCAGAATCATATGCCATGTTTAAGGGAAATTGAGGTGTTTTTCACTTATTCCTACATGCGGATTCATTTAACCCAAGCTAACATTCCTGTGTTCATTTACATCATTACCTTGATTATCATGTTGTAAATTGTTCCCACAGTTAAGGTTATTTATGAGGGAGGGAGTTACTACCCATGCCCATGCCATACTGTTGTGGGCCGGGTTCAGTGCGGATAATGACGAATAGGGGAGCAGTAGGGTCGTCTCCACGAACACCCCGGAATTTAGGTCGTGACTCTCGGATAAGTCCGAAAGTCACGGGCACTTAAAGGACCGTGTCCAATATTTTGACGGCGTGAGGTAGGGTCCACTTGTCTAATTCCAATTTACCTAAGTACCCACGCCGTCTAACTACCGGGGAAGCCACACCCTCGGCCGACTTTGTCCGAACCGAGTCGCTGTTACCGACTCGGATCCGGCGTAACCGAGCGGAAGTTAACAAAGCTGCGCTGGTCCCAAATGAACAACTTCGGCCCAGAGCCTCACTATTTCTCAAGCCCGCACCGTGCTGGGTCAATGGTAGAAATGACAGGCAACGAACTGGAACATTTAACAAGAGTGTATTTATAAGGAGGGAGACACAGAGCAGAATTAATCACAAATAAAATGCAATGTGCAAAGAGCAATCAACACTTATACATTTACTTAACAGACTGCGCCCCACCAACACACACACACACACACACACACACACACACACAAAAGAAATGACACCGTCGGTCTTTATTCGGTCCTCCAGCGAGGAGGAGTTCAGCTGGGGGAAGAGCCTGGCGGGTACCTGTCCCCTTGTGCGGTCACACCGACTCCAACCCACCACGGTGGGACTCGAACCCACGACCCGGAACCACGAGCCAGTCCTCGCTGCACTAACGACGATCGAGCACCAGGTCCTGGCTACTCGCACCACCACCACAGGAGCCCCGAAAAGACGACAGACCAAAGGCCAGAGCAAAGACGACAACAACGACCTACTCTCTCTGTCACACACGACTCTACTCTCCTCTTTACGACGACAGCTCGCCACCTTTTCTATCCTCCCCCCCCGCCCCCCCTCCCGCGGGTCGACGGAACTGCTCTCGGTAACTCGCCTCCAGATTGGACGAGGGGTTTCGGGTGATCGGTGGCCTCCCCTCATTGGTCGGCCAAACACTCCATCTGGCTAAGCGGAGTCGGCCCTGAGGTGATGAGCTCCTGATTGGAGGAGGTCTGGTGGAGGGCAACGACCACCTCCCCCCGTGCGTGTCTGAACCCAGACGGAACAACCATGGAGCACCCTATTCTCCATCCACCTTGTAGCGGGGAGGGGCGATCTCGGGTCGCTGTTGGGCCGGCCGCTGTCGATTGGGGGAGCTCACGGTGGGCGCGGGAACCTCAACCTGTACGTGACACGTTGGACGTGGGCGATGGATGGCGATGGTGCGAGAACGAAGATGGATTTGAAATGAGAAAACCTGACTATAAAAGAAACCCGCAGCGCACACATGAAATTCCATTAGACATAAGGGAGGACCCTGATTATAAACACGTACTTATCGAAATAACTGAACTGCGGGACTGCTGACTGTCTGTGTGCAGAGGCTTCCAAATCCGTACACTCCCCCCCCCCTTCTATAGACTCGGCCCGAGTCGCAAATTTTGTGTGCCATGCAGGTGGGGTTCTTCCCTAGTACATTTTACCTACGGATCCCTGAGGTGGACATTTTAAACGTGTCCCAAAAATAAATAACCTAGTGCGCTGCGTAACTAAACTATCAGACTCACACGGACAACTTAACTAAATTGCTGGCCAAGACCAGACCACAGGTGGGTTAAGACTTATTTACAATTTCTAATATTTCACAACCATGCCCCCAGGACCTGCTTATCTGTGAAGGAAGGCACAACAAAGTCAACAGTTTTGGCTTGAATGGAGTCTCTGGCACAGGAGAATGAAGAGATGGACTGGATGCAAAACACAAACGAAGCACAGCTGCTCAAATGCAGTCCTCGTATAGGCTGCTGCAGGGCAGTCCTTGCAAACACACTGAGGAAGTGGTCCTGGCGCACATGGTTGAGATGGTGACACAGGACAATGCAAACAAGGGCAAGCAGGCATGGGTCAAGGCAAAGGCAGGCACAAGGCATGGCAAACGGGACACAGCAGATGCAGCACAACAGGCCTGCATATGAAGCTGGCCGGCCTCTGGTCTGGTCCGTGAGTTCTGTGGAGGAGTGCGGTGGTGCCGGCCGCTCCGAAAACGGGCTGGACCTACCCTACTGTCTCCCCCCAACCTATTGCCTTTGCCTGTCTTTGTCCATACCCACTCCTTAGTTTGCAACAACAAAATTTAGACTCCCCCCCCCCTTTTTTTTCCTTTTATTTATTATTTTTCTTTGTAGTTGCTTGTCCCTAACACCCTTACTGTCTTTGTCCAGCTAACCTATCCTACCTGCCTACTCCCAACCCCTAAAATCCTTTCTGAGGGGACTAAGGAAGAGACAAGTGACCTGTCTCAGGCCCAATGGAGCCTCAGAATACTCCACCGAGTTCAGCAATTCCACAGTGAGTCCAGCGGCCTACGGAGAGCGAAGGGATGGATGGTCGAAGGGGTACATTTCCTATCTATCCTAGCATTTATTAAACTTTAAACTATCCCGGGCTTTCAACACACCTGTCTCTTTAAACTATTGGTTCTAGAAACCATGATTCCCATCGCCTGTGTTGTGTCCATTATCACTTTGGGCCTGCCCGCAAATTTTCTCTCGTGCCCTTGCACAATTTCGTGGCTGGGCAGCGTGCTCAACTGGCAGGACTTCGTCTGCCGAACTCAAACTACGGCACACCCCGGGCCCTGAGGCTGTCTCCGAGCCTACCTGCTCTCTATGAACACGGGGAGTGCCCTTCCCGGCTATCCCCATATATGCCCACGTGGCATTCCTGGTGCTCGGGTTCCATCCCAAGGTCGCCCATGCCCATTACACTAACCAGTCCTGGACCTTGGCCGACTCTGGCCGACTAGTCGGTGCCGGGTGCCTCCACTCAATACCCACCTTTCAACAGCCACGCTCCCAGCCGTCAATGACTCTGCACCCTTCAAAACGGTCAGCCTTCTTCCAACACCAACAACAAAACGACCTCCTTTGGTAAATTGGCAAACCACTAACATTACACTGACCCCGGGTACCTGGGTGGGATTCACTCTCCCCCCATCATTCATTCGCACCATGCATTCCACATTCACTCCATTCACTCTTGGGCCCGCTGTCCCACATTCATTCATTATGTTTCTCTTCATCTCTTTTATTTTTCACACCACACTCTAACAACTACGTCCCCCTAACTAGTTTGTGCCCCTCGTCATCCCTTATACTAATGCACGTTCCATTTAATTCTATCACTAAGCTACGTCCCCACTACACATTCCATGTCCGTCCGTGTCAACCAAAATCCATTTCTAAATCTAAACTAAATTCCCACTAACTGTTCCCACCAAGCCCCATGGAGGACTGCTCACGCTCCATGAGGCCGGTCTATCTATCGCTAAACCCTTCCCACTAAACTAGTGCTCCTTTACCTGGGCGAGGATGCTTGCCACATCCTGGCCGGGGATCAGGTACTCGTGCAAGGCTCGGCCATCTTGCGCCGCCAGGGCGGCAGTTTACAACACGCACGCCCCCTTCCGTTGGCCGATATAATCGAGGCCTTGTTGTCGCCCTGCACATCGCAATCAGCGCTCGCTTTCGAGGGGTCCACCATGCGAGCCAACGTGCGCCACTCCCCCGCAGCCCGCGCTGGGAGATCCCCAGTGATGTCACTCACACACGGAACCTGCGCGGCTTGCCGTGGAGGCCCGCCCGAGCGTGTCGTCCCGGGGACTCGCTCCGTGCGTTCCGCGAACAGAACACGCGACGTGCAGCACGTGATGCCCCGCACATGTGCTCGCATAGGGACCCGTGCTTTCTAAATTCACACAACCTTCCTTTTAACCGTGCACGTGCCGGTTTCGTACCACGCACGACACGTTTCAGCGCCGGCTTCCGATCGCGCAAACGTGCACGCTTGGGCCGTTCGCAATACACGGAACGGACCTCGCACGCAGCGTCCCGCGGAGCCGGCGCCGTCACCGAAATAACTTCGTGTGTTACACGACCCAAGTCTCCCGTCTGGATCGGTCTGCGTCCCAATTCCACGCATGCAATCCTACATGCCATGACACTCACACCATTCGCACACCTCGACACGCACTCCGGGACAATCACATCGGGGATTCGTGTTAACTCAAGGGGTCCTGGGGTCTTTACCCCCCCCCCCAAACTCTGCATGGACCCGTTCGCATCATTCACCCGCTCAACCTCGTACGGCTCTACCGGACCCATCTGGTCGTGATCTGCTTCGAGGGAGCTTACCATCTCCTTCTGTTCCTGAGGGAGGTTAACCTGATGCTCGAACCGGGTCACGAGACATTCCACGAGTTCAACCCCATTGTCCTCTATTAATCCTATGTGTGCGTGCTCTTTAATTTCCTGTATTTCGTCCACCTCGTTTACGATGCCCAATTCCTGGCTCTTCGTCTCTACCTGCCCGAGCTTACAGGTCTCTCCCCCAATTATTCCGTCTCCCCCCTGAACCTTGCTCGTCTCCATTGCGGACCGACAAAACCGTTGCACTCCCCCCTGACTCGGTCGTTTCCCACGTGCAGGCGCCATCCTCCAATCCGCCATTATGCCTTTCAGCTCTCTCCAACCCGCCTGCACGCTTAATCCCATGCTTTGCATTTCACCCCTTATGTTTTGTGTGCTCGCTTTATTTTGTTCTGCATTGTTTGCATATTTGCATCCTTTCGTTGCGTAACTTGCGCATTCGTTTTCATTTCCTTTTCCATCCTCCGCATATCGCTCCTCTGTTCGTTTTGCATCTTCGTCAGCATTTCCACTAATCGGGTCATGTCAAACGATCCTGACAAAGCCGATTCGCCTCGGTCGGGCGCGGCTCCACCAGGGACCGGGAGGGAAATTTGAAGTAGGGGGCGCTCATACAATTCTACTTAACAGACTGGCACCACACACACACACACACACACACACAACACCACACACACACACACACAACACACACACCACACACACACACACACTCCCAAAATAAATGGACCGCGTCGGGTCTTTATTCGGTCCTCCAGCCGAGGAGGATAGTTCAGCTGCGGGGACAGAGCCTGGCGGGTACCTGTCCGCCTCGTGCGGTCACACCGACTCCAACCCACCACGGTGGGACTCGAACCCACGACCCGGAATCCACGAGCCCACGATCCTCACTGCCACGAACGACGATCGAGCACCACGGTCCTGGCTGCTCGACCACCACCACCACGAGGAGCCCTGGAAAAGACCGCAACCACACGATGACGACAGACCAAAGGGCCCAGAGCAAAGACGACAAAAACGACTCTACTCTCCTCTTGACGACGACTCTACTCTCTCTTTTACGACGACAGCTCGCCACCTTTTCTTATCCTCCCCTCCCCCCCCACCACGGGTCGAGGGAACCGCTCTCGTGTAACTCGCCTCCGGATTGGACGGGGTTGTCGGGTGATCAGTGGCCTCCCCTTATTGGTCGAGCCAAACACTCCATCTGGCTAAGGCGGAGTCGGCCCTGAGGTGATGAGCCTCTTGATTGGAGGAGGTCCGTTGGGAGGGGCAACGACCACCCTCCTCCCGTTGTGTCTGAGAACCCAGACGGAACAACCAGGGGAGCACCCTATTCTCCATCCACCCTTGTAGCGGGGAGGGGCGATCTCGGTTGGCTGTCGGGCCGGCCGCTGTGGATTGGACGAGCTCACGGTGGGCGGAGGGAACCTCACCCCTGTACGTGACACGTTGCACGTGGGTGATGGATGGCAATGGTGCTGAAGATGTAAAAAAAAACCTGACTATAAAAGAAACCCACAGTGCACACATTAAATTCCCATTCGACATCAGGGACGGGACCTTGACTATAAACACATTCTTATCGAAATAACTGAACTGCGGGGACTGCTGACTGTCTGTGTGCAGGAGGCTTCCAATCCGTAACAATACTTCATTCAAGTCATGCAAGTGGAGCACACAGCAGCATAGTCCCGTTACTTTTTAGACGCACCTTGTTGTGTGTGTGTATGTGTGTGTGTGTGTGTGTGTGTGTGGTTGTGTGTGTGTGTGTGGTGTGTTGTGTGTGTTGGTGTGTTATTATATGTACATACAGTACCAGTCAAAAGTTTGGACACACCTACTCATTCAAGGGCTTTTCTTTATTTTTACTATTTTCTACATTGTAGAATAATAGTGAAGACATCAAAACTATGAAAGAACACATATGGAAGTATGTAGTATCCAAAAAATTGTTAAACAAATCAAAATATATTTTACATTTTAGATTCTTTAAAGTAGCCACCCTTTGCCTTAATGACAGCTTTGTACACTCTTGGCATTCTCTCAACCAGCTTCATGAGGTTGTCACCTGGAATGCTTTTCCATTAACAGATGTGTCTTGTTAAAAGTTCATTTGTGGAATTTCTTTCCTTCTTAATACGTTTGAGCCAACCAGTTGTGTTGTGACAAGGTAGACCATGTATATGACCATCAGTACACAGTAAATAGCCCTATTTGGTAAAAGACCATTATTTTGGCTGTACTGTCTTCATCCATATTATGGCAATAACAACTCAACCAAGCAAAGAGAAATGATAGTCCATCATTACTTTAAGACATGAAGGTCAGTCAATCCGGAAAATTTCAAGAACTTTGAAAGTTTCTTCAAGTGCAGTCGCAAAAGCTATCACGCGCTGTGATGAAACTGGCTCTCATGAGAACCGCCACAGGAAAGGAAGACCCAGAGTTACCTTTACTGCAGAGCATAAGTTTTTAGAGTTACCAGCCTCAGAAATCGCCAACTAACTGTACCTCAGATTGCAACCCAAGTAAATGCTTCACAGAGTTCAAGTAACACACATCTCAGCATCAACTGTTCAGAGGAGACTGCATGAATCAGGCCTTCATGGTCAAATTGCTGCAAAGAAACCACTACTTTAGGAGACCAATAATAATAAGAGACTTTCTTGGGCCAAGAAACACGAGCAATGGACATTAAACTGGTGGAAATCTGTCCTTTGGTCTGATGAGTCCAAATTTGAGATCTTTGGTTCCAACCGCCACGTCTTTGTGAGACGTAGAGAATGTGAACGGATGATCTCTGCATGTGTGGTTCCCACCATGAGGCATGGAGGAGGAGGTATGATGGTGTGGGGGTGCTTTGCTGGTGACGCTGTCAGTAATTGATTGAAAAGTCAAGGCACACTTAACCAGCTTGGCTACCACAGCATTCTGCAGCGATACGCCATCCCATCTGGTCCTGATCTTTAATATCAGCCAGTCAGTCCAGTGAATCAGTAGTGATTAAAGATATTTATATCATAAATGTATATATATACATATATATATATATATAAATATACAGTATATATATAACAGTAGACGAGGTGTAAGTCGTCACCATCGGGACCGAGAAAAAAGTGACGACTTAGACATGTGACGACTTGCGCGTATGCGAACATTCATGATGACTGTGGGGTGAAGGATGAAGTCGCGCGTGGCCTGGACACGTACGTGTGAGAGGGCACAACAATCTCTAAGCCGGCTATTGTACCAAAAGGGAACACAAATCCTCGGGATAGGTGGGGGTTCATCGGCGAGTTGGAAAGTGATCAAGCAAAGATGGCATTCATGAATCACTTTATCAAAAGTAAAGATAATGAACAACTGTAAGACAACTCGTATATCATCGGTGATGGTATATGACCATCGACAAATGTGGAATGAATGGCTGTTAGAATTCATTCATTGGAATGAATGTAGAATGAGTTTTCATATGGAATGAAAACTCATATACCATCGACAAATTACATGACACACAGTCATCGTGATGATGGTGTATGACCATCGACAAATGTGGAAGAATGGCTGTTAGAATTCATTCATTGGAATGAATGTAGAATGAGTTTTCATATGGAATGAAAACTCATATACCATCGACAAATTACATGACACACAGTCATCGTGATGACTACCACTCAATACCTATGTGAAAGTGAGTGTGGTGATGTACAAAACAAGCCAATATAAAACCATGATCGGACTTCAACACTAAGCTCGATCGATCCTTTACTCCTTCGCCAGAGACTGCATTGCGCAGCCTGTCTACCTCTTCAGATGGATGTGGGACGGCGCGCTGACTGAGCTGAACGCAGCGCAGTTATAAATAGCCTATCACTGGCGGTGTAAACCAATGAGCGCGCATCACGATTCATGAAATCGGGCTTCTCACGAGGCAGTAGTTCCGTGTGACGAGTTAGGGTGGTAATTTACTTGAGTTTCCATTACGCGGAACGGACAACATCTGACGACTTAGACGAAATGACGACTTAGAGATGACGACTTACAGACTTTATTCAAAGGGATTTAACATTAGATAAATTCGGGACTTTTTGACGCTGCCGACTTAGGCGAAGTGACGAGTTACACGCTGCCGACTTACGCCTAGTCTACTGTATATATTATATATATATATATATATATATAATATATTATATATATATATATATTATATATATATAATATATATATATATATACTAGCTGAAGTACCCGGTAATACCCGGGAAATTTGCCCTATTTTCCTCACGCTAGTTAGACTGAGGCATTAGTTTGTATGGAGAAAATTAGGAAGGCTTCTTTATTCCTCAGATTATGGAAGGAAGGCTTTATGCTGCCGTAATCCTCAGAGAGGTCATAGTTGAAGACGGCCTTGAGCCACTCAATGTTTCTAGCAGCAGTGGCAACTGTGCTTGATGTCCTGCCAAAACCCGGACCTAGAAAGCTGCAACGTGAGTTTTGTGCTTCTCTCGCCGTCGGTGTGACGCTCTATTTGCAGTTAGGCGACGCTCTCTCTCTGCAGCCGACTCTGCTTGCCTGGCTCGTTCATGAGCAGATATTATATCAGCAGTAAGACGACTCTCTCTCTGCAGCTGACTCAGCTTGCCTGGCTCTTTCATGAGCAGATCTATCAGCAGTTAGCTGTTGCCGTGCACGTGCAGTTCGAGAATTCAAAAAACAGGAGAATGTTATGTTTAAAAAGTCAACGAATACGAACATTTTGTATTTCAAAAAACCCCAGCGTTTTTTAACCATGAAGCCTTTTGTTACGATTAATACGCCGGCGCACTATTTGAAAGCCATTTTTTTTTTTTAATGGAAATTTAATTTTTTTATTTTTTTTTTATATATATATATATTCATTTTTATGGAAAGCCACTTAGCGCATCCTGGAGCTGAATGCTAGGTCTATATGTGTGTAAAATTTCATCAATCGGTTCACTGGTCTCGGAGCTTATTGGTTACAAACAAAGAGACAGACAGACAGACAAACAGACAGAAGGACTGCCATTTATATAGTAGATATATAAATATATTTTTTTTTTTGCATGTTTATTTCTGTCTGCCGTCGATCTTTCTCGACATTTTCTCGAAATCCAGGAACCGAACCCCCCTCTTCCCATTTTCCCTTGGTTTTAACTATCATGGTATTTTCCAGGGACCTAACCCCTGTGATATTGGGTTTACTGCGATCTATTTCAGTCATGGAACAGAGGCTTGTATTATATAGTGGTTCATTTGCAACATCGTTGAATGTTGTGATGAAAATAATGGTGCATTTGTAATGTTCATGGGGAGAATATTTCTTTCCAGATAGTTCTCAAGCACACTGTTTGGTGCCATTTCAATATTTCTTCTGTTCCATCGATGCTCAAGAACTGCAAGAACGTGGAGTTTGTCAGTGCAGACTGTTTTCCACAGATTATGACTGATTCCAGTTTTTGCAACCAGCTTTTAAAACAGATGTTGAAATATCATCGGCAGAAGCATTTCATGAATTGATGTGTTTTGGAAAAGAAGCATGGTATTTTATATTCGTCAAAAGGATGTCAAATTTCACCTTTCATGCTTTGATGTAAAATTATGTCACAGAATTAGTAATCACCCCATACCTTTTATTTCCTTCCTCTGATTGGTTGCCCACATGACCAAATGGTTCCAGTATTTCATTGATTCTTTATTCTTGTTGTGTATATACCTCTGAGAATATACTCAAAAATATGATATATCTATAAAATGGAATATAAATGTGGACTAAAAGTTGGTATAGCATATTGATGATAGCGACGCTTTAGATGAGAAATAAAGTCGGTGTTGGTATTTAATAATCCCGCTTTATTTCTTACTGTCCCGGTCTAACATCTAATTCTGGTACTCTGCCTGAAGGCAGAATCAGTACTGCCAAAGCAGCCTCATGGCAAGGATTACACTGGATGGTCTGTCGTTGCCTTCCCAGTGGTATACAGGGCAGGAATTTGGAATTTGGCCAGGGTGCTGGCGATAGCTCACGCACTCTTTGCGAAGCACAGGATCTTTAACATCCACAAACTAATACTGGTAGATGAGACATCCAGCTTAACGTCCATCTAAAGAACGGCACACACATTGATGAATCACCCTGCCTGTGAAACACCGGGATGACAGTTTATAGCTGAGCTGAGATTCAAACCCATGGCTAAACAGTTCAGAGGGAAGTGTGCATACCTCTATGGCCTAGGCTATCCTGCCAGCCCAATGTCCCAATATTTTTCATAATATAGTGTATATTCTAAGTTGTAGTGCAGTACAGACCAGTTGTGGTGAACATTTAATGAGATGAATCTTGTTAAGCTCGACAGCACTTTGATAGCACTCAACCCTTTCGACCGAAGAACGTTCATGTGTTCAGCTGTATGTTGTTCGACAACCTGTGGAAGTTTTTCTATTATTTTGTTTCAATAAATTTTGCAGTTGCTTGGAAATTTCTTTGGTGTTTTTCATTGGTCATGTAAGCATTTAACCATTCTCTTTCTTCATTTGTGTGAGCATTTTGGTGATGGGAAACTGAAAGCTGTTTGTGTTGCAGAGCGCCTGGAAACTATGAGCAAGCAATTGGCAGGCAGAGAAAACGATGGTGCAGAAGAGAACAGGCTTGTAATTGCCAAACTCGTTGCTCAAAGTGCGTGACTACTGATCTTATGTGCAAATGTTTTTTTTTAGGTTTTCTTGCTGTTTGCCATTTGCTATTCACTTCTTTAATTTGAGGATTGTGTTGGTAGATTTTTTTAAAATATCTTATTTTATTTTATTCTCGAGGTCTGAAATTGTTTGTGTTTGTTTTTCTGAGGAGGGTCGTGCTATCATCGTTTCTGTTGACATAATGTGTTTGGCTGAGTGTTGTGTTTTTGCAACAATAATGCTGCTTGCCATACCATAACACAAGCAGATTCATTTGCGAGTTTCCTCGAATACTGAGTGCAGCTCAACGTCGTGGCCGTGAAAATACACCTTATCCCTGCTTTCGCACAGCCGTTGATTTTGGGTCTAAACTCAACATAACATAGATATTATTGTTTGAAATCATCATCAAATTGTCCTGAAAGCTTCTGATATCATCATTGGCACGTTAGGCCGTCAGCTGAGCGTCGGATGTGGCCAAGAAAAAGAGCTTTGTTCCGACTTCCTTGGATCTACATGTTCTTGGTCATTTTTTTGTTGCCAACAACATGCCTGGCTCTTCAATAAAAGTTCAAATGGCATCACCATGAGCTTCAAGTGGCCATAGTGGGGTCAAAAATCACATTTGTTGTGCCTGAAGCCTTGTTTGTCATTTTATATCCCTGGAATCAGAGATCCTTGATACCATTTCTGTCAAAGCCCCATGGCACTACTTCGTATCGATCTTCGTATTATAGTAGTTCCATTTATATATGACCACATGGTGGGAACTTCAAAATGGCTCTTTCACATTCCGTTCCAGAAAATGAGCTGTCATACCATGCTCACGGCTTCATAGGTTTCCATCTACTTACTTTCGGACTGAGAAATTTGTGTTACCATTAGACATCACTAATTACTGGAGGGTCATTCAATCTCAAACTTGGAGGCACCTTGACTATGGTACTGTGCTATACCATTAAATATGCCGTTTTGTTCTGAGAAAACTGCTCGGTATACCTTTGTTTTACTCTTCTTCTTTTTTTTTAAAACCACCTTTTCTCCAGTCTAGTTCCCTTCACTCTATCAGCCTTCAGACCCCGGATGCACACGTTCTTCCCAGTAACCCCTTCAATCCTCGTGTTTAAACTCCAAAAATTCCAGCTTTCCATTTACCTCCATTTTGTTCCTCTTTTCTACTGTTTGTTGAATTGCGTTCGAGATTCTTTGATGTGTTCTTTCTTCCAGGGTTTCAAGCGAATGATTCACCATCATATCTGTCACCCCTCATTCCCTCTGTGATCTTTCTACCTCCTACCTCACCCAACCCTCTTACTTAGGTTGCTGTGTTTCCAGCATCTCCCCCCCCAACCTCCCTCTCTCTTTTCCCCGCACGCCGTAGCCATCTGTGGCCCACTATCTATGCTTTTTTGATATTGCGTTTTATTGACTCGCTGTTCGATGAGTCTCAGTTTTGTATACAAAACACATTTGGCAATGTCACCCAAGCAAAGTCCTTCCTCGATGCCATCATTTTTTCTCATGGTCTACAAGACCATGAGCTTGAAACCCCTGCACAACAATACTCCATTCATACTTCAATGGAATATTGCTCTTCTTGTGGCCCATGATGTAAATCCTAGGATTCTTTGAAATCCAAGGTTCTGAACAAGTGCCTGTTGACATTGCATTTCAGATAGTCAGTGACCTCTCAGTCTTCTCTCATCACTCTTGCATCCCCTACACATTTTACCCTTCATCCCTCGAATGTCCATCAAGTGTGCATGGGTTCTTCAGTTAACCCTCTCTTGAGACGTGATGCAGGTTTGTGGATTGTGTGGGATTGGCTGTGAGCACAGGAATAGAAGCATCGTGGTTGGAAAATTGGCATTGGACAGGATGAGAAGTGATATTAAGGAAAACCACAATAATTTTGTTGTTGGAGTAATATGGACTACACAGCATTGCACAAGCACCTGGGCAGACACCCAACACAACACCCGCACCACACACTCGACACACCACACACACACACACACACACACACATCATATCACCTTAACCCATTTAAATTTTACCTTCTGCGGTTTATCCAATTTATTCTTCAACTGGCGATTGGCTGTCTTTGGTCACGCTAAATGCATTGACTTGTGAGACCGTGTGTTTTTTTTCTCTGTCTCCTAGGTTGTTGTGTAATCACATTTTGTAGTCCTTTGTTTTCCATCAGTTTTGTTATTTGTAATATTGGTGTACATATAAATCTGTTGAAGTGGAGATGTGATGCAAGCTCGGTGAGTGGAATTGCATATTTTTTACCTGCATCAGATTGTCCTTGTGTTTCCTTATTGTACTGTGTAGTGCACAAGGAAATTCATCAGATTAATGGCAATGATCAGCCTTATTATCCAGTACTTCCAAGCCGTTTCACTTATTGTACGAAGCTTCCACAAACGATGTTTAGTAAATGTTGTTTTGTCTCTCGTATTATTGGTTTTTTTTACAGACAGGTTTTTTTGTTTGTTTGTTTTTATCCCCCGCCGCGTGTCGGAAGGGGGATATTGTTATCACCCGGGTCGTCCGTCCGGCTGTCCGTCCGGCTGGCTGGCTGGCGGCTCAAACATTATAGCTGTGATGCGAAACTCATAAACTGTTCGCCATATCGATTTGAAATTTGGGTCACACATGTACCACCTGAAAAAGAAAACCCTATTGATTTTGGGCGTGGCCGGCTCCAAGATGGCCGACTGGGCGGCGGTCAACATTTATAGCTGTGAGTGCGATAACCATAAACTGTTCGCCATATCGATTTGAAATTGGGTCACACGTTACCACCTGAAAAGGAAGAACCCTATTGATTTTGGCGTGGCCGGATCCAAGATGCCGACTGGGCGGTCGTCCGGCGTGTGGGCGTCAACATTTATGGCGTCAACATTTATAGCTGTGAGTGCGATAACTCATAAACTGTTCGCCATATCGATTTGAAATTTGGGTCACACATGTACCATGTGAAAAGAAGAACCCCATTGACTTTGGGCGTGGCCAGATCCAAGATGGCCGACTGGGGCGGCCATCTTGAAAAAAATGTTTTTGTAATAATGGAAAAACCGCTTATCTGATTTCAATTATTTTTCAATGGCGGGGGATTCCCCATCTCTGATGGTATATTTGACAATTTGAAGTCCGTTGAAGATAAATTGATCAAACGATTCCTAGCTACAGTCATTTAAAATCTTCTTTGGTGAGGTCACACACATTCCTCATTATTTGTCATTAAATTGTGGTCGTAATGTAACATTGCATTGTCTTATTCCTTTTTATTTTTATTTCAAAATGGTATATAATTGCACTTCTAATGTGTCTTTGCCTCTACATGATTAAAGTTTCACATTTGCTAAGGTTACATATCTATCAAAGAGCTTTACTACACGATACCCTCTTTACTACACGATACCCTCTTTACTACATGATACGTACAGTATTTAAAACTGCTCTGTTGAATCCATGCTTGGTACCTCCGCCTTTGAAGGTGGATGGAGGTTGTTTTCACCCCTGTCTGTCAGTCTGTTTGTCTGTCTGTGAACAAGGAATAATTGGTTCACGAGTCAGTAAGTGACCACTATATTCGTTATGGGTGTGTGTCTGTCTGTCT
>CM068957.1:68737900-68759641 GCA_035128595.1 Eptatretus atami | reverse complement strand
AATATATATATATATAGTTTCTTTTTTTTATTTCAAATTTTTTTGGCCTAAAACACTCTGTGGCACTCATTAATGAACCTCTGAAAGTTTGAAAAAGATGCGTTTTGCCATCTCTGAGAAATATGGTGACACATATACACACATGGCTCTCTTGTAGTCTGGATTATATATTTGGTTCTCCTCCAACGTTTAATAATGATAAAACTTTTTTTAAGGAGGCTAATCTACAAATCTGGAAACGTTTTTGACTCTCTGACCCCTTTCCCTCCATTCAAAGTTTATCTTTCTTCGAACTTTGTATACATATTTTAATCTATACTCCATCCTCTGCAGTTGTTAAAACTTAAGGCAAACACAATGTATGTTTCCACCAACACAGTAGAGTATTGGGTAGGTTTGGAATGCTATTAAATGTACATAATAAAAGGTAATGAAGCAAACCCTTAAATAAACACACCAGGCTTGGTGGTGTAATGGTTAGAGTGTCTGCACAAAGTCTGGTAGGTCGGTGGTCAAACCAAAGACTTTTTTTAAAAAAGAAAAAAAAGTATGTGCTGCTTCCCTGCTTGATGCTCAGCATTTAAAAAAGATAGAGCGCAGACAAAAAAAAATAGATTGGCAAACACTGCACAGGTTTGATGGGCCTAATGGCATCCTCCTGCGTGCAAGTTCCTTGGAAGGGAACTCGTATTATAAATTGTTTATTATAGAATTTTACAATCTCACATGCATATTCAACAAATAGTCGATCTACAATTAAAAAAAAAACCAATAATCACATTACACATTGTCAAGTGAATGCTTGCACACAAACTGACCTCCATATATGATTGGATACATAAGTTTTCACTTGATACTTTGCTAATATTTGTGGCTCTACATTTATGATCAACCAAACACACACAGCTGTCCTTACCTTACAGGCACTGGACTGAACATCCAAACCACCTGCCCCCCACCTCCCATTTACTTATTCCCTCACTTTCCCCCCTCTTGCATATGTAATGTGCAATGATGCTCATCTCTGATGTGCCATACTCTGTTACAGAGAGAGTGTTGATGCTGCTGAAGCAGTTTCTTGGCAAGGGTTATATTGCATGGTTTGCCATTGCCTACCAAGCAGTAGTTAGGGCAGGAATTAATCATTTCTTCAGGGTGTTGGTGGTAGCTTGCTTGCTCTTGGCAAAGGACCCCATCAACAAATGCCGGCAGATGGGACGCATGTTCAACGTCCATCCGAGGGACGGCACACACATTTATGAATCTCCCTGCCTCCGAGACACCAGGGTGACAGTTTATAGCTGGGGCAGGATTCAAACCCAGGCTAGACATCTTAGAGGCGAGTGTGCATACCTCTAGGCCACCCTGCCAGCCACATGTAATAAATGGATGTTTCCAAATATTAATGATGACTTGTCACTTGATTTGGCTTTTTGTTGGTAATTTAGGTGCCAAAGTGTGAACATGACACTTTTTATTTATCATTTTGAAATCGTGTTTAAATTTGTATTAGAAATGTTTTCTAGCAGCCATTCATTCATAGCTAAAAAAAATAGTAAAACTCTCACCTCGTTTTATAAGCAGCCTGTTTAACCTCTTTGATTCTTGAAATACCACTTTCAAGTTATGCCAGGTCTAGATTTGACTAGATCTGGCATGAACTACCATAATAAAAGCAAGTGAAGATCTCTGTGATGGAAACGTTAATGTTCGTCTTTTTTTTTCTTCTTTTTTTTCATGGATTTTAGACAAGGAGAATCTTGTGGCAAAGGAGAAAATGGACGTAGAGGTTTCAGCTATGCGAACAACCAGCAGTGACCAGCGTCGGCACATTGAGCTCCTCAATCAAGCACTTAATACTGCTCAAGCCAAGAATGTCAAGTTAGAGGAAGAGGTAAAGTTGTACCCATTCTTCCATTTTACATAATGATGTACAAGGAAAGAAAGATGCTGAAAAAGACAATTCTGCCTAGCTTCATACAAAATGCAATACCTTTTCTGACACCTACTGTGCTGTGCAAATGTTTGGGTTATTCCAATAATATTCACAGTATAAGGTAAATTAATCAAATGATCAGTGATAACCGTCATATGTGTTTATTATTGTAAATTAACAGCTTTTATAAATGCACATGAAACAAACTGCTTCAGTAGAAAACAAGAACAGTGTCATTTTATCGTATCGGTTAATATTTTGTGCATCCACCCTTTGCCTTCTTGAGTGCCGTCACTCTTTTACCCATGCTTCAGTATATGACTGAAGCACTTTTACAGGAATATTGTACCAAATATCCTGTAGTAAATTCCACAGTTCTGTAAGGTTAGTTGAGTTCCTCTTGTTAGTCTCCGTTTCCAGGTAATCCCATATATGGCCTCGATGGCACTCATGTCCAGACTCTTGGTTGCCATTCTAACACTTGGAGCACACTAGCTTTTGGCGATTCTTAAAATTTGACAATTGCTTCTGATTTGAGAATCTATAATGAATTTGTCCTCATCACACACCCAACCTGCTCACCTAGTTTCGTCTGAATCCGTCTACAAGTTCTTGAGATATCCTGCACACAGACAAATAGAGGTGAAAACATAACCTCCATCCATCCTTGGTGGTGGAGGTAATTAAGAGAAATAACGAGCATAAAATTTATTTTCATGAGTAAATAAAATCAGTGGCATGATATATATCTACTATAAATGGATGAGGTGTGTGTGTGTGTGTGCATGCATGCGTGCGTGTGCATGCTATGTTTTTTTTTTAGTGGAATTCTACTGGAGCATTCTGATGTTGAATGTGAAACACCAAAATGATCGTCATGACCTCCTGAGTTGATTAGGCTAATTAACTACAAATAACCCAGAAGAATTCCCATGTTTTAAATGCACACCATGTTAAGGTGTATGGAGCAGCTTAATACATCCTTCCACGGCATGGCACTCTAATTACAAAATAAATAATAAGCAAGAAAAAGGGCAATCAGAGATTGCAGACCCTCACCAGGACTTCTTTTGAGTGGTGTATTTTTACAGGTTTTAGGGTAAATCCAATATGGCTGCCAAACCATGTGACCCATGATATCATTTGTGTGAACCTTTTGTTCCTCATGGACAGGTGGTCATACGTGTAAAGTTTCACCTGAATTTGTTCAGCCACTTCAGAGAAGAAGATTTTTGAAGGTTTAAAAAAAATAAAATAAAACTTCTTTAAAACAACATTGCTGCCAAATCACGTGACCGATGACATAATGAATTTTTTTTTTCTGTGTACCATTTTATCCCGAGATGACCCTTAAAATTTTTCATACTGATCGGATCTAGTGTTCTACATATGCAATTATGATGTCAAATCGAGAGCACCTATAATATATAAAAAAAATCAAAATCACTCCCCATGAGGAGTAATTGCCGCGTGCCAAGTTTCAATTTTTTCCTTGGTGCGGTTTCAGAGATAGAGGTCCAAAGTTTTCCCGTTTTTCCAATATGGCTGCCACACCACGTGACCTCTGATGTCATTATCATTAAAACATTCTACATGAGTCGTCGCACCATTGGTGAAAATTTTGTCTCGATCCTGCAGAGAAAAACACGAAAGTTCTGTGCGGACAAACAAACAGACAAACAAACAAATGGACCCAAATGCGATACCCTCGCCAATAACAATGATAACATTGTAACAAAGCATATATTAATTAATGCTCATAATATTAACAACAATATTAATCGGAGTATCATTTGGCAACAATAATGAGCGTATAATCCTCACCCGAGCCCAAGCACATCTGGGCTTCGTGAAAGGCAAACCAATGCTCCAGCAGTACGGCAGGCAGGTATGCCGCAAGGCTGTGAAGACCAATAAAACTTTGGGCCGATGGACCAACAGGCTCACTGATTATATAAATAATTCCAAAGAAGTAAAAGTTGCTTCAAATTAATCCAAACCTCCAGGAAAATTGTATTTTTATTTTTTTTAAATTAGATTAAAAAACCAAAAATATTAACCCAGTTTACCCGGGCGGTGTAGAAGGCAACCGATTGCTCCTCAATCGTTCACAACTTTTTTTAATTTGCTCTTAGAAAGTAGAGAAAATGATAAATATGCCACGATATCTTTGCTGTCAAAAAAGAAATGATGATTTTGGAATTTCACAAGACTCTACAAATATAATAGCGTAAATGCTGTCTGTTGGATCCCGGAAGGAGAAGTCCAACACACATGCACACAGATTCATGAGTTCATGTCTGCTCATTTTCTTCACGACCTGAACAAACTAGATGCAGAAAAATGTACTTGGCTTTGTCTGTTTTGTAAAGAATGGCAGGAGCAGCTTTTGATATTTGCTGAATCAACGAACGGATTATTGATGGATGAAGTGAAATGAGGCATGGTAGGAATTGACTCCGGAGATTTGGAATCGTTACAGGCGGGTAATCAGCTCTGTATAATTTAGGGTTTGATTCCTGGTTCCGATGGAGGGCATTGACGTTGCAGGCAGGTAATCAGCTGTGTAGAATTTAGGGTTTGATTCCTGGTTCCGATGGAGGGAATCATTTATATCTGGGTAATCAATTATTTTGCCCAAGCCTGGAGCACATCTGCTGTAAATTTGTTCTCCAAATACAGTATAACTACATTGAAAGTGTGTTTTGGATCATTATCTTGTTGGAAAACGAATCCTCTTCTGAGTAAACAATTTCCACTAGGAACTGCGTAATGCTGCAGTATCTGCTTGTACTTCTCTTTTGTTTGCGTCCCATTGATTTTAACAAGTTTCCCTTCACCAAAAGCTGAGATACAACCCAGGATAGTCACAGAGCCTCTCCCGTGTTTAACAGTAGACTGCAAACTTTGCATGTCGTAACATTCTCCAGGTTTTTGGCGTACAGACTGCCCTTTCTTAAATCCAAAAAGTTCAAACTTCAATTCATCAGCTTATGACCCAATTCCATTGTTCAGTCACCTAGTCTTGGTGTTGCTGTGCAAATTCCAGTCTTTTCACCTTGCTCTGTGGTCTTAAAGAAAATCCTTGGCTATCTGTCCAGAACAGTCAGGCTTTACACCAAAGAGGTCAACGATTGACCGTATCCTTGCTCTTCGGGTCCTCACTGAACGCAGACGAGAGTTTCGGCAGGGGCTGCTTGCAGCCTATGTTGATCTCTGTAAAGCGTTCGAGTCAGTGAATAGGATGCCCTCTGGAGGATTCTAGGTCTTCGTGGGTGCCACCAAAACTGATCGATCTGATGTCTGATCTCTACTCTGGTACTGAGAGTGCTGTGAGATGTGGTGGTACCATCTCTGACTTATTTCCAGTTGTTACTGGAGTTTGTCAGGGGTGTGTACTGGCCCCCACACTTTTCAGCACTTGTATGGACTGGATTCTCAGGAGGATGAGGAGAGATCAGGCTGCGGTGCATCGTTTGGGAATCTCAAGATCTCTGACTTATCTCCAGTTGTTGCTGGAGTTTGTCAGGGGTGTGTACTGGCCCCCACACTTTTCAGCACTTGCATGGACTGGATTCTAGGGAGGATGTCGGAGAGATCAAGCTGGGTGCATCGTTTGGGAATGTCAAGATCTCTGACCTTGATTTCGCAGATGATGCAGTCATCTTTGCGGAGACTTTAGATATCCTTTCGGGGGCCCTCGAGGTGCTGAATGAGGAGTCAGAGCCGCTGGGATTACGGGTTTCCTGGGTCAAAACTAAGATCCAGGCTTTCAATGACATCTTGGATGCTGCTGTCCTGTCTGTGCCTGTTTGTGGTGAGCATGTTGAGGTCGTGGAGAGATTCACTTACCTTGGCAGTGATATTCATGTCCTGCTGCTGTGAGTCAGAGGTCAATAGACGTCTGGGGGGGCCTGGGAGTCATGGATTCACTGGATAATGGGGTGTGGTGCTGCCTGTACCTGTGCGGGAGGACGAAAGTCCGAGTCTTCAGGTCCTTGTGCTTCCAGTCTTGCTCTATGGATGCGAGACTTGGACTCTGACCAAGGATCTGTGATGGAGACTTAATTCCTTTGGTACCAGTCTCTTCGGAGAATCCTTGGCTATCGCTGGTCGGACTTTGTGTCCAACGAGCGATTGCTGAGAGAGACTCAAATGAGATTTGTTACCTGCATGGTCCTGAGCGTCAGCTGCGGCTGTATGGACATGTGGCTCGTTTTCCTGACGCTGATCCTGCTCACCAGATTCTCTCAGCGAGGGAGTCTCGTGAGTGGAGGAGGCCAATGGCCGACCACGTGCCTCGTGGTTGCAGCAGGTTGATCGGCATCTCAAGGAGATGGGGATGGGCCTGGGGATGGCCAGACGGAGGCCCTGGAGTACCGGCGGAAAGTGGACGCAGCGACGCGCTGCTCTGGTGCATGCTCCCATACCTGACCTGACCTGACTTGCGGTCTCAGCAGTGGTTTTCTCGCTGCAACTCTGCCACGGAGACCTGCTGTAATCAGCCTTCTGTGCACAGTGCAGGATGAGATTTTAATGTTCAGGCCTGCTCTGATTTCGTTTGTCAGTTGCTGACTTGATTTTCATCTGCTGACTTAATGGGCATACAAAAACAGAAATGCACACAATAAAATGAAAGGAAGATTTGTTTTCCGATGAAAGATTATGTTGATGGACTCACTGGCTGGACTGTTCATGATTACTTCATCCTTACTCCTCAAATTTGTTCTTCATTTCTATTTCCTACTTGCTTCCTATGATTTACTCTTTGTCTATCCCTTTAATTGTGCTTCTTTCAGCCAATAACTACTACTGGCGTTAGCTTAGTGGTTAGGGTGGCTGGCTTGGGATCCTAGTGTCCTGAGTTTGAGCCTCGTCGGTTGCTGAATTAACACTATGTAGAGTTGACTGAGCCTGTCATCCTTCCGAGGTCAGCAAAATGAGTACCAGTGTACTGGTAATAGGGGCACTGCATCAGCAGCATAGCTGCATCCCTAACCATTGATGCAACCAGCAGCCTCAAGGCTGCACGTGTGTGCGTGCTCGTGTGCCAGTAACTATTTCTGTCCTCCATACCAGCTGTGTTTTCATTTTTTTAAATTTATTGATCAATCATTGATCTTCGGGTTGATTATTGATCAATCAATCAGAGTTGATTATTTAATCCTTTCCTCACTCTAAAATGATTTGTTGTTCTTGTTGAAACTCTTTCATTTGAGGTCTCCTCCAATAACTTAATAATAGTTTTAAGCTTCTCATTTTTCATTTTACAACAATAATGTGTCTGATCCATCAACAACCCTTCTGTCCTTGGTTTGGCCTATTTCTAATTCCCAACTTTACCAATGGCTCTTTAAACCAGGAACCCAGGTTCACATCCCATCTATACAATATGTATTTGTCCATTCTCTATAAAGTCCTTTAAAATAATGTTAAAAGCAACTGATGTCTACTAATGTCTTTGGCCTGCGCCCGATTTATGGACAAGGTCCTCTATAAGCCTTACGTGGGAGTTGAAAGGTTTTCTGTCCTTGAAGTATGATTTTTAAGAACATTCATCTTCACACTTGTTTCTGCAGCTAAAGAAAAAACAGTTTTATGTGGAGAAGGTTGAAAAATTGCAACAGGCATTGAGTCATCTTCAGGCGGCCTGTGAAAAACGTGAACAGCTGGAGCGCCGCCTACGCACCCGACTCGAGAGAGAGCTCGAAACTCTCCGATCACAACAGGTGTGCTTCATCGCCATCATTATCAGACTTGCACTTTTATCCAGGAGCAAAATGATTTGTGTGTGTGTGTGTGTGTGTTTAATTCACCGCTGTTTTGACAATCTTTATACTATTCCAGCCTCTTTTATAATTGTTTTTAATGCTATTGTTGTTGTTGGTCCTGTCTGTCTTTTCATAGCGTAAAGGCTCATCTTCACCATCTGGCATCAATGAGCAAAGTGCTTCAGGCCTCATGGAACTACTTCGAGAGAAGGAAGAGCGTATATTAGCCCTTGAGGCTGATATGACGCGCTGGGAGCAAAAATACCTTGAGGAAAATGCCATGCGATACTTTGCCATGGATGCTGCTGCTACTGCCGCCACACAGAGGTTACTGCTACATTATGAATTTTGCAGGTTTTTTTAACACACTTGTTAGGAATCTAAATTTTCATTGACATCTAAGAGGAAATAAAAGTGGTTTCCATAATCTGATCAACTACCTTGTAGATACCAAACTCATTACCTTGTATTGAGGTAAAATGTGCTATTTGAAGCTTTCTTTTTTGTCTGTGTTTACAAAACATGTTTGTTATGGCTTTGTACAATTTGTAACCATTTATATATTTTATATATATAAGCAAATTCTAACAGTTGGAAGAGCTAGCTCGCTTCATATCCCCTCTGAAGCTGAGGATACTAATTGGTACTCAGCCCTGCCTGTGAAGCACCTGGATGACAGTTTATGGTTGGCTGCGGAAGTGAACCCAAAATAAACAGTTTAAAGTGGAATACATTACCTGTGAGTCATGTAAGCCCACAAATACAAAGCATTGTCGAAGAGCAAATGTTAGGTGTGAAAATGAAACTGCAAAATTGGCAAAAAATACACTGCAGGTGAGCAGCACAAGGTAGTGGAAAAATGGTGTTAATTGGAGATGGATTGACGCTGGTTCATAATGTTGAAAGTGGAAAGTGACTCTGAAGGTGAAATGCTGGACATCTGAATCATTGTTCACACAAAAAAAGTGTTTGCTTCATATGCATGCATCAGTGAGTTCACATAATGACTGTTACTTGAAAAATCCGAATGGGCCTTGAAAACAACAACAGACTACCGCAAAACATGCATTGGAGAAGATTTATATTGGAGTCAACACTCTTTCTGAACTAGATAAAACGTTGTTATATCCTGCTTGATGGGGTGGTGAATTCAACTCACAATCACATTGTAAACATTGGCTGTGATAGAAGAAAGAACTTTCATCAAGTGCGGTATATGAATCGGATGAAACTATGAGTACAGCTTTTCTTACTGGTTAGACAAAGACACTACTGTGAAGCTTCAGTTAACCCTAATGTGCAGCATGCTGTTAAAACACTGTAGGGTAAATGTAACTATCGTTAAAAGTGGGGTTCGTGATATCCAGGGTTCCTTATATGGAGATCTGATAATATATGTTTATACATGACATGCACTCTAACACTTAACACTGTACACCACCCATAAACGATAAATGTTTACTTCTTCCGACCACTGTACACCGTCCATATATGACAAAAACCCACAGCCACTTCTCGGATCAAAGTGCCATAAAACCTAGAAGTATGCGTTCCCCAGGGGAGCGATCATACTCTGTAAGATCACGTAACTTGCCATTATCATTGGTCACGTGACCCTCCGTGAGCGGGAGCGAAGCTCCACCGACCGACTTTCCTTTCCGGATATTTTCCATTCTGGACATTACTGACAGTTTGGTGATTTTTATTTCCCTAGATTTGTGGATTCAAGTTGTATCAATGTACAAACGTTCAACTCTCTAGCCAGTCCTAGAAAGTACTAAATATTTATATATACATATATATATATGTATATATGTATAGGTATTATATATATATATATATATATATATATATATATCTTGGTTCACGAGAAGTCACCACTATATTCGTTATGGGTGTGTGTCTGTCTGTCTGTCTGTCTGCCCCGAGCATAGCTCCGTGGGTTTGTATCCGATCTTGATAAAATTAGGGGGTGAGGTTTGTATCATGATCTAATTGTGTTTTCCGGAGAAAGGGGTGCTGCGCCCAATATGGGCGGAGCCACGCCAAAAAACATGTGTTTTTAGGGGTAGCCGATTTCAAGTTACATCTTCTCCGAGGGGGTTTGTCGAATCTGGCAGGGGTTTCGGTATTTGGTTAGCCCAATGGCACCTGCATAGCCCACGGAGCTCGATTTTTTTCATTTTCGTCCCAAGGTCAAGGTCACAAGGTCACGAACTTAGAAAATGTCAAAAAAATCAATAAATTGGCATCGAGCTCCTAGGGTTTTCAACTGTTTCAAATGAAAGTTGCTATGCAAGTAGTGCTCTTCGAGTACTACAACTTTCATCATTTACGTTTTTCCCGATTCCCGCCAGTTTGCCCGTGGCGTCCCCTCGAAGGTCAAAAAATAAAAAAGGCGAACCGTATACATTGCTCGTGAACCATCGCCGTCTCCAGAATTATATATATATATATATATATATATATATACAGTGGAAATCAACCCGACTTCATATTTGAGCAGGAGCTCGATGCAAGACTCTGAGGAGGATACACAAAACTGATACTGTACACAATATAAGTGGTCAAGGAAGAAAGCCCAAACTCTCCAAAGTTTATGTTAAGTACCTCAGGGTATGTATGCTCTCTGTGATAGTTGACAATCCAGTGGAGATATTGCAAATGACCTAACAGAAAATGTGGTTCTTAACGTTTCTTCGAGAGCAGTAAGATGCACATCAGTGAAAAGTGGACGCAGTGGATGGGTAGTTGGCAGACAAAGAAAAAGGCTGAACTGAGAATCAGAAATGAAACGGTGGGATTACCAAAACAACAAGAATGTGTGCTTTACAGATTGATTTGAACTGATTGGCAATAATAAATGGTATTTTGTTCAAAGGCAGACTGAAGAGTTCTATAACAATTAGTGCACACAACAGTTGCAGTGAAGCATTGGTGTCAAAAAATACAGGTTGTTTTCTAAAGCTGAAAATACCTGTTCATGATTTGTCTTGTTGACAGTTCTTCATTGGTGCCCATTTGTTGATATTTTAGCCCATTACCAAGAGTGGCTTTCCCCATTAAAAAAAATATAAATAAATTAATGTACTGTATTTGCACGTCTCACTGAGTGCCTTTACATGTGTGTTTGTGCTGGGTTTTGTGTTCTTGTCTGGATGTATGCACTCATTGACCTCGTTGCACGTTTGTTGATGCTTCTTCTTCCTCTTTCCTGTTCATTCATTCCCTTGATGGTGCCGCTGCCCCTACTGTCATTGTGCTACCTTTTTGGCCCCTTGCTCTTCCATGATCCCTGATGTGGAAAAAGATAAGGTACATAAACAAAAATTTCATTGCAGACAGCTCCTCGTTTGAGAACGAGTTACATTCCTGGACCCTGTTCTCAAAACAAAATGTTTCTGAAACCAGAACACACTAGAATTTGATTGAAACCAATATATACATACAATTTATATATATATATAATATATATATATATATATATATATTGTTACGAATTTCGCCCGCCCGGCGTGCGATCGGCCACGTAACTCGAATCGCGACGCGTCGCCCACCGGAACGGACAATTCAGTCGTGACCTCCGGGAACTACCGCCAGGAGCCAGTCACGGGTGGGGTTTAACCTCACCACGATCGTGCCAATTGCCCACCCGCGCAGGATAGGGTTGCTCGCCAAATTCGACCTACCTAAGTACCTGCGCGAGTGGTCGACCGGGCGATCTACCTCGCCGCAGGTCGACTTCGGACACGAAACGCTTAAGCGGCTCGTTCCGTGCTGCAGGATAACCGAGCGGAATTATCGTCGACCTCGACGGTTCAGATTACTTATCGGGTGTTTCAACCCACTACCAATCCCTTACGTGATGCAAGATGGAACTTTCAACGGAGGAAAGGACGCAACGAAACGGGAAAACAGTTCAACAAGCAAGCACTTTTATTTCACACACACAACACACGCACGTAAGGCAGTAATGCAAGTAAGCAAGCAAATGCACAAAGCAAAAGCACTACTACCGACTATAATTATTACAACACTTAAACAATTATACTTGTCGGGACTCGGCGCCACATCATTCATTCAAAATAAACAGGAAAGACCTCCCCATAGGCAGGGAGGTAGACGGGGTCCGTGACCAAATGTGCGCGGAACCTGAGGAGCGGCCAGGTCCACAAGACCGAAAAGGTCTTACCCACGTCCTCGTGACGCGATGGCGGCAAGCCGCAATATCAGCGCAGCTGCGCCCCGACTCCGTGCCCCTGGCGTGGTCGGTGAGCCCTCTCCGGCGTGCTCGCCGCCAGCACGGTTTGGTCGGCACCACGTTAGGGTGGGGAATGAAGGGCCACCGGCACTATCTCAGCACGGATGGGGGGGGGAATTGTTGATGCTCAGGGTCGAGCGAGGGGAATGGCTGGCTGGCTTGGTCGCTTGTGAAAGCGAGGTGGCTCGAGTCCAGCGACGAGACGACACCAACCACGAGACGAGCCCAGCGACGAGACGACACCAATGACGAGACGAGCCCAGCGACGAGACGACACCAACCACGGAAAAGCGACCCCACACTACAACAACGAGTTCCACACAGACTCGCGTCTTTTATAGACCGGGGGAGAGCCTGTATGCAGATTTTAGGATCAAAACGCGATTGGAGGCGGGGCCACGCCACCTCTGTTCAGCCATTGGTGTGGCAAAAAGGGCTGAGCCTCTTTTGATCCGAATTCCTTCCTGAGAGGAATTCACATCCATCGCGCTTGGAGGCGGGGCCACACCGCCTGACGCTCGCCCATTGGACGGAGGAAAAGGGCGTGAACCTCCCCTGATCCGAATTTCTCTCCCGTAAGGAATCCACATTCATCGCGCTTGGAGGCGGGCCACACTGCCGACGCTCGCCCATTGGACGGAGGAAAAGGGCGTGAACCTCCCCTGATCCAATTTCTCTCCCGTAAGGAATCCATTGCACTCGCGGCTTGCTGCGTTCGGCAGCAATCACCGAACGGCTTCGGACAGTACGACGTTCGGTGTTGACTGGTGGTGGGGTCGATGGTTGTGGAAGAGAAAGGCGAAGGTGGTGGGGGTTTGCTGTGGTGGTTTGGTGGTTGGCGGCGTCGTTTGGGAATGGCGGTGAAGCGATGTTTGCGGGATGGAGTTGTGGAGGTAAAGAGGCGAAGGTGTGTGTTGTGTGTTAATGTGTCCAAAATAACGATAGAGAAAGAAAAATGGCTAACTCAAAGCGTCGCAGCCCCGATGAATCCACATATTCCCTCTAAACAACAGGTGTGGCTAACTACACATGAACTTATCGTATATCTCACCTGAGACCCTTTATGGTGTATTGCGAATTTCACAGCCGGAACAATTATATATATATATATATATATATATATATATATATATATATATATATACCAGCATATTAATTGTTAAAACAATGTAGATAGTCATTAAGGAGAATTAAAAACTATAAAGAGTGCAGTAAAATTATTATTATTAAAATAAATATAAAGTCCAGGACAATAATACATACATCCTGACATAAAACAGTACAAAGGCACTTAAATAAATCAAAATGTATATAAATCAGCCTGTCACGTGAACGGAAATGACGTTCTTTGTTGTGGACATTCTCAAATCGGGAGTTGTCCATTTGCAATGTTGTTTCAAGATAGTCACTCATTCCAATTCCCCTTTAGGGATACCACTCTCATCACTCACTCTCCACATGGGAGTTTCTCTGGAAGCTCACTGGAGGTGTGTATGCCAGAGGAAGAGGAGGAGGGTCTCTTGCTCTCCAATCGCCGGTGCCATGATATGGAGAGCAGGCAAGTACCGATTGTTAAAAAGGGGATAGCAGTCAGGTATGTGGTTCTGAAAGATTTGCCTAACCACCGTAAGAGTGGTGCTGTGTGCATGCACCGAACACACCCTATATTTTGGCTGGTTTGTTGAGTTTGCAAATGAATCACTCCTACCCTTTTGTGGAGTGTTGCTTTTAAAAGTCGGTTTTGTCACCATGAAAGCAGGGTGTCGTCTCAACCTTTTGAACCCCAATTTTCATCTCTGGGTGTGGCATACAGGATAAAGACATTGCACGCACAGATAATTGAAAAGGATGCCATGATAAAGGTGCTGCAGCAACGCTCACGCAAGGAACATAAGGCTGAGTCATCACCTGCATCCTCTGGCCTGCGGCCTGCAAAGTCAGTGCCAGCCATCTCTCCGGTGTCACTTATGCCACCAGGAACAGCACCTCTACATCGGAAGGCTGTTATTGCTGCTCTACCACAAAGCCCACTGCCTGAGGAGCAGCTCAACCTGCGCACTGGAAGCTTAAGTTTGTGTTGGGAGAATATTGAGGGGGGAGGTTCTGTTGAGAGTTTCTTTTATTTCCTGTTATGTGAGTTTTTCACCCTGCCTCCGCCCCCCGCCCTCCCCCCCCCCCCCCCCCCCCCCCGCATATATATTGTCAATTTAGAATTTTTAGTTTATTTATTTTGCTTACTCATTTTTATGATTTTGCTCTTTAGCCTTTTCTTTTCTTATTTTTACTTTTATTACAGGATCTAAGGCTTGTAGTGATGCTGCCACACATACATCTCATACACAAGAATATAAAGAACAATACGTGAGATACAACACAGGACTGTTCGATGAGACAAACACAGCCACTTCCTGGGGCACTCTACCTTGGCTACCAGCAATGCCACAATGATGCCGACTTTCACACCGCACTCAGGGGGCATTTCCTAACGAGCAATTTCTCCTCCCCATGGACGCCAACCTATGGGATTGTCCATGCTCTTATCCTTTTAAATGCTGAATGTCAAGCAAGGAAGCAGCACGTACCTTTTTTATTTTTATCTTTTTTTTAAAGTTCTTTGTATGACTCGGCTGGGGTTCAAACCACTGATCTCTCAGTCTTGGAGCAGACACTCTGACCATTATAACACGAGGCTGGTATAATTTTTCATTGAAATTCACAAATACGTACAATGAAGATGCAATGTCAAAATGTCCATTTATTTTGGCAATGTAATCTCAAAGACAAAGATGACTGTAATCCTTTGGTATCCACTCAACCTGGTTGGGAAGGGAATCCACTCAACCTGTTATTTGATCTCGAATTTGTGAAAACTGCCATCAGACGTTGCAATCTGCTCACACTGAAAATATGTCGTTTTGTAAAGCTGTTGCTTTTTTCTGTAGAAGGATGGATATACAGTACAACTGCCAGCACAAGAGTGTAAACTTGGAATCATTTTGGTTTTCTTAACACCCAATAATTTGTCCTTGTGAATGAAGTTGATCCTTTTTTTCTTTTTTTTTTGTATACAAAGTGTCGGCCCATGGAAGAGCTAGTACTAGTACACTGAACAGATCAGGACAAAAGGAACAGCAGAGCCGAAGGCCAAGAGAGAGGCAGACTTAGACAACAATCGGCGTGGGGAGGAAAGGGGGGCAGGAGAGGATGCATAGGGTGGACAGGATGGATACAGAAGGAAACTCTCAGGAGGGGAGACTGGAAATTTTTAAGGAGGAGGGATTGGGGTGGGTTAACGAGGGTAGAAAGGTTCATGGTTTTGGATTGGGGACGATCTGAGATGGTGATGACCAGCTGTTTTGAAGACCTGGAGGGAAGAATGAGATGGAAGAGGATGTGGAAGTTGGTTCCACTGGTGGGGAAAAAGAGGAACAAATGAGTGGAGGTGAGCAGTGATCCTGGGTTTAGGTAGTTTCACTAGAAGGGGGTTGATGGTGGACCGTGTGTGCCCTGCAGAAACCTAGGGGAAGACAAAGCATGGAAAGAGCAAAAGGTGCAAGATCAGAAAGGAGGCAGTGGAAGACAGAGAGACCACCGACCTGTCTGCGATGGCGAAGTGATAGGACTATAGACTCTGCTTCATTGCGGGAGATTTCAATAATTTTGAAGGCCTTGGTTTCCATGGCATCAAGCTGAGCAAGATGTGAGGCAGGGGAGCCAGCCCAGAGGGGAGAGCAGCACTCCATCAAGCTGTGGATGAAAGACTTGTAGGTGGATCGAGATTCAAGTGTGCCAAGGAAGGACTTTGTATGACGGAGGATGCCCAGTTGTTGGCTGGCTTTTGAGGCCAACTTTGAAATGTGGTTTGCCTAAGAAAGATCATGGCTGATGGTGAGACCCAGGACTTTGAATGACTGAACTTCCTCAAGAAAAGTGTTAAGAAAGTAGAGGGTTTGCCGGACGGTCCTTTTGGAGAGAGATGGTGAGTGTAAGAGATTTGTCAGGATTGAAAGACGTCTTCCAAATGTTGGACCAGCTTGTGATGTTTTTTTCAAGGTCTGAAGAGAGGGAAGAGGCTGCTGCCTACCTGTCTGAAGGATGAAGAATGTCATGGCATATGTGGGGTCATCAGCAAATCGATAAAGGGGATTTTCCAGAGTCAGAGAGATCATTTATGAAAATAAAGAATAGGATTGGGCCCAGAACACTGCCTTGGGGCACTCCAGCCTTGATGAAGAGGAGATGAAAGGATTCCGTTGAGAGCCACACATTGGCTATGAGAGTAGAAGTCAGGAAGCCATGTGTGGAGTTGGCCTTGGATTCCATAAGCAGAGAGTTTGGAGAACAAGGCAGGATGCCAGACTGTACAGCAGAAAACAAAAAAAATTTTAAAGAAATAATTGTCGTCGGGATTCAAACCTCGAGTACCTGAAGCATGTAAATTCTGTCAATCTTTGTCATTGTTTGGAACCTCTCACTAAAATGGCCCATTAATATTTCCAGTAGCAACAATGAAACTTACTTGCCATTAGTATTTTCCACTCTTTTTGTCTTTGTGTTTTGCATTGATTTGCTTTTCATCTTATCATTTGTAATGTACACGAGGCGTGCATACATGCTCTGTGTGACAAGCAAATTTTTAAGACTTAATATGTGAGAGGTCACAAGGATTTGTTCATGATTCCAGATATCATAATATGTGTAATGTTTGAAACGACATTCTTCTTTACCCATCACTACCTTTTCCTCAGGTGGGTTAACCACAACTAACTCAACTGAAGACACTAAGGCATCTCTGCCACCAACTGGCCCTTTGGCAAGACTTGCCTCCCCACCACTGCTCCATCGCACAGCCTCTCCTTCCCAAATGTACCGCATTGTTTCTTCACTGCAACCATCTCTGCACTCCAAATCTAGCAGTAAAGACAGCAGCACGCAGACAGAGGCATCTCGGAGCACAGCCACTGCAGATGCCGACCGCCGCAAGTGCAATACCCTGCCACGTGGAAGCAAGTGCATGTCGGGCTTCTCACCTCTGTACACCTCTGAGAGCCACGAGCGGCTCGGTGAGTTTTCAGCACCACATGTGACAGCAATCTTGTGAAGGTTTCTGTAAAACTAATCTCAACTCCCTTTGTCCTATCAGATCTTAAATCGGTGAACGAGAAGATAGTTCACGAGTGCCGTTCCCTTTTGAGTCTGAGTCTGACTGGTGCCGCACTTGCAGAAGATACCTCCGATGGTGAAACTGTTGAAATTCTTATTTGACATGTGATCATACTGAAGAAAAGAATTTTTAAAAGGACAGAATAACCACAGATGTGTGCAACCACCATACTCGCTCAGAAAGCTTTTTGGGTTAATTTTTGAAGGGGGATGGTGGGGAGCAGTGATGTTGAAAGGAGCGATGATTAGTGTTTGGGTTTGATAAAGGGGATGAGACTTTGGATTTCATGAGCATTGTTTTATTACAGAATTATTATGCAATAATCCCAAGTAAAGAGAAAACTATTAATCTGTGAAAAGTCAGTAATCAATTTTAGCTTGTATTTAAAAAATTTTTTTATAAATGTAGCCATCACAACAATGTCTTTTCTCCCTCCTTCCCTTTCTCCTCCCCTCCCTTATCTTTTAAACCTCTTTTGTTTGTCGTTCATAACATTTGGAAGGGTGAAGGTTTTGACGAGGATTTTAAATGATAAAATAGTCGTTTCATGGAAGAGTAAATGACAACTGTAAATGTTGTAGTCACCCTATTTAATTTTTTTAAATACTTTACAAAAATTTTTTTTTAACAACTGCTATTTTAACGACATATTTAATGACATGATGTATAACCTCGCCTGTATCAAATTTTTAAAGATGATGAACCTCCCAAGAAGCTAATGAAAGTGGGTGATTACACATATGTGTACACCATTTTCTGCCTATTAATCGTGAAAAGGCTAATCGTTCACGTTTTCACAAATTGTTTGTTTTCTGCAGAGCAGGTGATAAGACACAATTACGAAATGAAATCATATTTATTCATTTGATCGGAACTCTTTTCTGCAATGACAGGTATAATCAACTATCATTCGTTTATATTATGTTTATTATGTATTTTATGTAAATACATTTATTTTAATTACCTTTGCCACCGAAGTTGGATGGAGGTTGTGTTTTCACCCCTGTCTGTCTGTCTGTCTGTTTGTTTGTGAACAAAATACAGGAAACCCTCCAATATTGCGGGGGTTAGGTTCTTGGAAAATGCCACGATAGTTGAAACTGCGATCATGGAAACCAAGGGCCAATGGGAAGAGGGGGGTTCGGTTCTTGGGCTTCGTGAAGATATTGAGGAAGATCGACGGTAGCCATAAATAAACACATAACTATTGAAATAAACACGTAAATATGTATATAAAGCATGTTAACATTGAAATAAAGTGTTATTTAAACACAAACACACGACTTTTTACCTTTTGAAATTGACTTCAAAATAGCGAGGTGGGTGATTGTAAACGTATTACGTTCTCACACTGTACTCTGCCGTATATACAAACCACAAGATTTATCTCGGGATGATGCTGTTAGAGGGGGGAGGGTGGAGTGGAGCGTGGGAAGGGTGAGCTGAGAAAGATGAGTGGGGAAGGTGATTCAGCGAACAGAAAAGCAGCATTAGCTTTATGACGACGGCATCTGCAGCATTTCCACAACCTACAACAGAGAAGGGTAATAGGATCATTAAATCACCTTTCCTTGAACCACAATCTTCCCTGTTTGGGGACCAAGGTACGAGATGACATTGTCTTCCAGAAGATTTGCGTCTCGTAGATGTTAAAATCCTGTTCCGTTATAAATCCCTTCGCCTCAATTTGTTTCATAAGCTGTGCAGGAGAATGCGTGTTTAAGAACTGGGGTTCGAATCCGGGTGTCGGAAATCAAGTGTTTGGCAATACGGTTCGAATACGGAGTTGGAAAATGAAGGTTTGAGATGAGGTTTGAAGGACAATGAAGGTTTGGGAATAAAGTTTGAAGGAAAATGAAGGTTTACGAATGAAGAAGAGTTCAATGGGGGAAGATTCTACCGACAATCATCGACCCCGTAATGGCGGCCCATATATATGCCACATTTTCTCCTCGAGCCAACCTATCTAACGACTCGATCTTTTTGCCCAAATCATAACCTTTCTCTGCCTTTTGGTACAACTAACTTTGTCAATCGCTTTACATTTGGACTCATTAAAAACGGTGCGTGTAAAACTCCACAAGGCTCGTAATGGGAGGTAATCGTTCATGCACGGGACACAAATGATGACTTATCTCAACTCAAAAACCATGATTGGTCGAAATGAATTCCCATAATAACGGAATTGGAACACAATTGGTTGTCCGTGATTGGTAGAACCCCGTGATAGGAGAAGCCGCAATATTAGAGGGTTTCCTGTTTCTCAAAAAGTTGTGTACGGTTTCAGGCGAAATTTGGTGGAGAGCTTGCGTATGTGACAAGGAAAAATTGATTCGATTTTGTGAAGATCCAAATACCGATCCGAGAATTTTTTTTCAATGATTTTTTACCATCGAGAGATCGGGCCAAAAATGACAAAGCAGGATATCTCAAAATGTTGTGGATTAATTCTGACAAAATTTGGTGGATGAGTTGGTTCAGTGACAAAACCAAGCCAATTAAATTTTACATTAGGTCTGAATCCAGATCCGGCCTATCAGTGAGATACAAAACGTAAACTAATCAGCCTGGCGGAGGTATGCACTCTACCGAATGCCGTTCTTGTTGTCCCCGATTATCAAAGCTTGCTGTCAGTTACTGGGCACTAATTGAATTTGTTGTATGCCTTCTTTTTATTTTATTTTTTCTTCAAAAACATTTTGTTCTCTCCCTCCTTTTTCTCCAACCTTTTTGTCCTTCCAAAGCACTGTCAAGACTGTATCTTAAATGGTAAGAGTGGCCTCTCATTTTCTTGAAACGTCAATAAAAAAAATTCAGATTCAGATATGAGCTCACCTCTTTTCTTGTCTTTACAAGAATAGCTTAATCCTGGTGGGAATTATGTTGTACGTTAGCACAAGATTCCACAAAGCACAGAGTTAAATATATATATATATATATTGGGAGGGGGGGGTTGTATATAAAATCGAGGCAAATGCACTGTTTTGACAAAGGGACCACATTTGTGTACAAGCACTGAAATTAGTTAAGAATAAAAAATGAGGGGAGAGGAAACACAGCAACCTGCAAGTAGGAGAGTTGAGTGAAGTTCTATAGAGAGCATGTACAGTTCTGCCGAAGATACTTTGGCACACGATACAATCCTGGATGGACTCCACTCTGCCACAGGATACTCCACTGAATGTGCAAGAATCTTGGAATTTATTCAGGGTGCCAGCGATTAATGCGGGCAGATGGGACGCCCAGTTTAACGTCCAATGGTGCACACACTGAAGCCTCGCCCTGCCTGTGAAATACCAGTATGACACTTTGAAGCTGGACCGAGATTCAAACCCAGGCTTGAGAGCTTCCTCCACCTCCTCTTCCTC
This sequence comes from Eptatretus atami, assembly GCA_035128595.1. Classification (NCBI taxonomy): domain Eukaryota; kingdom Metazoa; phylum Chordata; class Myxini; order Myxiniformes; family Myxinidae; genus Eptatretus; species Eptatretus atami. The sequence continues at coordinate 68,739,141 of CM068957.1, read as the reverse complement.
TCCCTACCCCTTCCCAGCTCTTCCTCCACCATCTTCCTCCCCCTATTCCTCATCTCCCCTTATCATCTCTCCTTCCCCCTCCCCCCTTCCTCACCTTCCTTCCCACCACGTTCCCCCTCCCCTTCCTTCCCTGTCGCCCTTTCCCCTCATTCCCTTCTCTCCACCCCCCTCTTTCACTCACCTTGTCTTCCCCGTACACCCCCATCTTCCTCCTCTCACGCTCTTCACCCTTTCCCTCCCCTCTTCCCTCTTCCTCCCCTTCCCTCCCTCCCCCTCTCATCTGCCTTGTCCTCCCATCTCCCCCATCCTCCCCTCCTACGCCCCACTGTCCCCCGTACTTCCCTTCCCTTGCTGTTCCCCTTCCCTTCCTTCTCTCCCTCCCCTCTTCCTCTCCCTCACCTCCTGCTGTTCTTCCCACCTTGCCTCTTCCTCCCCTCATATACAGCTATCCTGATCTGTTTGATAGCTTTCTCCGCCAGGTAAGTTGTCAAGTCTCTGCCCGGTAACCCCCCCCCCCTCTCCCCCCCCAATCTACTTTCTTAACGATCCTCTTGAGGAAGTTCGGTCACTCCAACTCCTGGGTCTCACTATGAGCCATGATCCTTCTTGAGCAAACCCAATTTCAAAGTTTGCCTCCAAAGCCAGCTGCCGACTGGAAATCCCCATCGTACAAAGTCCTTCCTTGGTACACTTGAAGTCCATCCACCTACAAGGTGTTCACCCGCAGTTTGATGGAATACTGCTCCCCATCTGAGCTGGCTGCCCTGCCTCACATCTTCTGCTGATGTAGCTTGATGCTTGAACTTCTCCCCCCCCCCTACCCAGCCCCCCTCCTCCCCCTACCCAGCCCTCTCCCTGCACACCCCTTTCCAGAGATGTCCTTCACGTGTCATTTTATGGACTTTTGCTCCAAGAGCTGCCAGAATCAAAGTGTGGTGATCCCTGCTAATACAGACATCCTCCCAGCAGCATAACTATGCCCTCACTCTGTAAGAGGGTAACAGCTCACCTTCTACAGTGGATGACCACCCCCCTCTGATCTGATGTAGGAGTGTGGTACATAGTGTTGCCTTCAGACTCTTTACACAGCAGTCCCATGGAAATGACAGCAGACAGGGATGCTTGAAGCAGTTCAGGTCAGGTCAGGTATGGGAGCATGCGCCAAAGCAGCGTGTCACTGCGTCCACTTCCCTCCGGTACGCCAGGGGCCTCCGTCTGGCCATCCCCCAAGCAGATGCCTG
>CM068957.1:68721778-68737890 GCA_035128595.1 Eptatretus atami | reverse complement strand
ATCTCCTTGAGATGCTGATCAACCTGCTGCAACCACGAGGACAGGGTGCACCTCATTGGCTTCCCATGATGTTGAGGTGGGGAATGCTAGACCAATCAAACAACACCAATATCGGCTAAATCTTGACAAGTTAGCCAATGTTCATGAAGAGGCACGATAATGCAAGAGCATGACATCATCGAACTCGGTCATAGTGCTCTTCCTCCATTGTTCGTACCAAAACCCGATGGTTCTGCAAGATTCTCTGTAGACTATCGGAAGGTGAATGCGGTGACCCGCACTGATTCGTATCACATCCCGAGACTCAAAGATTTATAGACAGGGTAGGTAAGGCTACTTATGCGATTAAAGTGCGCCAATGTGGGGGCAGAAGTGAGCTGATGCTTAATTATCTGTACAATGTGAATCCAAGTTTTGGTCCACTCCTTTTTGAGGAGGTGGAGGTACACTGTGGGAGGAAGCGCAGATAATACTTGGCCTTGCCAAGGAAAGATGCCAGTTGGAATACTGACTGTGGTTCAGGAAGGGTTTGGATGGTGTCAACATGTGATAAGATAGGAGTGATGCCTTGTCCTGAGAGCTTGTACCCCACAAACTCTATACCAAGAGCCTAAGGAGGCATTTGTCAGCATTGAGCGTGACGTGATCAGCAGAGAGCTCATGAAAAACTTGTATTAGGCAGGCATCATCTTGAGACTGGGTGGCACCTTGCCCCACAATATCGTTCAAGTGGATTGACACCCCAGATATGCTGGTTAGGAGAAGAGACATCATTTTCTGAAAGCAGCTGGGGGCAGAGTTGTGGTCAAAAGGCATGTGCGAATATCAGAAAACCCCCTTGCTTTAAATCCAGTTTCCTGAAAACTGGAACAATGGAAATATGTGGTGAGTTATTCTGCGATGGGCAGGAGATATTTATCCGGAATGATGAGCTTGTTGACTGCATGCAGGTCCACACACAGGTGCAGCTCTCCAGGTTTATGCCACGCATTGACCAGGTTTGAAGTCCAAGGGGACCTGTTGATGGATTTGATGATGTCATATTCGAGGATGCACTGTTGGTTGGCCACAACCTGGTCCCAGAGGGACAGATTCACTCTCCACAGGGGTTGGATGACCGGTGTCACAGCAGAGTTGACTTTAGGCTGGTGTGCAAAGTCAGTGATGCACCCAGGCCTGTAAACGATTCATGAAATGTGTGGTGCCAGACGGTTGTGACATGCAGGACATCAATGTCACAGAAATCAGCTAGCCGAAAGTGAAGACTTTGGAATAAGTCCAGCCCCATCAGATTGGCACCAGTTGTGGTGATATAGAAAATTGAATGGTGTGGTTTTTGTACTGCAGATATTGCCTCGCATGGTAATTTGGGTGTTCCCATAACCTGAGAAGGGCCACTGAAATCTGTTTCAGGGTAATGCATGAAAAAACATTGGCATACGTTGCCTCATTAAGAAGTGAGACTTTGGTGCTTTTCTCAACCAGCAACAGAATCAAAATGTCATTCACAGGTTTTGAATGAAGCGACTGGCTGGGACACCGAGTTGATAGCGACCGGTGATGAAGTTACTATGCCAGATGCAGTTGCATGTGGGTTGGTTACTGAGCAGCACCACCGGACAAAGTGATGCAGTTTTTGGCAGTTCTACAGCACTGGCTAGTTGCAAGTCACCCCAGGGATCGGGTTGCATGTCTGTTCGTTGAGAGCTTCATGAAATGGGTTTCCATGGCCAAGCAGCCACACACAAGCCTAAGATCACCATGCTCAATGCCAAGCATCGGCTGGAGTGTGAAGCTCACTGCTATTGGACTCTGAAGCAGTAGAAACGCATTCTCTGGAGTGATGAATCACGCTTCACCAACTGGCAGTCCGACAGCCAAATCTGGGTTTGGCAGATGCCAGGAGAACGCTACCTGCCCGAATGCATAGTGCCAACTGTAAAGTTTTGTGGAGGAGGAATAATGGTCTGGGGCTGTTTTTCATGGTTCAGGCTAGGCCCCTTAGTTCCAGTGAAGGGAAATCTTAACGCAACAGCATACAATGATATTCTAGATGATTCTGTGCTTCCAACTTTGTGGCAATAGTTTGGGGAAGGCCCTTTCCTGTTTCAGCATGACAATGCCCCCGTCTACAAAGCGAGGTCCATACAGAAATGGTTTGTCGAGATCGGTGTGGAAGAAATTGATTGGCCAGCACAGACCCCTCAACCCCATCAAACACCTTTGGGAGGAATTGGAACGCCGACTGCGAGCCAGACCTAATCGCCCAACATCAGTGCCTGTCCTCACTAATGCTGTTGTGGCTAAATGGAAGGAAATCCCTGCAGCAATGTTCCAACATCGAGTGGAAAGCCTTCCCAGTAGAGTGGAGGCTGTTATAACAGCAAAGGGGAGACCAACTCCATATTAATGCCCATGATTTTGGATTGAGATGTTGGACAAGCAGGTGTCCACATATTATTGGCCATATAGTGTATGGTCAGCCACCTGAAAAAAATGGTCACACACACACACACACACACACACACGTAGTATACCTACTCGCAGGAGTGCCCGGTGTTGTTCTCATTCTGTTGGTATTTTGAAGAAATCAATTTGTTTTTTTGTTTTTTTTTCTCTCGCTTTTGTCGTGTCCTAAAACACTTCCCTACACCGACTAAGGAATGGGGTCGGAAATCATTTAATATTACCTATGCTACAAGCTTGGTGTTGGCTTAATGGTTAAGGTGGCTGGTTTAAGATCTTCAGGTCTTGACTTCAAGCCCCTGGTTGATGTTGAATTAACACCAAGTGGGTTGACTCAGCCTGTCATCCTCCTGAGGTTGGCAAAATGAGTACCAGCTTCCTGATAACAGGGGTCATTGCATCAGCAGCACAACCATGCTTCAAGGAAATCATGTAACCAGCAGCCACAGGCTGCATACAAATAAATAAAACATCGTTACAAAGGCTGAGGCACAACAGAGTGATTTTAAAAATATATAAATAAATCGAACTTTTTTTTCCAAATAAAAAAAAAAAAACAAGGTTTCGCCTAAACACGCCCGACACTACCTGATGAACCTCTGAAGTTTGATAAATATCTGTTCAGCCATCTCTGAGAAAAATAGTGACACAACACACACACACCAGTGTTGGTGGAGTCACCTGCTACATCTGGTACATCCGAGTCCTGCGGTCGAGTGCTGTGCTGAAAAGCAGGAGCAGATCCAAATGGGGGTGGGCACACCAGAGCCTCCCTAGTATTGTGGGGTGGCACCCGCAAAAACCCCTGTGGGGTGGGGGGGGTCCTGTTCTATCGGAGGACCAATAATATGGTGACATCTTCAGGTGAATAATTGATTCATGCCTTGCCCCCAAAGGGAGTTCGTGAAATATTAGATTGACCAGCTCACTCGTTTGTCTCTGTGTGTATCTGTCTTTCCGCACCATCATGGGTATATTGTCGGCGATGGCTGGACCGATTGTTACCAAGCTTGGTAGGAGACTAGCATGAGGAAACCAAAATGTGATATGTGGCCAACAATGACCTAAGTCAAATGTCAAAGTCGAGGTCATGAAAGGGTGAAAAATTGTGTTTCTAACTGAAACTCTGGAATGAATGATCAGAGAAAGAAGTGTTTTTTGCATTACATTCTATGAATTGAGGGACATCAAAAGTATCCTTTACATTATTATTTCTCTATCCGAGGATCTTGAGTTCAAATCCCACCTTGGCTGTTGAATTAATACCAGGTGGGGTTGACTCTGCCTGTCATCCTTCCGAGGTTGAGAAAATGAGTGCCAGCATGCTGGTATACTGCGTCGGAGTGGCGACCCATCCAGGATTGTCCCCAATAGCCAAGGAGACTGCTTAGGCAGCACCAACACTCTACACAGAGTATGGAGTTGTGGGCGGAGTTGCGATGCGCATGCTCTCAAGGAGCAGTCCTGATCATGAAGGGAACACAAACACGAGAGCACTAACAAACCCATCAATTGAGCTCATTGGTCTGGAACTGGAGTCGCTGTGGAGCGTGGTCCCCATTTTATTGGCCGTCAACACGATATTGGCCTACGTGTATACGGTATACTGAATGTCGAAATAATGGACTTTGAAGAATATTTTCAGGCTCTTATGACTATTGTCTTCAGCAATTTTGGAATATAAATAATATAGTTGGCGAGATGTACGCGTACAGCCCAAACAGAAGACGCAAATTCCATTTAAAACCCATGGAGGTCACTTCTGACAGAAGTGTAATCGATATATATTGTTGCGAATTTCGCGGCCGCGGCGTTGCGATCTGGCAGTACTCGAATTCCGCGACCGCCTCGCCCCTACGGACGGACCAATGTCAGTCCGTGACCCTCGCCGCGCTCAACGCCCGGGCAATCCACGTCACGGCCTGAGACCCTTCGGCCTCACCACAGACCCAGTCGGCATATCTGACCCTGCGCGGCAACTAGAGGTGAATTCGCCAACAGTGGAATCTCGTATCACTAAGTACCCGCGCGAGGCCTAGCCTAATCGAGGGAGTTGTACTCGCCACAGCTCGACCTCTTCGGACCGATCCGCTTAAGGCGGACTCGCAGTCCGGGCTAACGGGATAACCGAGCGGTGTTATCGTCCGCTCTGCGGTTCAGATTAATTATCGGCGGCCCGCCCACGAGAACCCTCTACGTGAAACAGATGGAGGACCCAACGAAGGAAGGACGCAGCGACACGGGGAAGAATTCAACAAGGACCGCATTTTTTTACACAGACGGACACAAAGCACAGTATAGCAAATATTTATAGCAACAATATAATTAAAGAAATGCACAATATATCAAATAGAAAAACAAAAGACGCAGAGCTACGACCGAATACGCGACCAACGGACCACTTATAACAATTCTACTTCACGGACTTGGCGCCGACACACACACGTTCACACAAAACCCCAAAGAAATGGAAGTCGACTTCCTGCGGTGTTGAGTCCTCGCGCACGTCCTCTGCCGTGACTCCCCGCTCGAGCGTGGTCGGCGAGGCTCTCCGGCGCGCCTCGCGCCTGTCGTGCTGGCGCTTCCGCCACGGACCCAGCCGACACAGAGAGCACACGCCGAACCCAGAGAGCCAGAACGCCGAATAAGAAGAGCACGAGCCGAAGCTCAACCAGACAGAGAGAGCGCAATACCGAACGAAGAAGAGGAGAGGCAGAAGCATCGACGACGAAGAAGATGAGCTCAGCCTCAGCCGCCTCCTGCGTCTTATACGCCGCGCCGCCGCCCGTTCTCGGCTCCACCCTCCTTCGAGCGCTTCGAGAAGGGGGGCGTTCCCTCTCGTTCCCTCTCGTTCCTCTCCCACCTGCGTCTTGTGGGGGGCGTAGGCGAAGCCGTTCGACGGCCTTCGCGCGCAAACGTCGTTCGTAGACCGCTGAGGATGGCGTTCGTTGCTGTGGGTAGCGTGGTTGAGATGGTGGCGTGGTTGTGAGGGTGGCGGTGCCGGCGTTGTTAGAGTGTGTGCGTGGTTAGCGTTGTGTTGTTTGGTTGGCGTTGTTGACGTTGAAGTGTGGTTGGTTCGAAATAAAGCAGAACAGAAAACGCCTAACTCAAAGGATCGCAGCCCGAATGAATCACATTAATCCCTCTAGACAATGGGTTTGGGCTAACTACACATGTACTTAAGAAATATATCTCACCTACGGGACCTTTATGGTGTTTGCGAATTTCCAGAGCCGTAACACTACCCCTCCCCTTTTACAGACTCGTCCCGAGTCGTCAAATTATCGTGTTGCATCATGTGTAGTTCTCCTAGTAGTTTACCTACGGATCCCTGAGTGCGACATTCATGGTATTCGTGTCCCCAAATAAATAACCTGAGGGCTGAGTAACTAACTAAACAAACTCACTCACACAGACGACTTAATAAATTGCCGGCGCTAACAATACTGCCGGGGGCGCACTCATATTTACAATACACTTAACACCTTAACCTTATAATTTTTACACTAAACCATGGCCCAGGATCAATGGACTCTGCAGGAACAAGAAGGCGAGTCAAAAGAGAACGGTGCACGGCCGCCACTGCAGGCCCGTGTTGCAGCTGCCAACAGGACAGTCCTGCAGCTTGCAAACTGTTGCTTGCGATCCTGGCGCGATGGAATAACAGGGGGGGCAAAGCAAAATTGAACGGGGCAAACGCAGATGTGGGCAGTGGGCATGGCATGGCAAAAACAGGCAGGCAAACACAGCCGGCGGATGGACTGCCGCACAGGCCTTGCAGAAAAAAGCCGTCGGGATCCGACCGCACAGGCCTTGCAGCAAAAAAACTGCTGGACGATCGGGCCGGCACAGGCCTTGTAGCAAAACAACGCTGCCGATTGAAGTTGGCCCGGCACAGGCCTTGCAGTACAGGTTGGTGGAGGGAGTGGCGGTGGTCTGGCCACGTCGAGAAGGCGGGCTCGGACCTACCCTACGGTCTCCTCCACCTATCGCCTTGCCTGTCACTTGTCCATACCACCCCCTTAATTTGTCAACCCCAATTTAGCCCCAACTATTTTTTGTTGTTTTTATTTTCATCCCTTCCACTATAAATCGTCCCTACCCCCTTTATCGTCCTGTTCGGCTACCTATCTCCCCCTAGCCTACTCCCACCCCTAACGTTCCCTTCCGGAGGGGAATGAGGGAGGGCTAGCGTCCTGTGCCGAGGCCCAACCAAGCCTCAGAATGGCCTCCCCAGAGTTCAACGTCTCTAACCCGAGTGGGTCCAGCGGCCCACAACGAGAGCGAAGGATGATGGTGCGGAGGGTACACTTCCTAATCTACCCTATCCATTAACTGTTAAACTACCCCGGGCTTCCAAAAGCGCTCTCGCTTACACTATTGTTCTAACACCCAGATTCGTCGCCTGTGTTGGTGTCCTTTCAACTTCGGGCCTCGCCCTCAAATTTTCCCTCGTGCCCTTGCACGGTTTCATGGTGGGACGCGGTGCTCCCCTGGCAGGCACGACCCTCTGCGAATCCCCACGATGGCACCCCCCGGGCACTACACTGCCTCCGAGCCTACCACTCCCTAAACACCGGGGAGTGCCCCATGGCAACTCCCTGACACGCACACGTGGCAGGCTGGCGCCCCGGCCCCTTTCCGAGGTCACCCGTGCCCACGCACTGCCCACGCGCTACGGCGCTCCGGGCCCCCGCACAAGCGGCGCACGCCGTGCCCACTACGCTAACCCGGCCCCCATGGGCCCTGGCTACCACGGCCGACTAGCCCGGTGCCGGGGTACCCATAAGCGATACTCACCTTTCGCAGCACGCTCCCACCGTCAACAGGGCTCCTGCACCCCTCCAAACAGGTTTGAGCCTACACCCCACCAACAACAACAAAACGACCTCCATTTTCAATTTAACTAACCCAGCTAACTCACTCTACACTGACCCGGGTCCTTGGCGGGAGTCACTCCTCCCCCAATACACTCATCGCCCATGCATTCCACATTCGCTCCACACCCAGACCCGCTGGCCTCACTCACTCAACATGTCTCCACACAACCACCAACTCTTCAACACACTCATCGCTGATCTCTGCCATCCTTCTAACTACCTCCCTAACTAACTCGTGCTCCCACGTCATCCTTATATATAGCACGTTCCATTTAACAATACGTAGCTAAGCTACGTCCCCTCTAACACACCCAGTCTGTCTCTGTTCCAAATCATCAAAAATTCATTTTCCCACCTAAAGCTCACTACATCCCTCTAACTAATCCATTCCACGGACTCCATGAGGACTTACCCCCGCCCCATGAAGTCGGTCTAGCTAAGCTAACCCTCCCCCTAGCTAGTTCCATCCTGTGCCCAGGTAAGGGGGTCTTCCACCCCTTACCCGGGAATCCTGTTCACCCGAAAGCGAGGCTTGCTTCCGTTAATTTTGTATTTCCAATTATGCGCAGCACCAGCGCGGCAACTCACAGCCTGCGCTCTTGCACTTTCCCGTGACGTCATGCAGCTGCACGTGTACCTCGTCCCTCTTGGACGTACCATCCGGCAGGGATTCACCCTCCTGCGGATCCAACCCACGTGCAGCCATGACGTCACCCTGCGCACCCCCAAAAACAACCCTCGCACTCCGAGGGGCTCCCCACGCGAACACATGTGCTCTGCCCGTTGGAGCTTAACCACAAGCTCGCGTGGAGAACCCATCCGGTCCAATTCGTATCCTGCCTAAGCTTTGTCCGTCGCGGGATCGGCAAATCCACCGCTGGCGTTTCCGGACCGGGCTTCACTCCCGCAAGCGAGCCGTGGGGTCTCGTGCGCTGCACAGCACGGACCTCTGCGCTCGCTGCGGTGAACCCGGCGCGGTCCCCAATACAGCTACGGCCGCTACCCGGCTTCTGTCCCTTCTGTCGCCGTCGTCTCCGTTCACCCACGCACACCTGCGTGTCACGACGCACAGACTCCACTCCAACACATTCACTTCTATAACCGGGAGACGCGGCTGCATGCCTGCGCAGCTTCACCGACATCTCCCTCCACCACCGGACCTAACACACACTGTCTCCCTCACATAGCGCATTCTCACACACACAGTGCTTCGCACACGCTGCGTTTCTGGCGCACACGCCGCTCCACCCACCCGTGGTCTTTCACCCGCACCCGTGGCTCCTCCACACACGGTGCCTCATCCATCTGGTCCCCTTTCACACACGGCACGCTGGGAAGCACGCACTCCGGCACACATGCCACCACACCACTCACACACGGGGTCGCACTCACACCTGGGGTCTCATCCACACACGGGAGCGCACTCACAACCTTGCACCCCACACACCGGACAACCACACTGGGATTTGTGTCCCCACAAGGGTTCCCGGGCCTCTATACCCCCCAAGCTACACGTGCACCTATCCACAGCACTCGTCCCTTGACTCCCTTGGCACGACCGAACCCACCTGGTCGTGATTCGCTTCAAGGGGCAAACTCCCTCCCCTCGTTCCTGGAGGCGGCATCCAGCTGCTCACACCGGGTGTCTACCCAGTCCGCGAGCTCACCCCATTATCCTCCACTACCTCTGTGTGTGTGTTGTTTGTTCCTTTAACCCCGTCTTTATCATGCAGTCTCTCCTCTATTTCTCTTTCTTCCGCATCTCTATACATTTGTTAGTTTCTGTTTCTTTCTGGAGTTTTTCCATCTCTCTGACTTCATTCATTCTCTCCTTCAGTTCATTATTTCAAACTCGTATATTTTTTGTTTTCCTCCCACTCTTCCTCATGCTCCTCATTTTCCAATCTCATCGTTCTCTTCAATTGGCCATTTCCTTTCTGTGCTTCATTCGCTGTTTCTCATTACCCTTCCTTCTTCCTCTCCTGTCCTTCCTTCTCCAGTTCATGGTTTGCTTCATTTGGTTAATCTCCTTCTTGTGTTTCAGTTGCTGCTGTCTCATTACTCTTCCTTGTTTCTTCTCCTGCCCTTCCTTCTGCAGTTTCATGGTTTTCTTCATGGTGTTAATTTCCCTTTTGTGTTTCATTCGCTGTTCTTTGTCTACCTCTCGCACTCCAGCCTTGCTTTTCTTCAAATTGGTCAACTCGGCTTCATGTTCTTTTTGTTTTCTATCCCATTGTTCTCCTCGTTCTTCCCTCTCCAATCTCGTTGTGTCCTTCAATCTTCTGATTTCTCCTCCTGCTTCATTCCTTGCTCCTTCAACTTCTCCTCGTATTCCAACCTATTTTTTCGTTTTGTCGTTCAATTTCAAATTCATACTCTTTCAGTTTTTTATTCCACTGTCTTCTTTTCCTCATTCTGTAATCTCGTATTCTTTCACACTGACAGATTTCTTTCTCCTGTCCCATTCCTTGTTCTCCCAGTACTCTTTCTTGTTCCTCATTCGCAATCTCTGTGGTTTCCTTCCATTGATCGATTTCCTCTCTGTCTCAATTCGTTCTCCATCATTACTCTTTCTTGCATCTCATTCTTTAATCTGGCCTTCGCTCCAGCTGTTGGATCTGTACAGCGTGGTTCCTTAACGTTTCATTCTCCGTTCTCGTTCTTTCCTCTCTCACCATCCTCAACTCGTTTCGTAATTCCGTCTCTTCGTTCTGGTTTTTCTGTAACTCAGTTTTCTTCTCTAATTCTTTTCTTATCTCCGCACACTCCGACCTTGCTTTGGCTTCTAACTGTTCTTCATCTTGCCCTTTGTTGTGTCTATCCGTCTCCAGTTCCTCTGTCTCCGTTTTTACCTCCCGTCCCAGCTTATCAACTCTCTTCGTCATGTCTTGCAGTCTTTTCTCACACTCCACTATTTTTATTTCCTTTGCACGTCTCCGTCACCCCAATTAATTTTCCCTCTCGGTTACCGTCACTTTTTCCGTCACCTCCACACTTCTCGCCCAACACGTTCCCCGAATTATTTTTTTTCACCCGCCTTCACCGCGGGCCTGACAACCGTTGCACCCCCTCCCAGCTCGTTCGCTCCCACACGTGGCGTCGCCATTACGCACTTCGCTGTTGTTGCCTTCATGCCCGCCTGCAGCTCCGGCCCATTTGCTGCGTTTCACCCCGCATTTCTTTTATTTCTTCCTTCATTTCGTTTTTGTTTGTTTCCATTTTGAGTGCGTTTCCATCCATTTTTTCGTTCATTCCATCCATTTTGCGTTCATTTCGTTTGTGTTGTTCCATGTTCGTTTTCATTTCGTTCATTTGTTGCGTATTTCCCCATTTTTTTGTTCATTCCATCCATTTTGCCGTTCATTTCATTTGCGTTTCTTTGCATCTCTGTTATTGCCTGCAGAATCCTGTCGAGTGTACTCGGTTCGACAAGGCTCGGGGGGTTTGGTGGAGAGGGGGAGGGAGGTGTTATACACCGGGCCTCTGCCGCCGCCGCACACCATTTCGGGCCTGGATTTTCGTGGGGGGAAACTGTTCCTGCACACCAATGTCCTGCTCGGGGTCTACATCCTGGACCATGGATTCTACATCACTACACATATACATCCTAATACCCCGGCTCCCGCTCGCCTTGAGACGCTACTTATTCCACGTAAGGGGTTAATTTAATCGCTCGTAATTTAGAGGGAATCGGTGTCGCTCCTCTCACCCCTGGACCGATTCTGTGAATTTAGCTGGAGACAGGAGGGTTCGTTTTCCCGCTCTCTGACACCAGTGTGCGAATTCGCGCGCCGGCGTGCGATCGGCCACGTGACTCGAATCGCGACCGCCTCGCCACCGGACGGACAATTCAGTCGTGACCCTCCCGGCTAACGCCGGATCCAGTCACGGGTGGACCTTTCGCCTCACCACAACCCAGTCCGCATTCTACCGCGCGGAATAGGGTGAATCGCGAAGTCGATATACCTAAGACCGCGCGGTAACCTACCGAGGGATTGTACCTCGCCACAGGCCGACTTCGACACGATCCGCTTAAGCGGCTCGTTCCGGGCTAACGGGATAACCGAGCGGTGTTATCGTCGGCCTTGACGGTTCAGATTAATTATCGGCGGCCCGCGCCCACGACGAACCCTCTACGTGAAACAAGATGGAGACCCAACGAAGAGGACGCAGCGACACGGGGAAGAATTCAACAAGGACGCATTTATTTACAACGACGGACAAAAGCACACGTATAGCAAATATTTATAGCCAATAATAATTAAGAAATGCACATATATCAAATAGAAAACAAAAGACGCAGAGCTACGACCGAATACGCGACACACGGACCACTTATAACAATTCTACTTCACGGACTTGGCGCCGACACACACACGTTCACACAAAACCCCAAAAGAAATGGAAGTCGACTTCCCTGCGGTGTTGAGTCCTCGGCGACCGTCCTCTGCCGTGACTCCCCGCTCGAGCGTGGTCGGCGAGGCCTCTCCGCGCGCCTCGCGCCTGCCGTGCTGGCCTTCCGACGCCACGACCCAGCCGACACAGAGAGCACACGCCGAACCCAGAGAGCCAGAACGCCGAATAAGAACGAGCACGAGCCGAAGCTCACCGAACAAAGAGAGCGCAATACCGAACGAAGAGAGGAGAGGAAGCATCGACGACGAAGAAGAGAGCTCAGCCTCAGCCGCCTCCGCGTCTTATACGCCCGGCGCCCCGCCCCGTTCTCGCTCCACCCTCCTTCGAGGCGCTTCGAGAAGGGGGCGTTCCCTCTCGTTCCCTCCCACCTGCGTCTGTGGGGGGCGAGGCGAAGCCGTTCGACGGCTTCAGCGCGCAAACCGTCGTTCGTAAGACCGCTGAGGATGGCGTTCGTTGCTGTGGTAGCGTGGTTGAGATGTGGCGTGGTTGTGAGGGTGGCGGTGCCGGCGTTGTTAGAGGGTGGCGTGGTTAGCGTTGTTGTTGTTGGTTGGCGTTGTTGACGTTGAAGTGTGGTTGGTTCGAAAATAAAGCAGAACAGAAAAACGCCTAACTCAAAGGATCGCACGCGAATGAATCACATTAATTCCCTCTAGACAATGGGTTTGGGCTAACTACACATGTACTTAAGAAATATATCTCACTACGGGTACCTTTATGGTGTTTGCGAATTTCCAGAGCCGTAACAATATATATGTATATATCTCAGTGAACACTTGTTTTTAGCATTGGTTACGATTCCACAATCAAGGGTTGCATGTCCACCCATTTAATATCAAGAACGATTAGAGAGCCACACTATTCTATTTCTATGTGAACCAATCACCAACATGGCTGATCATGTTTGAACTTATGGTTTCATTACTTTATATATTATTCCAATTCGTGGACATTTTTTTGGCCTTTCACTGAATTATACACGGTTATGCTCATAAAATGCATTGCAATATATAAAGCTAAGAAAATCAGAACTTGCAGTGGAAATGGTGAATGCTTTTATTAATTTAATGAAGGTTGTGTACTCATTCAACCATATATAAATGGGAAGACACAAACAAACACGATTATTAATACAGAATAACATGAAATATTGACGACAGCATCAAAATGTTTGTCATAAATACATATACCTGTATTTGACTGACCAATATACTTGAAAAAATCGTCGTTTTGCAACTGACAAATCCACAAGCACCGGTCCGTGAATTATAGTCAGGATAATTACATGGAGAAATTTATGAAATCTCCCACCCACCTGAGAGTGGATTAAAAAAAATAATTGTATACCTTGTCGAGGCTCGTATGAGAGCTAACACACAACACACAGCAAGGGGGCATGAGACAAAAGGGGCGGGAGAGGGAAGGACAAAACAGTGGGGAACAGACATTAGGAGATCTGTGGACGGGAGAGGGATGGGACGGGGAACATGGAGAATAGAAGATGGACATTACAGGGACTTTCAGGAAGGAAAGAGGGAATTTGAAGGAGGTGGGCTTGGGTGGATTATCGGGGTAGAAAAGATCAAGGATTTGGATGGGGGATGATAGGTGGTGTGAACAGCTGTTTCGAAGGCCTGGAGGGAAGAATGGGATTGAAGAGAGTGTGGGAGTTTTTCCAAAGGTGGGAAAACAGAGGAATGAAAGCGTGAAGGTGAGCAGTGATTCCTGATTTTGGTAGTTTTACCAGATAGGGGTTGTTGGCGGACCTTGAGCGCCCTGCGGAAATGTGGTGGGGACAAATCGCAGACACAGAATGGGGGGCAAGGCCGGAGAGGAGACGGTAGAAGAAAGAAAGACCACCGATCTACCTGCGGTGAGAGAGTGAGAGACCCAAAGACTCAGCATCATCGCGGGAGATACCAATGGTGATAAAACATCGTCATCATCATCATCCCTCCACGACAAAAAAACTGTACTATGAAAGGTCTGCTTTTCGTGTGTTTCAGAGAGATGTGCAATGTTTTTGTGAAGTCCAAAATGATGTCTTTTGATTAAACCCATCAGTGACGCGATTAGCAGCCGGTAGGAATGCATGGCTCGTGATGTTGGAAACATCTATGTTGAACAACTGGACTTTCAAGATGCTTTGAAAGTCTCGCAAGCTGATGTGGGGGGCCCCTCTTTGTGGGTGGCCCCCTGCGGCTGCGTGCTCCGCATGCGCCTATCAGAGGCCCTTGGCACACCTAGTGTGCGCCCCCCTAAACCTCTCCCCTCCCATCAAAAGCAATCGTATGTTTTTTCATATGTATTGAGGTGTATATGACCAAAGATGTGGTCTCAGAATTTGGAATCACCCAATATTCCTCAACCCACAGCTGATGTTGACTGCAGTGTTCAACATGGAACTAATTTGTACCATTCATTTTGTTCCCATGGTGGTACTTTATGATTTAACGAATTACTGGAATAATTTGTCATCGGAGATGTTTCTTTTCTCCGAACCATTCATGAACCAAGAAGTGGAATATCTCCCAAGTATCAGATAATAAAGAATCCTTATCAATCTGTTCGAATTTGGCACTCGGTCTGTGTTTTCAAGACTCAATAACATGCTTTTTGACCTTGATAAATTCTCCAGGGTGTACAATGGGCATCAAATGTGTTGGAGAGAAAGGTTTGCGATGAGTGATTCACATCGTTGAGATGACGAAGGCAAATATTCAGTTGATGGCAAAACCCGAAATCTGATCGAAGGTCACTTCCATGTCAAACCTTGCTCAATACGTCAGACATAGATTAGTTTTGATCATTACGTCATTTGTTTCATTATATGCAACTAGCAGGGGTTCCCGGCTTTGATTCTGCTGCTGGTGAAAAACAAAACTCTCCTTGAAATGGCTCTGAAGCCTCCGTTTCAGTCGCTGACTTGTATAACTCTCTGCCGTTGTGACACCATGGTCCCCTAGAATTGACTTGTACTTGGTTAGAAGGCCTGCCATCTCATATGCTTTTCCTCTTGCAATGTCCACTCCAACGGAGGACGTTAGTTCCAGAAAAGCATCTGCATAGACATCTTCAACACCTTTGTCTTCCTTGAATGCCGTGTCCTTGTGATTTGCTTTACTTGTACACTGAACGTGCATGGGTTATGGTATTTGGCCTCAGAAGCTATAAGTGTAGAGAGATTGTATATCTCCCAAAGCTGAGAATAGCCATTTGTTAGCAGAATTACCTTTTAAAATCAAAAGTAAAAGAAAGAGCCAAAGGCATTCATTATAGAGTATTCTTAACAAGCTGCAGCTCTCGGCTGTGTTAAGCAAAAGCATGTAGCCTCTTTCTGTTGACACGGCTGAGCAACTGGCTTTTTATTGCCATTGTAAAACCTTGAACCAAGAGAAGCCCGATCGTAAATCAACCTTGAGCCAAGGAAGCTCGGTCATAAACCAGCCTCGAGCCGAAGGAATCTCGATCATAAATCAGTGCCATTTGACACAGCACAACAGCTGCTTTTACTTTCCAAAGAGTGGAATAAGAAAAGGAAGGTAAAGGCTCTTAAAAAATAAGCCGTCTTCCTGGCACCCTGGCCGGATAATGACCAACAGATGGCTTTTAGAGCCCAAAGGGAGGAAATCAGCACCAGGCCTTTCCACCTTGAGGAAATTGATCCTTGAAACAAAGTCTCAATGGAAAGCAGTGATGGGAGCTGGGCCAATCTTGAAACCAGATGGTCCACACAGGGGCAGGGAAATTGATATAAGGCAGCCAGAGTGCCAAGCCAGCAGAGTTAGATTGAGCTGGACTATGTGGGTATTCTGTGTCTCTCTATATCTCTCCATGTATACAGTTTGGTGTGAATTAAAAGGCTCTTCTTACCAAGACCATACGTGTGGACAGCGCTCGTTTCAATCAGCACGCTACAGTGGTCTCAACATTTGGCGTAGTCGGCAGGATAAGACGGACCAAGGAGGAAAGCGAGACTGCCCTGGTGAGACAAAGGAGGAAAGAAGCCGGCCGGCTTAAAGATAAGGTAAGAAGAACTGCCTCTTTTCTCGCACCAGGGCATACAAGTTCGCTGCTCTTTGTGATCTGTCCTTATCTTAAAAGAACAAGGGGGAGAAGGAGCTTTTTTTCACATCAAAAGGGGTACCCTGGGAAGGTTAAGGGTCCATTGCGAGGTTGAGGGAAACCAGGAAGGGGCAACTCAAGAACACCTCGGGGACAAGGTCCAAACGGGAGATTCCGTTGGAGATTGAGGGTGCGGGAGGTGTGCCAGGGAGTGTGAGGGTCCGTGGAAAGGTGTGAAAGACGCCTGACCCAGCCCGAGATCACCCCAGGCGGGAAACCGATCTCTCT
>CM068957.1:68675488-68690163 GCA_035128595.1 Eptatretus atami | reverse complement strand
CATTGTACCACCGAACGTGTCCACCAAATTTCATCCAGATCCGTCCACAACTTTTTGAGATATCCTGCAAAACAACAAGAAGCAGTCATAGACTGGTACTTACGAAATCGTCAACTTGACCTCTGACCTTGTCTAATAAAAGCTGTCTCTCGAGAAGGTAGCGACGCAAACCAGAAGTTTCTACGATGATTCTGTACCAAACCATCAAAATCGAATGTTTGACCTCACTTGTGACCTTGACCTTTGACCGATTTTGACCAAAATCTAATCAGTGCTAGCCATCACCCTCCTGAATCACGTGGTGTAATTTGACATTGGTAGCTTCTTCCGTTCTCGAGTTATCGTGCCTACAAACAAACAAACAAGCAGTCATAGACTGGTACTTACGAATCGTCAACTTGACCTCTGACCTTGTTAATAAAAGCTGTCTCTCTAGAGAAGGTAGCGACGCAAACGAGCGCGTAATGCTGTGTCTTACAATCCCCCTCATTAGCATAATCTTCAGTGCATAATACCTCAGATACGACACCCGACATAAATCTCATAAAACATCCGATTTTTACCAAGATTTCGACAACCGAGTTTTAAGCGTCCTAAGCGATCACAAAAACCGAAGACAAATTAAAATCGAAGTTAAAATGAACTCGCAACGTCGAGCAAAAGCAAACATCGGCATTTCTCCACGCAATTATTAAATATTATTTTATCAAAGTCACAAACCGTAATATTCGGCCATCCACCAACAATCTTTCATAATCCGACGGCTCAGCGGTCAGGCATGCGACGATAACCTTTATTGGGATAAAATGACTTTTAAACACCATCTTTTATGAAAAACCGTCACTGACGCGACACGAAAACTTACGTGACTCAACGACGCGTCTGCTCGAGCGCACTGCATCATGGACGACCCGTGACGTCTGCTCGAGCGCACTGCTCATGGGACGACCCGTGACGTCTGCTCGAGCGCACTGCATCATGGGCCGACCTTGACGCTTCGAGTGAATATATTTTTATTCAATCTTAAACGTCTCCAAAACATCCGATTTTTACCAGAATTTCGAAACCGAGTTTTAAGCATCCGAAGCGATCGCAAAAATCGAAGACAAAATTAAAATCGAAGTTAAAACGAACTCGTAACGTCGAGCGAAGCAAAAATACTCACATTTCTCCACGTTAATTTTACGGAATTATGTTTTGACCTCACTGTGACCTTGACCTTTGACCGATTTTGACCAAAAATCTAATCAGCGCTAGCCATCACCCTCCTGAATCACGTGGTGTAATTTGACATTGGTAGCTTCTTCCGTTCTCGAGTTATCATGCCTACAAACAAACAAACAAACAAACATACAACAAACAGAAACGGTAGTCATCAATATACTTACGAAATCTAAAACACACAAAAAACACACAACAGAGGACGGAAGTGATCAATATACTTACGAAATCTTTAGATTTGTAGTAACAAACAAAGACAGAAAGGGGTGAAAACATAACCTCCTTCACCTTCGGTGGCAGAGGTAGCAAGGTTAATCTTGCCTTCAATACAGTACTTATGAGAGGGTTCATAAACATAATACCCTGACAGTGTTAATGACAGGGTGGAAAGGGCAGAGAGAGGAAGTGCAAGAGCAGCAGAGCAGGTTTTTCGGACGTGTAAGCTGATGCCGTTCGGTCCAGTTGCAGAGTCAGAGTTGAGGCTTGCCAGAAACTTTTCCGTTTCAGGTACAAGAGCCACAGTAAACTTGATGAACCCTTATACACACACCCACACAGTGTCCAAGTATATACAGTACTGGACTTCAACTAACATGAAATAATTTTAACAATCGTTGAAAAAAAAATAATCCAGAAGTTTAATGGTCTTGAAGTAGTCCAGAATACACCCTTATACACACCCCATTGAACCTTTTTAATTGAAGTAATCATTCGGAACCCGACATTCACGGGGGATACTTTCCTGAAAAATGCCGCAAATGTCGCAGTCGTGAATATCGGGACATTTTTTTCATTTTTTCTAATATAGGTCGAGGCTCGTGGAAGAGCAATGACACAGAACAAATCAGGACACAATAATAACAGGGAACAACAGGAGAAAGGGGAAAACAACAAGCAGGAGGGCGAGGGAGAAAGCAGAAAGAGACGGACAAACAAGGGATGCATTTAATGACGAGGGTAATGGAGAACGTAAGGGTGGACAATAAGGATATATAGGGTGTCCCAAAAAAATATACAACTTTTAAAATGCTTCGTTTGATCCTAAAAAGCAGTAAGTTTGTCACTAATGCTTCATTTCTTGTTGCAGAGACCCTGAAGTTATTTTGATACCAAGCAAGCGCCAGAAAAATGCAAAGATTGACCGTACAACAACGGACGAAAAAGTTGTTGAACTTGGCACCAGACGAAAAGGTCATACAGGTGCAACGTCTTTACTCGAGACATTTCGGTATCCACTTGCGCCATGCACCAAACTTTCGGACAATAAAGTGCACAATCGCAAAGTTTACCAATGTGGAACCATCTGTGACTTCACAGGGTCACAGTGGTCGGAAGAGGACAGTCGTAGTGAAGAAAATGTGGAAATGGTGAGAGAGGGGTCGTTCAGAGTCCAAAAAAATCGATTCGACGACTTTCTGCCCGGAGACAAACATTCATAAGAGCACCGTTCAGAGGATCCTTCGCCAAGACATTCATGCCTTCCATACAAAATTCAAACGGAAACGGTGCTTACTGATCACAGAAACGAACGACTAGACTTTGCAAATTGGTTCTCAGGAAAGTTGGAGGAAGATGCAGACAGACTCCTCCAAAAACTTCACATGATGGACGAATGCCATGCTCACTTGTCGGGGAGGTAAACAGCAAAACTTTCGGGACTGGGGAACTGAAAATCCTGGTAATGCATCAACTGAACTGGTGCCTCGATCTGTTCTCAAAGTCACCATGTGGGTGGCGGTTGGTTCGTATGGGATAATTGGTCCATACTTTTTTGAAATGACCTAGGGACGCACTTGCACGGTAAACCAAGGAACTATCGCGAAATGATTCAGGAATTCTGTCTGCCTGAGCTACGTACTCAGGCCCGTAGGAGAAACATCTGATCCAGATGAGAACCCAGTGGTTCCAAGCAGGATGGGGCACCGCCCCATACAGCCAGGGAAACAAGGCGTTTTCTCAACCAACATTTTGAGGGCCGCTTTATCTTCCCTCTACGAAGACGTTGAGTGGCCACCGTATTCCCTGACCTTACTCCTCCAGACTTCTTCTTGTGGGGGTATCTCAAGGACAGGATCTATGGAAACCCTAGGCCTCAGACTCTTGATCAGCTGAAGGAAAACATCCACTGGAAATCCAGAACATTCCTCAGGAAACGTTTCCCAAAGTGATGCGAGAACATGACAACGCGTTTGCAGCAGTGATCGGACAACGTGGAGCCTACGTCGAACTAGTGGTCTAAAAGAAATGACGATTCATTTTTGTGGCAATTTTGACATTAGTACATATAACTTCAACCTTTCAGCTTTCTATCCAGCCATATATCTTTTAAAAAAATATGTTATGACCATCCTCTTTGCAGATGAAAATTGTATTTTTTTTGGACACCCTGTATACGCAAAATTGTGTTTTGACCAGTTGTGATTTTGTCAAGGTCTGAGGAGAGAGAGAGGCTGATGCCTGTCTGTCTGTCAGAAGGATGATGGATGTCATGGCAGAGTGTGGAGTCATCAGCAAGAGATAAAGAGGATTTTATAGACTCAGTGAGATCACTGATGAAGATTAAGAATAATAATGGGGCCTAGAACACTGCCTTGGGTACCTCCAGCCTTGACAGGGAGAGGAGATTAAAGGTTCCGCTGAAGCCACATGTTGACTACGAGAGAAGGAGAAAGTCAGCAAATCCAAGAGTGGTGTTGGCCATGGATTCCATAGACAGACAGTTGGGAGAGCAAGGTAGGATTCCAGGACTGTATCAAAAGCTCAAAATATGTCCAGAGATGGCCCCCTGATCTCATGTAGGAATTGAGGGCTTCCATCATTGTTGGGAGAGTAATGTCCAAGGAAGAGTGACCAGGTCTGAATCCAACTTGATGATCTGATATGAGCCTGCAGGGCAGTCCTTGCCAAACACTTTCACAAAGATGGTCTGGTGCACATGGTAAAGTTGAGTGAACATGGTAATGCAATAAAGGCATGGGCAGGTATTGGCAAATGGAGTCAAGGCAAAGGCAGATAACGCATGGCAAATGCAGACCAGGTAAGGTGCAGTGCAACAACAGGTCGGCACCTGAAGCTGCGCGCTCGGTTTGATCCGTGAGGGTTGTGGAGGGAGGGTGGTGGTGTTGGCCGGTCCGAAGACCCTACAGTGGGTAGGGTCCTACCTACAGTCTCCCCCCAACCTATTGCCTATGCCTGTCCTTGTCCCATACCACCACATTGGCTTGTAAAAAAAAAAAAACCAACGAAATTTATTTTTTTTATTTATTTTATAATTACATGTGTCCGAACCCCTTATCGTCTTTGGTCGACTAACCTGTCCAAACTGTATATGCCAATCCCTAAGATCCCTTTGGAAAGGATTGAGGAAGAGAGAAGTGAATCTGTCTCGAGGCCCAATGCAGCCTCAGAATAGCTCCACAGGTTCAGGAATTCCCAAGGTGAGTCCAGCGGCCTATAAAGCAGCGAAGGATGGATCCTTCACGTACACTTTTCCTATTATCCTTGCATTTATTACTCTTTAAACTATCCCGGTGGCTTTTCAACACGCACTGTCTCTTTAAACTATCGGTTCTAGCAACCACGATTCCTGTCGACTGTGTTGGTGTTTCGTTATTTTATTTGGGCCTGGCCCTCAAACTTTCTCCCGTGCTCTTGCACAATTTCGTGGCTGGGCAGCGTGGCTCCACTGGCAGGACGACTCACCTGCCGAACTGATATTCGGCACCTCCGGGTCACTGAGGCTGTCTCCGAGCCTACCTACTCCTTACGAACGTGGGGAATGCCCTTCCTGGCATTTTCCCCGTCGATGCCCAGGTGGCATTTTGGCGCTCTGGGTCCCTTTCCGTGGGTACCCCGTGCCATTTACACTAACTCGGTCGCTTGGACGCCATGGCCTACTCTGGCCGACTACTGCGGTGCCCTCTACTCAGTATGCATATTTCACCAGCCACGACGTCCCAGCTGGTGAATAGTCTCCCTGCACCCCACAAAAAGGTTTCGTGCCTTCGGTCAACACCAACAACAAATGACATCCTTTTGGTTAATTTAACTAACCCGCTAAACTAACATTAACACTAACCCCGGGTTCCCTTGGGTGGATTCACTCCTCCCCCCAATCATTCATTCGCACCATGCACTCCACATTCACATCTCGGCCACTGACCCACGTTCACTAATTGTATATTTTTCTCTTTTTTTCAATACTCCAACACTGACACTCTTACGAGCTACGTTCCCTAACTAGCTCGTGCTCCCCGTCATCCCTTATTCTTAATGCATGTCCCATTTAACTCCACGTAGCTAATCTACGTCCCCCACTAGCTATATCTCTTTTAAAAAATATATGTTATGACCATCCTTTTTATGCTTCGTACAGTATGCGCGGATACCATGGCCCATGTGATCAGCGCTCGTCGCGTTAGCCCGATTCTGTATCGTGTGTGTGGGGCCAACCCTGATTGTGTCAGGAATTGAGGGGAACGATCGGATATAATAATTAGATAGAGGTTTGGAATGAAAAAGAATATAGATATAGTTTCAGATGGAGAAATGGAGGGAAAGAGAATGCCGATATAATTAAATTCAGAAATGGATTGAAAAGAACGCGCCACCGCGTATCTTGGCACACTTGTGTCCTGTACAACGTGGCGTGGTTGTTGTTTTTTCTATTATCGGCCTCTGAAGATGTAGTTATTGGCAGCCGAAGCTGTCAGTCACGCTCTCACCGATATTGGGTCATTTGCTTCTGTGTTGTGAAGAACAAACATCCGTGCAGCCTCTTTAGAGATATTCGTTCGTATGCCTTTTTCAATGCAACCAGCAATCTCATCCCAGATTATTGGAAATGTCAGACGATCATCTCGGAGCTTTGCGGCAGAGGTTCCTTTGAGGATATCGCTGTATCCTCCAGCTGCACTGTCGATGAGACTTTCTATTCCCCTCCTCCGGCCGCAACACTTGCTGCATGTGTTGGCCTCCACAAGGACGCATACGCTGAGGGTGTGGCTGCACTTTTCAGGCGGCTGTCTGAGTGGCAGTGTCTGCTTTGATTTATTTCAGGAAGAAGAGAAAAGAGTAGGAATGAAGATAGAGATATAACCGACCTAACTATGAGATCACACACGCAGTGTCCCGTTGTCCCGCTAGACAAAAAGGGAAGGGACTATTTGAAACGACATTAATGGAATAACTGTCCTCGGGACCGGCTGTATGAATGGTTGCTATTGCTTTGGAGGGATGCGGTTCCCAGAACTGCAACAATATATATATATATATATATATTATATACAACAACCGGCCGTAGTGGCGTGCGCCTGTAATCGGCTACTCGAGGCTTGGGTTGGAGGATCGCTTGAGGACGGAGCTCTGCACTGGGACGTGCTATGAGAGGGTGTAGGGCAGCCGGAATCATGGCGAACCAAATCCTTATCCCTGTGTCGTAAGAGGGACCAGGGTTGCGTCAGGAAGGGCATCCCGCGTAAAACCTATGCCAAATCAGTAACGGATGATCCGCTGTGGCGACCCCTAACGGGAGCAGCCGAAAGACGAACAACAACATAATATATTACCAACACACACACACACACACACACACACACACACATCCCACACACACCTCCTGACTTATGTGAGCATCGCCACGGATTATGTTCACATGGTAAAAACCATAATCTGCACAGAGCAACTGTCCGTCTGCCACCCAAGACGATTGTTCCTTGCTAATGCAGACCATTCAACCAGAAGGCACATGATGTGATCGGCGGGCAAATCAAAACATGTGGAGTTTGACGAGCCTCCATCGATCCCCATTGGACACAGTCCTACACCAAAACGTCCACTCCAACTCAGAGGCCTCGCCGCAGTGCTCTGTCAAACAGACAATATTATATGGTCAACATCAGTTTAAACATAAAGGGAACCACCCGATCCGGATTTCGGGCATATTTGCCCTCATCAGGATGGCATACCGATAAATATCGAACCAATGATGAACCACATTCGCCCACAGGTTTCGATTTTTGCCCGCCGATCACATCACGTGCCTTCTGGTTGAATGGTTTGCATTAGCAGGAACAATCGTCTGGGTGGCAGACGGACGGTTGCTCTCTGCAGATTATGAGGTTTTATCGTGCGAGACATAATCATGGCGATGCTCACCATAAGTCAGGAGGTGCGTATGATGTACATAAATGACCAATGTGGTCATCATTAGTTTAGATATTACCGTTATGCCATCCTGATGAGGCAATAGCCCAAAATTCCGATCGGTAGTTCGTTTTGATTTTTAACTGATGATGACCCATATAATCTTTGGTGTTTGTCAAACAGACAAAGATATATATATATACAGTCAACCCAGCTTTCATCGCGGTTTTCACGTCAGCCGCCATCCACTGCCCGCTACCCACAAGCACCTCAAAATAGCCGATGCTTGTCCGGATGCGCGGGTTTTCCCTTGGAACGTAACCTATTTTTTTCTGGCGGTATTCCCCCGTACATCGCGGTAATAATGTATAAAATATAAATTATTTAAGCAATAAATTATAACGTGTGGTGGCTCGACCAGTCACACAACTCCGAGACAAGTTTCGCGTTGAACTTCGAGATATTTTCTACGTTTTTTTCTCCAGCCCACTTGATGGCGCCCAAACGCCCGTGCACCTTCGATGTTTCGGCAAGGATACGAAGCGCAGAGGAAGGTCCTGCGGACGCTCCAGGAGAAGTTAAGGTAAAAGGTGGCCTGATATATGCTTCGGAAGGAACAAGGTTTGCGGCGCCGGTTGGACGAGCATTGCTGCAATTACCAGCACCTCAAAACCCGACCAGACCAGACTAAGTCGATCTCCGGCACCTCAAACCAATCACTGCCAAACGACCAGACCAGACCAGTCGATCTCGCGGGCACCTCAACCCCTCCTGCCAACGGACCAGACAGACCAGTCGATCTCCGGCCACCTCCAAACCCGATCACGCCAAAAGCGACCAGATCAGTCGATCTCCGGCACCTTTCAAACCCAATCACTGCAAAACCGACAGACCAACCCAGTCGATCTCAGGCACCTCAAACCCAATCACTGCCAAACGACCAGACCAGTCGAATCCGGCACCTCAAACCCACTCACTGCCAAACCGACCAGACCAGAACCAGTCGATCTCCGCACTAAACCGCACTCACTGCCAAACCGACGAGTACCAGACCACGCTCGATCTCCGGCACCTCAAACCCACTCACTGCAAACCGACCAGACCCAGACCGTCGATCTTCCGGCACTCGTCAACCAATCACTGCCAAACCGAACCAGACCAGTCGAATCGATTTTTGGGGAAGGCGTCCATTCATCGCGGATTTTCCTTAGCGCGGAGAGGTTGGAACTAACCCCCAGGAGAAACGGGGATACTTGTATATATATGTATATTATATATATATATATATATATATATATATATATATATACTGCATATATATATTGAAGAGAAACGTGGAAATGTGTATGAGCACTCCCCTGATCTCACATGGCATAGTCCTTAGGCACTACAGTTGTAATATAATATAACTAGCGAGGGATACCGCGTGCTTCACGCACAGGAATCCGGTGGAATGACGGCGGGTCTGAAGGAGTATATTGTCACAGTTAATTGTAAATTGTAGAGGCTGCCACCTATTATTTTTTTCATCACCCAGGGTAATAATAATTATATTTCACCGCCATGTTTTAATATGCAGAAAGACTCGAGTTCAAAAATGTTAAGATTTATTGCCGCATCAATAAAAACCATAATGCCTCAACAATGTGGGCTGGTTTCATGTCATCTTTGGCGACTTATTAATTCTCATTCTTCTAGCAATTCCGTTGGTCCCATGTCACGGCTGAACTTGAAAATTAACGTTACGCAATCAGGTGATGACAGTCATAATTCGAGAAACCGGGAAGTCTGGAAAGTCATTGTCTTCAATTGACTGTAGATTATTTTTTCATTCTATTGCAAATGGCGTTGGCCCACCCATGTCAATCGGCTGAACTTGAAAATTAACGTTACGAAAATCAGAGTGATGATTGTCATAATTCGGAAACCGCAAGTCGGAAGTACAATTCTTTTACCTCGGGACACTCCGGGTACATGTTCTGTCAGACATGCTGAAGTTTGGTGAGGATCAGCCAGTACATTTTCGCGTGCATGGTCAACAGACAACACACACACAGACACATTTTCAACTTTATATATATAGTGCTGAAGTTACCCCGGTAATACCGGGAAATTTGCCCTATTTTCTCACGCTAGTTAGACTGAGGCATTAGTTGATATGGAGAAATTAGGAAGGCTTCTTTCATATCCTCAGATTTATTGAAAGGAGGCTTTAATGCTGCCGTATCTCCAGAGAGGTCATAGTTGAAGGCGGCCTTAGAGCCACTCAATGTTGTCTAGCAGCAGATGGCAACTGTCCTTGATGTCCTGCCAAAAACCAGGACCTAGCAAGCTGGAAGTGAGTTTTGTGCTTCTCTCGCCCGTCGTGTGACGCTTAATTGCAGTTAGGCGACTCCTCTCTCTCTCTGCAGCCGACTCTGCCTTGCCTGGCTCGTTCATGAACCGCAATATATCAGCGTTAAGTACGACTCCTCTTCTCCTCTTCTCTCTCTCTCTCTTCTCTCGTCTCTCTTCTCTCTTCTCTTCTCATCTTCTTCTCTCTCTCTCTCTGCTCGCTCTCTCGGCTCGTCTCTCTCTCTCTCTGCAGGCTGACTCTCTCTTGCCTGGCGTCTTCATGAGCAGATATATCAGCAGTAAGACACGACTCTCTCTCCTCTCTCCTCTCTCTCTCTCTCTCTCTCTCTCTCTCTCTGCTACTCTCTCTCTCTCTCTCTTTCTCTCTTCTCTCTACTCTCTCTCTCTCTGCAGGCCGACTCTGCTTGCCTTGGCTCCGTTCATGAGCAATATTCGCAGAGTAAGAGACTCTCTCTCTCTCTCTCCTCTCTCTCTCTCTCTCTCTCTCTCGCAAGCTGACTCGCTTGCCTGGCTCTTCATGAGCAGCATCGTCAGCAGTTAGCTTTGCCGTGCGCGTGCAGTTCGAGGAATTCAAATAACAGGAGGAGAATGTGTATGTTTAATAAAGTCAACGAATACGGACATTTTGTATTTCAAACAAAGCCCTAGCGTTTTTTAACCATGAAGCCTTTTGTTATGATTAATCGCCGGCGCACTCTTCGAAAGCATTTTTTTTTTCAATTGGAAAATTTTATTTATTTTATTTCTATATAAGTATATATTTTAATATATATATTTTTTCATTTTTATGGAAAGCCACTTAGCGCTCTGGAGCTGCAATTGTTAGTTCTATATATGTGTAAGAGTTTCGATCAAGTCGGTTCCTGGTCTAGGAGCTTATTCAGTCACAAAAAAACAGACAGACAGACAAACACGGACAGAAGGACTTGCCATTTATATAGTAGATATATTGTTACGGTTGGTTGGAAATTCACAGAACACCATTCAGGTTCCCAGAGATCAGTTTATTTTGGCTACATGTGTGTGTTTCCAGGTTGATTCCCCCACCAATGTTTATACGGGGAATTGTTCGTGTGCCGGCTGTGAAAATCTTTGAGTTAGCCGTTATTCTTTGCTATCTTTTATTTAAACAACATCTCTTCAACACAAAACTCGCACAACCACGCCCCTCCACCACAACGGCCACAAAGTCTCAACCACACGGCCACCGGCTCCCACCACAAACGCACTAAGTTACAACCAACGGCATCTCCACAAACTTAACCAGATCAAAACGGCCTTTTGCCGTTGAAGAAGAACGACCTCCTCTCAACAAACAAGACTCCCCAGAAAAGCCACCCGAAGAAGAAGGGCAGATTTGACGGTTGGGGTGGGGCCCTCAAAAGGCGTAAGCACATCCAATTCCCTCCCAAGGACTTTTCCCCCGCAACGCCTGGAAGGCAAGGGCGAACGCCCGGGACCCGATAAAAAGGCGCGTTGGCGATGCGAGAAAGCAGTTGAGTTGGAGGAGTTGAGTGTCGTCGAGAGATGACAATTTCGCTGCCACGCGGAGGGCCGTGGTGGTCTTGATGCCCGTGGGGAGAGTTCGTTGGGTCGTCCCGGGAAGACGCAGTGAAGAGTCGGGCGCGTCGCAAGGCCCTCGGACGCCACAAGCCGCCATTGTGAAGCCGCTGCCGCGTTGGCAACGAGCCAGCGAACGAGACACGATGGTCGCCAAAACGAATTGATTAGATTTTGTTGAAGATCCAGATCCGGATCCAACTACTAGAATTTTTTAAGTGATTCTTTACCATTGAGAGATGGGGCTAAACTAACATATAGCACGATATGTCAAAAAGTTGTGGACGGATTCGGATGAAACTTGGTGGACAGGTTGGGTGTGCCGCAACGACAAATTGATTTGATTTTGGTGAAGATCTGAATGATGCTGGATACAATATTATTTAATTTTTAAAGTGATTCTTCATCATTGAGGTCGGGCCCAAAATGATTTAGTACTGTATGGCATGATATTTCAAAAAATGTATTGGGCCCGATATGTTCTCGTGGACCAGGCATTGCGTGGCGGAGTATGCCCTCTACGAGATGCCCTTCTAGTTCAATATGTTTTGTAATATTTGTCGGTGAACAGCATCTATTGTTGAGCATTGCTGTTTGCGTGTCCAATTTACAAGCTGATCATTGAGTATGGTGTGATTCTTCATCTTCGGCAGAGATTTGTGACAGTCATTGCATCGATGTCCTCCCATATTTGGTCTCCAAGATGTGCTAATGAATTTTTATAGCACTTCTGGAACTTGAAAAACAACGCAATTTGTGAAAAACGATGATTACTCAGTATTGCTCTGCTGTTTGTGTGACATACCTTGCAATCGTACATTATTGAATGTAAAGTACATCTTTATTTTTATGCCCTGGAAGAGCATAATTATTTTGTACATGTTTTTGTTTTTATGGAGAGAATGCGAAAGGACTTTGCATGGTCAAAACCGTCTTTGTGTTTTCCTTCACAACAGTTACGGCAGCAGCAGAGGGCCTTTGCTGAGCATCTGAGAAACAATGTTTACCTACGACGAGAGCGGGAAATTTCTGGGCTTGCTGAGCAGTTACGGGTGGAATGGTTCAAAGCCCACCAGGCAAAGGCTTCAACCCTTGAGATGCTGTTAACATGTAGTCTCTCTGAAGTTGGCCAAGCTCACCGTGATGCCAAGGAACATGTAAATATCTTGCTATTGTGCGCACCTGAAATCCTGAAAGTATTTTTGTTGTCATTGTGGTTGATTTTATTTTTTCCTTGTCGAAATATTGTGGGGTTGTTAACCTACGCACGTGAAGCGAAAAGCAAAAAGCAAAAAGCGGAGTGAAGCAATTGGATCATGTCTGTTTGTCTATCTGTCTGTTTATCCACAAACATCAGTTTATGATCGAAGAACAACTTATTTAAATTGAATGTTATATTTTGAACGCGAATCGGTTCAACAATACTTTGTGTCTGAATTTGTCACGATCGCACACGTGCAGAGGAGTGAGATCTTTTCTTTTTTTTTCACTCTGTCTGCCTGCCTGGCATTCAAACAAAATTGAAAATCATTCCAAACAGGAAACTTACAGTTTTAAGGACGTCATAAAGGGCACTTACAACAAGCACAAATAACTAATATATTGTGTTCGATAGGCTGGTATAATTAACCTCCGCCATCGAAGATCAGAGGTTACTGTTTTCACCCCTTTCTGTTTGTTTGTTGGAGATTTTACCTTTTTATATGCCCGATATATATATATATAATATATATTTATTATATATTATATATATATATATATATATATATATATATATAATGATATACAGTGGGGAGAACAAGTATTTGAACACTGCCGATTTTGCAGGTTTCCCACTTGAAAAACACGTAGAGGTCTGTAATTTTTATCATAGGTACACTTCAACTGTGAAAAGGAATCTAAAACAAAAATCCTGAAAATCACATTGTATGTATTTAAAATAATTAATTTGCATTTTATTGCATGAAATGAAGTATTTGATCACCTACCAACCAATAAGAATTCCGGCTCTCACAGACCTGTTAGTTTTGTCTTTAAGAGCCCTCCCATTCTCCACTCATTACCTGTATTAACTGCACCTGTTTTGAACTCGTTATCTGCAAAAAAGACAGCTGTCCACACTCAATCAATCAGACTCCAACCTCTCCACAATGGCAGATCAGAGAGCTGTCTAAGGACATCAGGGACAAAATTGTAGACTTGCACAAGGCTGGGATGGGCTCACAGGACATAGGCAAGGCAGCTTGGTGAAGGCAACTACTGTTGCGCAATTATTAGAAAATGGAAGAAGTTCAAGATAACAGTCAATCTCCTCGGTCTGGGGCTCCATGCAAGATCTCACCTCCTGGGAGCCTCAATGATCATGAGAAAGGTGAGGGATCAGCCCAGAACGACACGGCAGGACCTGGTCAATATACCTGAAGAGAGCTGGGACACAGTATCAAGAAAAACCATAAGTAACAACACTACGCTGTCATGGATTAAAATTGCAGCGCACGCAAGGTCCCTGCTCAAGGCCAGCGCATGTCTAGGCCGTCTGAAGTTTGCCAATGACCATCTGGATGATCCAGAGGAGGAATGGGAGAAGGTCATGTGGTCTGATGAGACCAAAATAGAGCTTTTTTTGGTTAAACTCCACTCGCCGGTGTTTGGAGGAAGAAGAAGGATGAGTACAACCCCAAGAACACCATCCAACCTGAAGCATGGAGTGGAAACATCATTCTTTGGGGATGCTTTTCTGCAAAGGGACAGGACGACTGCACGCGTATTGAGGGGAGGATGGATGGGGCCATGTATCACGAGATCTTGGCCAACAACACTCCTTCCCTCAATAAGAGCATTGAAGATGGGGCGTGGCTGGGTCTTCCAGCATGACAAGACCGAAACACACAGCCAGGGCAACGAAGGAGTGGCTCGTAAGAAGCACTTCAAGGTCCTGGAGTGGCCTAGCCAGTCTCCAGACCTGAACCCAATAGAAAATCTTTGGAGGGAGCTGAAAGTCTGTTGACCAGCGACAGCCCTGAAACCTGAAGGATCTAGAGAAGATCTGTATGGAGGAGTGGGCCCAAATTCCCTGCTGCAGTCTGTGCAAACCTGGTTAAGACTACAGGAAACGTCTGATCTCCGAATTGCAAACAAAGGTTTCTGTACCAAATATTAATATCTGTTTTCTGAGATGTATCAAATACTTATTTCATGATAAAATGCAAATTAATTATTTAAAAATCTACAATGTGATTGTCGGATTTTTGTTTTAGATTCCGTCTTTCACAGTTGAAGTGTACCTATGATAAAAAATTACAGACTCTACGTGCTTTGTAAGTGGGAAACCTGCAAAATCGGCAGTGTATCAAATACTTGTTTCTCCCCATTCTTTTTTTGGTCTGTAATATATG
>CM068957.1:68652616-68675463 GCA_035128595.1 Eptatretus atami | reverse complement strand
GATCGCTATATATGAGATATCCCTTATTGTCGGGTTTTCCGGCGTGTGTGTGTGTGTTGTGGTGTGTGTGTGTGTGTGTGTGTGTGTGTGTGTTTATATTATGAAGCATGTTAGCATTGAAATAAACACGTAAATACGCTGTAAATTAAACAAAAATGTGAGACATTTACCTTTTTATGCCCGACTTTTATCATATCATTATATATATATATATATATAATATATATTATATATATATATATATATATATATATATATATATATATACAGTGGGGAGAACAAGTATTTGATACACTGCCGATTTTGCAGGTTTTCCCACTTGAAAAACACGTAGAGGTCTGTAATTTTTATCATAGGTACACTTCAACTGTGAAAAACGGAATCTAAAACAAAAATCCTGAAAATCACATTGTATGATTTTAAAATAATTAATTTGCATTTTATTGCATGAAATAAGTATTTGATCACCTACCAACCAGTAAGAATTCCGGCTCTCACAGACCTGTTAGTTTTGTCTTTAAAGCCCTCCCATTCTCCACTCATTACCTGTATTAACTGCACCTGTTTGAACTCGTTATCTGCAAAAAAGACAGCTGTCCACACTCAATCAATCAGACTCCACCTCTCCACAATGGGCAAGATCAGAGAGCTGTCTAAGGACATCAGGGACAAAATTGTAGACTTGCACAAGGCTGGGATGGGCTACAGGACAATAGGCAAGCAGCTTGGTGAGAAGGCAACAACTGTTGCGCGCAATTATTAGAAAATGGAAGAAGTTCAAGATAACAGTCAATCTCCTCGTCTGGCTGGGCTCCATGCAAGATCTCACCTCCTGGAGCCTCAATGATCATGAGAAAGGTGAGGGATCAGCCAGAACGACACGGCAGACCTGGTCATAATACCTGAAGAGAGCTGGGACCACGTATCAAAGAAAACCATAAGTAACACACTACGCTGTCATGGATTAAAATCTGCAGCGCACGCAAGGTCCCTCTGCTCAAAGCCAGCGCATGTCTAGGCCCGTCTGAAGTTGCCAATGACCATCTGGATGATCCAGAGGAGGAATGGGAGAAGGTCATGTGGTCTGATGAGACCAAAATAGTAGCTTTTTGGTTTAAACTCCACTCGCCGTGTTTGGAGAAGAAGAAGGATGAGTACAACCCCAAGAACACCATCCAACCGTGAAGCATGGAGGTGGAAACATCATTCTTTGGGGATGCTTTTCTGCAAAGGGACAGGACGACTGACCGTATTGAGGGAGATGGATGGGCCATGTATCACGAGATCTTGGCCAACAACCTCCTTCCCTCAATAAGAGCATTGAAGATGGGGCGTGGCTGGGTCTTCCAGAATGACAACGACCCGAAACACACAGCCAGGGCAACGAAGGAGTGGCTCCGTAAGAAGCATCTCAAGGTCCTGGAGTGGCCTAGCCAGTCTCCAGACCTGAACCCAATAGAAAATCTTTGGAGGGAGCATCTGCTCGTATATATCGGGGCGTATTATGTGATACCGGTCGTCCGTCCATCTCTGTCCGTGTCTGTCTGTCTGTTTGTCTGTCTTTCCGTTCGTTCCTGTCCGCACTCTAACTCCCAAAGTTTTCAACTTTCACGTTTCATATTTGGTACATAGGAGACTGTGGAGAGCTGTGTGTCGCGACATCGTTCGTATCCTAAGCTGGTTGCCATGGCAACATAGGTCGATCTCGTTTTCCATGTATTAGCACAATTCTGTATCAAACCTCTTGTTCGCCGTATATTAGATGTTCACTTGCACTCTCTTGTTTAATTTTCCAAAACAGTGAGATGGGTGAGGGTAAACATATTATGTACTTGTTCGTACTTTACTCTGCCGAAAATAGGAAACGCAAGACTTAGCTCGGGATGACAATGATGATATTGGGGGAAGGGTGGAGGTTAGAAAGATGTAGATGTTGAACTCATGATAGTTGTTGGATCATCGAAAGCACAACAAAGTCACTTGCTGCATTGGCACATATAAGAGGGTAAAATGATCCTTGGCCACTTTGATCCAGAGCAGCTCTTCCCTGCTTGGACTTTAAGGTACGAGGTGGCATCCTCTTCTAAAATAATCCCATCTCTTTAGCGTTAAAAACCTACTCCGGCATAAATCCCTTCGCGTCAATTCATTCCGTGAGCCATGGTTGAACTGGAGCCTTCGGTCTCGGGCGCCTCGTGAAAAGGTTGGTAAATCTGCAATGGGTTCTTCCATTTCACTCGGTCTGGGTAAATCCACAATGATTTCTGCCGTACACCGGTCCACTCAAAATCCGTGTAAATCACAATGATTTCTGCGATACACCGGTCACTCAAATCGTGTAAAATCCACAATGATTTCTGCCGAATCACCGGTCCACTCAAATCCGTGTAAGATCCACAATGATTTCTGCCATGTACACGGTCACTCGAAAATCCAGTGTAAATCCACAATGTTTCTGCCGTTACACTGCGTCCACGTCAAAATCCGTGTAAATCCACAATGATTTCTGCCGAGTACACCTGCCGTCCACTGCAAAATCCGTGCTAAATGCCACAATGCATTCTGCCTGCACGCGTCCACTCAACAATCCGTGTAAATCCACAATGATTTTCTGCCGCATCCGCATCCACTCAAAACTCGTGTAAATCCACAATGATTCTGCCGTACACCGCGTCCACTCAAAAAATCCGTTGGAAATCCACAATGATTTCTTGCCGGTACACGCGGTCAACTCAAAATCCGTGTAAATCCACAATGATTCTGCCGATGCACGCGGTCCACTCAAAATCCTGTATAAACTCCACAAATGATTTCTGCCGTAACACGCGTCCACTCAAAATCCGTGCTAATCCACAATGACTTTCTCCGTAACACCGATCCAACTCAAAAATCTGCATGTAAATCCACAATGCATTTCTGACCGTAAGCACCGGTCCACTCAACAATCTGTGCTAAATCCACAATGATTTCTGCGTATCACCGTCACTCAAATCCGTGTGTCAAAAATCCACAATAGATTTCTCTGCCGATACACCAGCGATCCACTCAAAAATCCGTAGTAAATCCAACAATGAATTTCTGCCCGTACACGGTCCACACTCAAATCCGTGTAACATGCCACATGATTTCTGCCGAATATGCACCTACGGTCCACTCAAAATCACGATGTATCCGCAATGATTTCTGCCGTCACACGCGGTCCACTCAATAATCCGTGTCAAATCCCAAATGTATATCTGCGCCTATCACCGTCCACTCAACAATCCGCATGTATAATCCACAATGATTTTCTGGACCCGAATACCACCGTCCACTCAAAATTCCAGTGTAAATGCCACAATATTTCTTGCACGCTCCACACCGGTCCACTCAAAATCCGTGTAAATCCACAATGATTTCTATGCCGTACACCGTCCAATCTCAAAATCCGGTAATCCACAACATGATTTCTCGCCGATACACAGCCGGTCCACTCAAAATCCGTGTAAATCCACAAGATTTATGCCGTGCACCCGGTCGCACTCAAAATCCGTTTAAAATCCCAATGATTTCTGCCGTAAGCACCGGTCCACTCAAGAACGTGTAAATCCACATGATTTCGCCAGTGACACCAGTCCACTCAAAAATCTGTTAAATCCACAATTGATTGTTGCCGTACCACCGTCAGCACTCACAAATCCGTGCTTAAATCCACAATGATTTCTGCAACCGTACACCGGTCACTCAAATCCGTGTAATCCACAATCATATCTGCACGTTTC
This sequence comes from Eptatretus atami, assembly GCA_035128595.1. NCBI lineage: Eukaryota > Metazoa > Chordata > Myxini > Myxiniformes > Myxinidae > Eptatretus > Eptatretus atami. Next base: position 68,671,702 of record CM068957.1, on the reverse strand, counting down.
ACAACGGTCCACTCAAATCGTGTGTAAATCCAATGATTGTCTGCGTACACCGTCACTCAAATCTGTGTAAATCCCCAATGATTCTGCCCGTAACACCGGTCCACTCAAAAATCTGTGTAAATCCACAATGATTTCGTAAGACGTCACGACACGGTCCACTCAACAATCGTGTAAATCCACTAATGATTCTGCCGTATACACCGTCCACTCAAATCGTGTAAATCCACAATGATCTTCTGCCTTACACCCGGGCTCCACTCAAAATCCGTGTAAACCCACAATGATTATCTCTCTGCCGTGACACCGGTCCACTCAATCTAAACAATGTCGCGTACATGTCATCAAATCTGTAAACCACAATGATTTCTACTGCCGTGCACCGGTCCACTCAAATCCGTGTCAAATCCCGGCAATCATTCTGCCGTACCCGCCTCCACTCAAAATCCGTGGTAATCACATGATTTCTGCCCAGCACCGTCCACTCAAAATCCGTGAAATCCACATGATTTCTGCCGTAACACCGTGTCCACTCAAAATCCCGTTAAATCCGCAATGATTTCTGCCGTACACCGGTCCACTCAAAAATCTGTGTAAATCCTACAATGATTTTTAGCCGTACACCGCGTCCACTCAAAAATCTGTGTAAATCCGCCAATATTTCTGCCATGCACCGGTCCACTCAAAGGGCTTATTTTTTTTTTTTTTGCGGTCTCGAATCCAAACATTAAGCGCCTTTTCCCGAATCCTTCAATATGATGATCATCGGCACGGAAACTGAGCGTTTTGCGCTTTGTGGAGTGGGCACACTTGCACGGATATTTGACTCGTGTTTACACACAGTCTATTCATCGATTCTGTAATGGTGGCCCACAGATGCTGCACTTTCACTTCTTGCCGACGTATCGAACAACTCTATTTCTTCACACAATGTCATAACCTTTCTCTGCCTTTTGGTACGATTAATTTTGTCCATCGTTTTACATTTGGGTGCCATTTTTAACTGTTGTGTGTCTACTAGATCTTGTAGATCTGGTATTACACAATCTCCGTGTGTCATTTCCTCTTCGATGACGATTCATTGTTAAATTTAGCTTCGTTCCCGTATACTTATTTAACTACAATTAACGGGTTGGCGGAAACAACAGAAGGCTTGTAATAGTCCAGCAGCCATTTCTCGTACGAGGCCAAATAAGGAAATTCGTTCAACACCCCCCTACAGAAAGGTTTGACTTGACAGGGTGTAGAAAGCCCTATAGAAACACCTCCAGGTAGTATGTGGTTTCAAATTGTGGTATCATTAAAATTCTACAGGCCATTATACATACAAGGGTACTTACCAAGAGGGTCACTGTGGGCTAGCTAAAATTTAGGGGGAGGGATAAACGTAAACGTGAATATCTTGTCTAGACAACCAATTTTCAATATTGAGGTATCATTGGCTTCCTATTATAATTCTCTATCAGAGTATGTACAGTTGTTTGAAAATGGCCTTTGCCATGGCATCACCAAAGCTAAAATATCACACTAATTCAAACTTTCTGACATTTTTAATTGTGTTCTCATGTGAACGGTGTTTCTCAATTACTACTGGTATGTATACATTCTGGAAATCAAACGCTTAAGAAAGTATTGTTCTGCAGAAATTCATACACATACAGAGGCACGCATAAAGAAAACTGCAACTGTTATTTTTAGCGTTCGTCTTTTACTAGTGTATAGCAACACGGAAGCACATACATCAGAGCCGAGCATAATAGTTGTCTTTGTCACATGGAAGTACATTAGTGAAAGCCGAGTATAATAGTTGTCTCTGGCAGCACGGAAGCTACTCATTCATCATAGTGGATGATAATAGTTATCATGGTCGACACTGGGAGCTGTGCATGACAACACAGAAGCACATTAGTGAGAGCCAATCATAATAGTTGTGCATTGTTGCACGGAAGCCACATTCGTCAGAGCGGTTTGTAATATTTGTGTCTGGCAACAAGGAATCACATTCGCCATGGAAGCATGAAGATGTCATCTGTTGTGACTTTTAGTCAGCGTCTTCTTCACCACTGGATTCAAAGATTGTTCTTGGATTTTCACAAGTTTCTTCGGCCATACATGCACATGCTTCTGTGCATGGCATGTGGTTGGTTCTGCATGTGCAGTCGGCTCGGCGACATAGAGACTTCTTGCAGTGACAGACAGTCAGCTCCGAAGACCCCGTGGTGCTGGATCTTTGGTCATGAGCACAGGCTGCAGGGAGCCATCCTGAATTTTCAGCCATGTCAGCTGCTGGTGGAAGGCTCTGTGTAGGCTCCAATGCTCTCTTCCATACATAGACCTGGTAATTTCCTCGTTCATATGTTGCTGTAAGCTGTCGAATGTAGGGGGGAGATTTTCATTTCTTTGTCCCTTTTGACAGAACTGCCAGTAAGGCCTAAGTCACATTTGCCACGGCGGCCGTGGGGTCTCCAAAATCTACGGCCACTAGCAATTATACGGCGGCCGCAGTATTTCCACGGTCACACAATGTAGCAGTCACATATGTTTTTTATTTTCCGGGGAGCCGCACGGCGTATTTAGAAATTGTGGAGACCGAAAACGTGGGGTTGCTGTACGGTCTTTGATTTGATGTCCACGGTGACCTTAAGGGGGCCCTGCGGCGGCCATAGAATTTTCAAGGCAGACGCAAGGTAGCCTCAAGGTGCCCACAAGGGACCGCAGGGGGGCCCTAAGGCGAACGTGCGGCCAACGGACGGTAACGAGTGGGTTCATTTTTTTTTTATTTTTTTTTACCAGTTCTTTTTTTTCGGCTTGTCGAATTGCTACGGCGAACGTAGAATTGAAAAAAGTTATAACTCCGCGTTATAATTCCACGGCGACCCTACGGCCTGTAAAGATAGCCAAACGGCTAGGCCACCCTGAGGCCACCGCAGAAACTCTGCGGCCGCCACACGTTTCTGTCAATTCAGAGGGCGTACGCCGCCGTATCCTCGCCGTAGAGCAAATGTGACTTAGGCCTATCTCACATTGTTCACTTTACTCCCAGCCCCCTTGGTTGTTGAGTACATTGCACATATGAAGGCTTCGCATGCTTCTGAAGTGCTGTTGCTGAGCTCGGGTTCTTCACAAGCTGTCCCCAGACTGGTCTGATGCTCTTTACCGTCAAGTAAGACATTGAAACCCTTTTTCTTGCCGGTCCTGAGAGTGCACTGTTTGAATCGCACCCAGTGAGTGCGTGGAAGCCGAGTAAAGCATTACACAGCTCAGGTCCTAGTTTGTGTGCAAGCTGTGGATAGGAATATACCTAGCTTTATCCTTGATTCCAGTCCGAAACCACAGCTCCCGACACTGGAGTTTTCTTTAGTGTGTGGTGCAGAGGAACAGCCACATCTGTGTCAGGTGATTGAATCAAATCCTGTTGTGATAATGAGAGGCATGTTTTGCATGTAGCAATATTCGTGTGTCTGCCTCTTCATGATCTGACTTGAGGGGAACCAGTTTATTCGCAGTGCCCTCTGATGACTAGCCCAGACTTCTGCGGGTTCTTGAAACCACCACCGATGACTAGGTGTTGACCATCAAGCAGTGTCTACCCCCATGTGGCACCATGTGTTCTGCCAAGAAGGCACACAAGTTGACTTTGTTTTCTACATTTCCAATGTATTTGATCCACTGCTTTGGAATAGGAGTGGCTGGCCCTTGGATTGTCACCTCTAAGGCTGCAGATGTTCCCGTTTCTCTCGCTCCCCAGCTTTGATAGAGAGGCTGGAGTACCGGTCGAAAAACAACATCAACCCGCTGACAACCATTCCGACGTAGAGGGGCAGTAACCAGGCTGTAATACTTGAATGCCATTTCACCGAAGTTTGCAGCACCAGCAGACTTTGTCATCTGTACCAGCGCCATTGCATCGATGATGTGGGCCGTAGACATCTGGCTGGTTGTGACTTGTGGCAGTTTTGGATGGACATCTACCTTCTTCTCTAACTCAGCAATGAGTACGCTCTTGTTGGTCTTCCTCAAGCTGCCATCGTAATGGGCCAGGGATAATGGCACTGTTGATAACTCGTAGCTGAGGAGTTCTCTCAGATTGATGTCCCTTGACTTTCCTGTGATCAGAAGGCGGCCAAAGAGTTCACGGTCAGCACTAAGAGTGATAACTTTCTCATATTTAGCTTCACTGTTTTCTTCTTGCTTAGTGTGGCAAATGTTTTGATCTTCAGGTTTGGCAGGGAATCCCAAATGTCACTTCATTGGTATTCATTCTCTGTTCAACAAATGTTGTCATTTGAGCTGTGCCGATCTGGTAGGAGTTAACCATGCGTGTAGCAGCATTTCTGTACATATTCCGAAAGAGAATTATAATACGAAGCCAATGATATCGAATATTGAAAATTGGTTGAGTCTCGACAAAGATATTCACGTTTACGTTACCCCCTCCCCCTAAATTTGCTAGCCCACAGTGCCCTTTGGTAAGTACCCTTGGTATGTATAATGGCTGTAGAATTTTAATGATACCACAATTTAACCACAATACTACCTGGAGGTGTTCTATAGGGTCTATTCTACCACTCTGTCAAGTCAAACCTTTTCTGTAGGGAGTGTTGAACGATTTCATTTTTTTCAGGTCCTTGCTCCTGGACTATAATGAGAGGCATTGTACATGCGGATGCAAACAATGAATGACTCATCTCAGTTCAAACCGTGATTGGCCGAAATTAAATGCCATGATAATGAAATTGGAACACAATAGGTTGCCCGCGATTGGTAGGAACCCGTGATATTTGAGAGTTTACTGCATAACATGATATCCCACAAAGTTATGGACTGATTCAGATGAAACTTGGTGGACATGTTGGGCAGGTGACAAGAACAAGCCGATTAGATTTTGGAGGTCTGGATCTCGATCCAATCAGTGGGATGCAAAACGTAAACTGTTCAGCCTGGCGGAGGAATACGCTCTCCTGAGTGCCATTATAGTTTATGTTATGTACCAACCTGTGTTTTATTCATGTGGACTAGCAAAGAATCAGTCCTTATGGACGGGTCGATTCACCTGGCATTTCGATTGGCCCGGGATGAAATTTAATGTAACCAGACATTTCCCAAACTCTCACAATCTTTACACACAGCCTCAGGGTGGCAACTTAACGGCCGCCGGTCGCCAATGGCGCTTAACTTTTGTGCTGGGCGGGTAACAAATACTGCCTTACCTGCCCGGCTGGCAAATCACCGGTGATTCCTGTTATTTGTACAATTTGTACTAGCTTCTCTACTAGTTTTCTCAACTAGAACTACTGTTTTTGTCCGCAGAAATCCGTAGAAATCACCGGTAATTCTGCGGCGGCCATTTTGTCTGTTTTCATCTCATTCCAAATCACGCGTGATTGCGCGAGATTTGACGGTTTGGACGCATTTTTCTCATGCCCAGGTTGGTTAAATGGGTGAACTTGGGTGAATGAGTGAGTTTCATGGGTGAGGTTAGGTGAAATGAGTGAGTTTGATGAGGCTTTTGGGTTAATGAGTGAGTTAGATGAGTGAGTTAGATGAATGAGTGAGTTTGATGGGCGAGGTTGGGTGAATGAGTGAGTTTGATGGGTGAGGTTAGGTGGATGAGTGAGTTTATATGTGATGTTGGGTTGGACGAGTAGTACCCCACCATTGTCCATCACCCACACCCCTCCCCCCCCATCGTCCATCACCCCACAACCCCCCCCCACCCCCATCACCCACACCATCACCCACAAAAATTCCCCCCCCCCATCACCCACACAAAAAAGGTCCCCCCCCATCACCCACAACCTCCTCCTCCTGCATATCCCCCACCCCCCCCCACTGATCAACTCACTCATCCATCCATCCAACTCACTCATCCACCAACCTCCTCCATCAAACTCACTCATTCTGCAAACCTCCTCCATTAAACTCACTCATCCAACCAACCTCACTCATTCAAACTCACTCATCCAACCAACCTCACTCATCAAACTCACTCATCAACCAACCTCACTCATCCAACCAACCTCACTCATCAAACTCACTCATCCAACCACCTCACTCATCAAACTCACTCATGTGAGTTATTAAAAGTGTTTGATATCAAATTTGTGACTTTTGTCTTTATTTTATCGGGCCGGTAGAAATTCTGCTGGGCCGGTAACTTTTTCTAGTCACCGGCCCTGCTGGTGACCGGTGGATAAAAATGTTAATTTTCACCCTGAGCCTGGTCTCACTACATTACAGCTTGTCACCTCTTACTCCATTCAACTTCTCAGTTCTGTAACAAATGTTTGTCACATCCAGTCAACAGTTTATTCCATATCGAATCCTATGTATACAAGTGTTTTCATTGCATTGGACCACATACCACCTAACAGTCAATCGTAAGAAATTTGTGACAATCAAAAGGCACTTGTCTTATAAATAGCTGGCTCTTGTGTGGAATGTTTCATATATTTGATGTTTCAAGTTGATTGCGAATATACTATGGAGTAATAAAAATTGCGCCCAACAAAAATCTCATGCTTATTTATGTGAAAAAAATTTGCATTTTCGATCGATCAGTGCATATCTCTTCTGAGAGATTATTCTTTCAATTTGCCCTGAGGGTAAGAGTTGGAAATTTATTTTGGACTTCAATAAATTTTATGGTTTGCTTCCGTTGACATGTTTGAAATGATGCTGTTTTATTTAGGTTGTGGATGAAGATGCTGCAGAACGTCAAACGGCAAAGGAGCAACGCAGAGCTGAGTTTAGACATCCAAGGCTCTTCGGGAGTTGAGGGAATACTGCAATAAGCAGGAGCAGCAACACACAAGGTGCTTTGCTTTTTATTTTATTTTATTTTATTCTCCACAATGGAATGTACACAATGGTCTCAATATGCAACAGTTATCGTTTTTTGCATTGGAATTTTATTTTTTGAAGAGCAATAATTCTGACATGCGTCATAGTTTGGATTATCAACAAAGCAACTGTGAGAGCTTGTATCCACCGCAAATGTATGGCTTTCAACTTGATTAGCTAAATTTTAATTGTTAAAAAATAGGTGTGGCAACATAACAAGACACAGCCTTTGGTTTAAGTTCATGAGTTTTGTAATTGTTGGAAATGTGACCATGTAAGAAAAAGCAAACTAAACTGGATATCTGCGATCGCCAAGGGAAAGCCTCCCCCGACCGGAGGAGGCTTATCCTTGCGATCACCCATGACTTACCCTTGCCTCTGATCCAATGATGGTATTATCTATTTTGGACCACCATATGACCTTAACCTTCAACTTTTAGGGTTAGAGTATAAATTTCAAAAATGGTCCCCATCTACAATATATTTATAAAACGCAACATCGTGAAAATCATAGGAAAATAATTAAGTTATGATCAAAAAGGTGTTTTTTTTTTGTTAATTAGGTCACAATCCGAAAAAAAAGGTCAAACACACGAATAAAATATCAGGTGCACATCAGTGCAGACACACAATTATGTTGCAAGAACATCTTGGAAGGCCAAGCGGTCTTTGATATTCTGCATTTGGCAAAATTGAGCGATGACAAAAACAAGTTGTTTTTTTTTCAGACCGCCATTTGACCATGACCTTTAACCCAGAGGGGTATGATCTCAATGTGCCTTGCTCTAGGCTATCTAGAGAGGGTATTTTCGTTCCGATCAGACAAACCTTAGTCGAGTTATGGTGAAAAATGTTAAAATGTCTATAATTGGGTCATTACCTTAATTAGGTCAAGGTCAAAAAAGTCATCCCCACATACTTTGTATTCCCATTGTTGATGCAAAATTTAATTCCGAAAGTCCTCAGACATTGGCAGAAAAAAATGGGAGAAAAACATAAATGGTGGTTTAATACTCCTTGGGGTGTAAGATCTTGACTTTTAACCCAGAGGGGTATGATGTAATTTAAACTTAAATGCAGCTTGCTCGAGAGTCTAGACTATCTAATGAGGCCAATTTCGTTCTGATTGGACAAACTTTTTAATCGAGTTATGGTGGAAAATGTATAATTTGGTCACGACCTTAAATTGGGTAAACCCAGCATACTTTGCATTATTGATACAAAATTTCATTCCCAAAGTCCCAGTGGCTCAGATACAGCTCAGAAATTGATAAGTTTGGAAATTTGGAGGATTGAGGTGCAGGAAGGGTTTTTTTTTATTTTTCTAAGTGGTGGTTTAGTACTCCTATGGGTCTGAGAAACATTGTGGTGCCATTAAAAAATTGGGGGTGCCAATTATAGAAACAACAAAAAACAGCAATATAGGGGGAGGCTTAAAAGTGCAGTACCCATGTTAGGGAGACAATTTTTTGATTAATCATAGCTCACAGTGGAATGTTTATAAAGCCTTTCTATCATCTTGTGAATTTTGGAGAGCAGAGCATCTACATCCTTTCCAATTCTTTAGGGAACAATCTTTTTTTGAGAATCGACTCTTAAAAAGTATCTTGTACTGCTTTGGTGACAACTAGGCTGTACAGTCGTAATATTCCTGCATTTTGAAGACTTCTAATATAATCGAGTATGTTGCCATCGCAATGGTTAATTATGTACATTTGCCAATATCTTGTATAATGTATATGATCGGTATTGCTCTGAAGCTCTCTCTTCGGTCCACCACGTTTGCATTTTTTAACGATCTGATTGGAACCATGCCTTCCATGATGGATCCATGTTCAAGGTGGATCCCACATGCTTTCAGGGAACTCTTAGGTTCCTTGGAGTTATCAAATGCCATTCCATCTAAGTTGTTCCCATTATTTTATAGTACAGTCCTGATGCAACAAATCTGGTGCAACAAAGTTGGTACATCAAACTTGTGATTTTGTTCAGTTGCAATATATATTGACTTGTTCACGCTTGGTGTTGATGAACAGCAATAATAAAATTAAAAGGTTTGTTGAAACTTATTCTAAGGAAATGAACAATTCCTGCGTCACAAAACCATGACAAAATTAACAACTTTATTCTGGTGAATTTATATTGTAAAACGGAGTGGTTTCCAGCAGGCCACATTGCAAAGCCAGTGAGATATTAATAAGAAAAAAAAAAAAAATTGTGCTCGAGCTTGCCCATAACTTGAAATCAGGTGTTTTTGCAAAGATGCGATTGAACGCTGTGCCTTTACAGCTCATTGGTTTTCGTAAAGAGGCCATGATTGTGGAAAAAGAGCGAGCAGCGAGGATTGCCCGTCTCCCAGCTCCTTTCCTTGAGCCTTTAGAGGTGATTAACAGTTATTTGATTTTTTTATTTGCATTTTATTACAGTTGGGCCAGATGTCATCTTTGTTTTACTCTTCCATTCATTTTATTTCACTCAAAAGCATAGTTTGTAACATTAAAAAAAAAACTTTTGGTTATATGGTACAGAAGAGCTTAATTTCATGAATCCTCTGATATTCAAGTCTACCATTGTTTATTTGTCTTGTGTTGAAATTAGTCCTGTTAAAGATTAGGGTAGAACATTTTTGTTTCCATCCGAACACATGCGTCTCGGTACTGGAATCGCAGATTAAAATTCCATAGACTGTGTTGAATCGTTCATTGTCTTCTAATATGCTTGTAATGAATTTCAGAGTACAGTGAAGTTTCCCTAATGTCTTTGCCCTGCATGTGAAAAATGAGCAAGCTTCCTCAGGAGGCTTTGGCCTTATAAAAGAAAAGAAGATATCTTGCTGAATTCTGAACTCAACCAGAATTAGTGACACTGTCATGATCATTGCTGGGGTTCAAATATTGAGTTGACTTTCATATGCAATTTCTTCCTTAGTTTTTATTTATTTATTTATTTATTATTTGATGTTTTCATTGGGCACAGTGGTCTTATCTTCTTGATTACCTTATTATCCCCACACTTTTTGAAAAAAAAACGGGGGATATTGTAATCGGTTCTATATGTCTGTCCGTCCATCATGCTTTCGCCTCCTAAGCGGTTGTGCACAAATTCACCAAACTTGGGCGTTATGATAACCACATGGCAAGGTGCATGAGCAGTACAATTTTTGGTCCCACCCCCAAGGGTGTGGTCAAATGTCAAAGAAAAATCAAAGCGCGAAGCGCTTATATACAATACCGATCATATACATGGTTACCATGCCCAAGGAGTTGCTGTCGCTGTGTCCAATAAGCTGACTCCAATGATGATTGAGGTAACACCGGTCAACGAGCGTATTATGACACTGAGGATTCGTCACTCCTTGGGTGTCATTTTCCTGGTCTCTATATATGCTCTGACTGAGGCGAATGATCTCACCATGAAGGATGCATGCTATCCCACGCTCGAGTCTGTGGTTGATCAGTGGCCCAGGTGAGATATTCTTCTAATCTTGAGGGATTTCAATGCATCGACTGGCACTGATATGGATGGTTATGAGACATGTGTTGGTTCCCATGGGTCTGGAGCTGTGAACCAGAGTTGCACTAAGTTCCTTGACTTTACAAGAAGGCGTGGACTTTGGATGTCTGGTTCATGGTTTCAGCACCACAAGGCTCATCGCCGGACTTGGTATTCAATGCTGGTGATGTGGTAAATGAGATTCACCATGTTCTCGTTGATGGTCGCTGGAGGATGATTCAGTACAACAGTGTCAACCAGAGTGCTCAGTTCTTTGATACCGACCACAGGCTTTTTGTAGAAACTCTGAAGTTGCAGCTTAAATCCAGGAGAATGGTTCCATCCCGGTCTAGGCTAGAAGTTGGCAAGCTCAAGGATGAGAGGGTAGCTGAGGAGTTTGTGAACAGGCTGTTGTCCTCTCTGGAAAGGCTTTGTTTATCCCTCTTTGGAAAGGGAAGGGTGATTGTCAAGACTGCAACAACTACGGAGGAGTGACGCTGCTCTCAGTGCCGGGCAAGGTCTTTGCTCGGATAATTCTTGATAGGGTTCGCTACCATCTTGTTGAGCACCAGTGCCCAGAGCAGTCAGGCTTTATACCAAAGAGGGTCAATGATTGACCATATCCTTGCTCTTCAGGTCCTTACCAAACACAGATGGGAGTTTTGGCAGGAGCTGCTTGCAGCTTATGTTTTATCTCTGAAAGCTTTTGATTCAGTGAATCGGGATGCCCTCTGGACGATTCTTGGTTTTCGTGGGGTCCCACAAAAACTGATCAATCTGATGTCTGAACTATACTCTGGTACTGAGAGTGCTGTGAGGTGTGGTAGTTCCATCTCTGACTTATTTCCAGTTGTGACTGGAGTTTGTTAGGGGTGTTACTGGCCTCCACACCTTTCGGCACTTGTATGGACTGGATTCTGGGGGGGGGATGTTGGAGAGATCAAGCTGCGGTGCATCGTTTGGGAGTGTCAAGATCTCTGACCTTGATTTTGCAGATGATGCAGTCATGGTTGCAGAAACTGGAACTCCTTTTGGGGCCCTCAAGGCACTGAATGAGGAGTCAGAGCCGCTGGTATTGTGGGTTTCCTCGGTCAAAACTAAGATCCAGGCTTTCATTGACACCTTTGATGCTGCAATCTTGTCTGTTCCTGCTTGTGGTGAGGATGTTGATGTCATGGAGAGATTCACTTCCCTTGGCAGTGATGTTCATGTCTCAATGCCTGTGAGCCAGAGGTCAGTGACGTCGGGCTCGGGAGTCATGGATTCACTGGCCCATGGATTGTGGCGCTGTCGGTACCTATGCAGGAGGACGAAAGTCCGAGTCTTCAGGTCCTTGGTGCTTCAGTCTTGCTCTATGGATGTGAGACTTGGACTCTGACCAGGGATTGAGATGGAGACTTAACTCCTTTGGGACCAGGTCTCTTTGGAGAATCCTTGGCTATCACTGTTCGGACTTTGTGTCCAACGAGCGGTTGCTGAGAGGGACTCAGATTAGATTTTGTTACTTGTATAGTCCTTGCACATCAGCTGCAGATGTATGGATATTTGGCTTGATTTCCTGACGCTGATCCTGCTCATCAGATTCTCTCAGTGAGGGAGCCTCATGAGTGGAGAAGGCCAACGAGATGAATACGTGCCTCGTAGTTGCAGCAGGTTGATCAGCATCTCAATGAGATGGGGATGGGCCAGGCATCTGCCTGGGAGATGGCCAGATGGAGGACTCTGGAGTACCGGCAGAAAGTGGACACAGAGACGCACTGCTCTGGCGCATGCTCCCACCTGACCTATCTGACCTGGTTCATCTGACCATATGCTTGTTAAAGTGGTCGTCTCTCTGGCCGTTATTGTAAAACCACCTCAGCGCCGATAAGTCTGGCATTTCACTCAGGCCGACTGGCAGGGACTTCAAGCAACCATCAGACTTCTAGACTGGTCTCCCATCTCTATTCTCTCCACCATCAACTCATCCTGGGAATTTTTTCTCAGAAATTTGCTCTCTCTCATACAGAGTTATCCTATCTCGTCTTCAGTTCTCCTACCTTTCCTCTACCCATGGTACACTGAAGCTTGTGGTGAGGCTGTTGTCCTGAAACAACTTGCGTTCGCCTCATGGAAGGCAAATCCTACTGAAGGCAATCGCAGTTCCTTACACAAAGTTCAGAACATGTGTGTGTGTGTCTACCCTCAGGAGAGCCAGGAAACAACATCTTTCTAATCTTAAGTTTGAAATCTCAACCTGTCTCCCTTCTCCAAATCCTGGTGACATCTGGTTAAGTCTGTTTCAGTGTGTATTCCCTCCATCCCTCCCTTACCTCAAATGGCCGCACTGCTGATACCGCTCGTGAAAAGGCTTCATGCCTAAACTCGGTGTTTGCTTCTAAATCTTGTGTCGCAAACCCATCCATTTCTGTACCCACCTTACCCAGTTGCACCCTGCTATTCCTGGACTGTGTCCTTTTCTCCTGATAAGGTGGAGAGCTCGCTGTCAAACCTCGACTCAGATTCTGCAATCGGTCCAGACGGCAGCAGCCCACATGTCCTAAAAACCTTCTCTGCTGCTCTTGCTCACCATTTCTCTGCTAGTCATCCTCTAATTTATTCAAGGTCATCTACATCTGCTTGGAAATCAGCAAACATTACCGCTCTGCATAAAAAAGGTGCAAAAACAGATCCCTGCAACTGCGGACAAATCAGCAAGGTCATGAAATCCGTCATTCCTTCCAACATTAAATCCTTTCTCTTTCCAATGGCTTGATTTCTGACCATCAATTTGGATTCAGACCAGGTCACTCGACCCTGGACATGTTGCTTTTGCTTTCACAACAATGGATGGAGGTCCTAAAGCCAGACATGAGATCAGAGCCATCTCCCTAGGGCCGAGACATATATTGAGCTTTTAACACGGTCTGGCATCCCGCAATGCTCACCAAACTCTCTTCTTACGGTATCCAAGGCAATCTCTACTCATGGCTCAGAGTTCCTCTCCTTTTACAATCAATGAGTGGATCTTAATGGTTCTCTCATCTCCTCTTCCTGTCCAGCCTGGAGTTCCTCAAGGCAGTTTTTTCGACCTGTGCTTTTTCTGATTTTCATCAATGATCTCTCCGACTCTGGAAAGTCCTCTTTATAGCTTTGCTGATGACTCCACCCTCTGCCGTACCATCTCTCATGGCTCTGATTGGCAGGTAGCAGCCCCTCTATCTCTGCAGACCTGGATAAAATCACAAGCTGGTCAAACATTGGAACATGTTCTTCAACCCTGAAAAATCTCAGACCTCACGATATCTCTCCGAAAGAATCGTCTGGAACCTCCCCCCCCCCTCCAATCTACTTTCTCAACAATCCCCTTGAAGAAGTTCTTTCATTCAAGCTTTTGGGTCTTACTATCTGCCGTGATCTTTCCTGGGAAAGCCACATTTCCAAGCTGGCCTCAAAAGCCAGTCACCAACTGGGCATCGAGTGTGCAAAGTCCTTCCTTGGCACACCTGAGCGTCTAACCAGAAACAAAGCTTTGATCCGCAGCCTGATGGAGTACTGCTCTCCCCTCTGGGGTGGTGCTCCTGCCTCACACCCAGCTTGGCTCACGCTGTGGAAACCAGGCTCTTTGGATCATTGGTATATCCTGCGATGAAGCTGAGTCTTTGGGTCTCTCATGCTCTCTCTCACCGCAGGCAGGTTGGTGGTCTTTGTCTTCTACCGTTTCCTCTCCGGCCTCCCCCCCCCCCGCACTCTGTTTGTGCTCTGTCCACCCTATATGTCCACAGGCTGCTCAAGGTCCGCTAAAAATCCCTTCTGCTGAAACTGCCAAAATCAAGAATCATTGATCCACCTTCACTCTTTCATTCCTCTTTTTCCCCACCTCTGGAACAAACTCCCACACTCTCTCCAAGCCACTCCTCCTTCCATGCGCTTCAAAACAGCTTGTGTGCCACCATCTCATAATCTTCCCCATCCCAAACCTTGATCTTTTCTTCCCCCCGTTGATCCACCCCAAGCCCACCTCCTCAAATTCCCTGTTTTCCTTCCTGAAAGTCCCTGTAGTTCCATCTTGTTTACCCCATGTACCCACCCAATCCCTCTCCCTTCCACAGATATTCTAATATCTCTGTTCCCACATGTTTTGTGCTTCCTCTCCCTTCCCTCTTGTCTCCTGCTCCCCTTGTTATATGTTCTGTGTGTTTGCTCTTATGCGAGCCTCGACATTGTACACACACACACACACACAAAAAAACATCTTCGTCGATATGACAGACCAGCATTCTCAAGACTTGATTAGTGTCAACCAAATTTGTTCACAGTGATTCGAATTTTACATTAGACTATCCTGTTCACCAGATTTCTTAACAGTGTGACGGCGTCGATCGTCTCAAATTGACATTTTCTTTCAACATTTATCTGCTTGATTATCTTATCTATTCTTTTATAGTCGGTGTATTTCGTGAAATGCTGAGCTTCTAAAACCGATTATGTCCTTCATTCTTGAATGACAAATGGAGATGTTGCGGACAAACGAGCTATTTCAAATCATTTATTTGTTTTGTGAAACATTGCTGAATTGTTTGTATTTTTGGGTTCCAGGTCTACACAAACGCCAATGAAACCTGTGATCAACGTTGGCCAAGGGTTTCTACCACTTTCCACCACCTTTTTGGAACCTATTGTCGATCGAGATTGCAATCAGGAGCAGGTGTGCATTAAAGATTTGGACTTCAACAGTTTTCCCCCTCCTCCCCCCCCCCCCCCCAAAATAACCCTTGAATATTTATTATCAGACATGTGTGAGCATTGCGTCAAACTGTGTATGTGTTGAAGTCTTGGATATTTCCACTCTTTTGAGTGCATTTTGAATTTGGCAGTTTTGAAGAACAATTGTCCAATTTGATTCCGAAGTTGGTCATAAAATATATTAGACGAAGGAAGGAAGAAAGAATGTAGAAACAGTTGGTTGTAGGAGTGAAAATGCGGCACAAGGATAAGGAATTGGTGCAACTGAAATTGCAATCAACAGAACTCTATTTGTTGCTGAAATGATAATAAATCCAAAACGTTTTGCTCCAGATGAATCAGCTAATGCCATGTTAAAAAAATTTCTGTACATTTGAGTTTTCTTTGAATGTGCGGACAATGGTTAGTGAATTTGCTTTGACCTCTGCCACCAAAAGGTCAAGGAGGTTGTTTTTCAACCCCTCTCTGTCTGTTTGCTTGTTTGTTTGTGTGCAGGATGTCTTAAAAAGTTGGAGACAGATCTGGATGAAACTTGGTGGACATGTTGGGTGTGTGACAAGGACGAACTGATTAGATTTGGGTGAAGATCCAGATCCGACTATTAGAATTTTTATCAAATGATTCTTTCACCATTGAGAGATCGGGCCAAAAATGAGATGTAGCACGATATCTCAAAAAAGTTATGAACGGATTCGGCTGAAAGTTGGTGGACAGGTTTTGGCTTTGTGTAACAGGATGGGTGTGTGACAAGGAAGAATTGATTTCATTTTGGTGAGGTTCCAAATCCGGATCTGGATATGAGAATTATTTAATTATTAAAGTGATTCTTCACCATTGAGAGACAGGGCGCAAAATGATATATGGCATGATATTTCAAAAATGTATTGTGCCCGATATGTTCTCGTGGATCAGGCATTAACATGATGGAGGTATGCGTTCTACCGGTGCCCTTCTAGTCTTTATATTGCAATCTATCTCTGCATCATGGCAGGAAAGAATGGGGGGTTTTTTTTGTTTGTTTTTTTCCTTTTGCTTCCATTCCATATGACATGGTTTTTTTTTTTTTTTTATAAAGGCCTTCCACATACATTTAATATTTCGGCATTCCCATTGAGTTAATTGCAAACAATGTTTTATAATATACGCCCATATTGCAATCAAGCTATACGAGTTCGACAATAAAGTTCCAAGATTAATGCAACAGAAAATGTTATCATAAACGAATCAATTATGTTTCGCGGTCGCCTTCAAAGTAATCTCCCTGGGAGTCTATACATGTTTGCCAACGTCGCTGCCATGCTTCAAAGCACCCTTGGAAGTTGTCTTGAAAGGCCATTTAGCTCATTAGTTATGGCTCATTGGATCTCTTCCATTGATGCAAAAATGAACTTCCTTTCATTGGAGGTTCAGATGTCGGTCAGATCGGACCAACATATTTCACCCTTTTCGATATTTTTGTCCCGTTTTGGGCAATCGATGGGCATCCCGACCACGCGTCATCGTTCATGTCCATTCTCCTTTCCGCAAACCTCTGGCCCACTCAAACACGTGATCTTGACATTGTGTCTTCCTGTCAAATAACTTGACAAAAATGTCTGTGCCACTTTCATTTTGTTTTACCAAAAACCTAATGATGATTCTCTGTTCAATAAATTTGTCGTTCATCTTCCAACAATATTGCAAGACATAATTTTAACAAAAACTCCAGGACAGCTACAAAACACAGCCGTTTAATACAAGGGCTCACATGATACTGACGGGAAATTACGATGCACATCCAATTACGAAATCAGGCCAGTGATATCACCCGTCTCGAAAAAAACATCAGTCCTGGAACTTTATTGTCAGACCTCATATATTGTTATGTGGAAGGGCAGGGGGAGGTGTCCATTGCTGTCTGTTGTTTTCTGGCTCTCCTTGAAATCCTTGCTTGCCTCCCCAATTGTAACGGTATGCATATGTGTGTGCCATTGGGGTTATATTTTTCCTGGATTAAGTACATGTGAATCCCTTTGTGTGTTTTGTCTTTCGAGTGCTAATCAACGGGGACTCAGGTAACCATTGACGTTATAACTGATGAACAATCTGTGGTCGGTCTGACACAGACAAAGCCTATTGTGCACGCTCTCTCGTTTCCTGGTTCTCTTGCTGTGAATTACCTTGACAAGTAACAGCAAGAAATGCTTTTGGTTAATATGTCGTATTTGTTTTCTTGTATATTAATATTGTCACAGGGCCTCGCGGCTACATTAAATCCCCCGACCATAATGTGGTGGAAGGGCGGTTAACACCGACCAAGCCCGGGTGGTCGAAGTGGTTTTCTTAGGAGGCAGACACATTGATCCTCAGAGATTTATAACGCGTGCGGGAGGGGTAATCGCACTGGCGGAGCGATGGAGGCACAGATGGATGCACAGGGGGTTTTAAACTCGCACCCCACGACAAACACACGGACACAGCAACTTAAAACAAACGTGGGATTTAATGACTAATATAAAATATTACAGAGGTATTCAAAATGTAAAATAATATACATTAATTAAATTAAACCTAAAGTCGAGGAGCCTCTACACACAGACTTGAATACGGACAAGGGGGAAACAAACAAAAGCAAATCCTCCCTTTAATCTGGCACTTAGCTTGGTCCAGAGATGGTCTTCACGGAACTTGGAATTGAGGCGCTTCGTCCTGCAACGAGTAGAGCACACCCAAAAAATGGCGCCAAGCCGCTCTCTCGCAAGCGGGAAAACGCACGTCGGGCGACTCGTGAGGCGATATTCAACACAGGGCTCAGAGACCGCCGTGCAACTCTTTGTCGATTGCGCTTCCAAAACGCGGCACTCTGCAGAATGGCGCCATTTTGGGTGTGTCTACTCGTGCAAGGAGAAGCGCCTCAAATTCCAAGTCCGTGAAGACGCATCTCTGGACGCAAGCTAAGTGCGCAGAATAAAGGAGGATTTGCTTTTGTTTTGTTCCCTTGTCCGTATTCAAGTCTGTGTGTAGAGGCTCCTCGAACTTTAGGTTTAATTTAATTAATGTATTTATTTTTACATTTTGAATTACCTGCTGTAAATATTATATAGTCATTAAATCCCACGTTTGTTGTTAAGTTGCTGTTCCGTGTGTTGTCGTGGGGTGGCGAGTATAACCCCCCTGTGCATCCATCCTGTGCCTCCTCGCTCACCAGTGCCGATTACCCCTCCCGCACGCGTTATATATCTCTGAGGATCACATGTGTCTGCTCCTAAGGAAACCCACTCGACCACCCGGGCTTGGTTCCGGTGTTAACCGCCGTTCCACCACATTAATGGTCGGGGGATTTAATGTAGCCGCAGGCCGCGTGACAATATTAATATAAAGAAAACAAATACGACATATTAACGCAAAGCATTTCTTGCTGTACTTGTCAAGGTGAATCACAGCAAGAGAAACCAGGAAACGAAAGAGAGCGTGCACATATAGGCTTGTCTGTGTCCAGACCGACACAGATTGGTTTCATCAGTTAATAACGTCCATGGTTACCTGAGTCCCGGCGTTGCTTAGCACTCGGGAAAGACAAACACAAAGGGATTCAACATGTAATTAATCCAGGAAAAATATAACCCAATGGGCACACACATATGCGCATACCCGTACAAATGGTGTGAGGCAAGCAAGGATTTCAGGAGAGGCCAGAAAACACAGACAGCAATGGACGACCTCCCCCTGCCCTTGCCACATAACAATATATGAGGTCTGACAATAAAGTTTTCCAAGACTGATGTTTTTTCGAGACGGTGATATCACTGGCCTGGATTTCGTAATTGGATGTGCATCGTGAATCTTCCGTCAGTTCATGTGGGAGCCTTGTATTAAACGGCTGGTGTTTTGTAGCTGTGCTGGAGTTTTTGTTAAAATTATGTCTTGGCAATATTGTTGTGAAGATGAAACGACAAAATTTATTGAAACAGAGAAATCATCATTAGGTTTTGGTAAAACAAAATGAAAGTGGCAGCAGACCATTTTTGTCAAGTTGAATTTGAACAGGGA
>CM068957.1:68630918-68652591 GCA_035128595.1 Eptatretus atami | reverse complement strand
AAAAGAGAGAGATTAAGAACACAGGAAACGTCATGATCTCCGTAATTGCAAACAAAGGCTTCTGTACAAATATTAGTTCTGTTTTTCTGATGTATTCAATTACTTATTTCATGCAATAAAATTGCAAATTAATTATTTAAAAATCATAGACAATGTGATTGTCAGGATTTTTGTTTTAGATTTCCGTCTTTCACAGTTGGAGAGTGTACTATGATAAAAATTAACAGACCTTTACGTGGCTTTGTAAGTGGGAAAACTCTGCAAATCGGCTAGTGTAACAATACGTTGTTTCCACCACTGTATATATCGGGGCGTTATTATGTGATACCGTTTTGTCGTCGTGTTCCATCTCTGTTCCGTGTCTGTCTGTGCGTGGTTTGTCTGTCTCTTCCGTTCTTGTCCTGTCCGCATCTTAACACCCCAAAGTGTTTCTAATCTTTCACGTTTCATATTTGGTTAGCACTAGGTAATCAGACTGTGGAGATGGTGTGTCGCGACATATCGTTCGTCATCTAAAGTGGTGCCATGGCAAGGTAGGATGCTGTTTTCCAATGTTGTAGCACAATCTGTATATACCTTCCTGTTCGTTGTCCGTATATTGTGCTTCACATTGCATCGGGGTCTTTTTAATTTAATTCCAAAACAGTGAGATGGGTGAGGGTGAAACATATTATGTACTTGTTCGGTACTTTACTCTGCCGTAAAATAGGAAACGCAAAGACTTAGCTCGGATGACAATGATGATATTGGGGTGAAAGGGTGGACGTAGAAGAGTGTAGATGTTGAAACTCATGATAGTTTGTTGGATGCAGATCGAAGCCAAAACAAAGTCCACTTGCTTGCATTGCACATATAAGAGGGTAAAATGAATCCTTGCGCAACTTTGATCCAGAGCAGCTCTTCCCTGCTTGGACTTTAAGGTACGGAGGTGGAACATCCTCTCTCTAAAATAATCCCGATCTCTTAGCCGTTAAAAACCTACTGCGGCATCAAACTCCCTTCGCGTCAAACTTCATTCCGTGAGCCATGGTTGAAACTGGAGCCTTCGGTCTCAGGGCCTCGTGAAAAGGTTGGGTAAATCTGCAATGGGTTCTTTCCATTTCACTCGGTCTGGGTAAACTCCACATGTTTCTGCCGTACACCGGTCCACTCAAAATCCGTGTAAATCCACAATGATTTCTGCCGTACACCGGTCCACTCAAATCCGTGTAAAATCCACAATGATTTCTGCCCTGCACCGGTCCACCGAAAGTCCGTGGTAAATCCACAATGATTTCTGCCGTACACTGGTCCACTTCAAAATCCGTGTAAATCCACAATGATTTCTGCGTACACCGGTCCACTCAAAATCCGTGTAAATCCACAAATGATTTTCCGTACACTGGTCCACTCAAAATCCGTGTAAATCCACAATTGATTTCTGCCGTGCACCGGTCCACTAAAATCTGTGTAAATCCACAATGATTTCTTGCCGTCCACCGGTCCACTCAAAATCCGTGTAAATCCACAATGATTTCTGCCGTACACCGGTCCCCACTCAAAATCCGTGGTAAATCAACTGATTTCTGCCGTGCACCGGTCCACTCAAAATCCGTGTAAATCCGCAATGATTTCTGCGTCACCGGTCCCTTCAAAATCTGTGTAAATCCACAATGATTTCTGCCGTACACCGGTCGACTCAAATCCGTGTAAATCCACAATGATTTCTGCCGTCACCGGTCCACTCAAAATCTCTGTAAATCCACAATGATTTCTGCCGTACACCGGTCCACTCAAAATCCGTGTAAATCCACAATGATTTCTGCGTACACCGGTCACTCCAAAATCCGTGTAAATCCACAATGATTTCTGCCGTACACCGGTCCACTCAAAATCCCGTGTAAATCACAATGATTTCTGCGTACACGTCCACTCAAAATCCGTGTAAATCCGCAATGATTCTTGCCGTGCACGCGGTCACTCAAAATCCGTGTAATCCGCAATGATTTCTGCCGTACACCGGTCCACTCAAAATCCGTGTAATCCACAATGATTTCTGCCGTACACCGGTCCAGCTCAAAAATCCGTGTAAATCCACAATGATTTCTGCCGTCACCGTCCACTCAAAATCCGTGGTAAATCCACAATGATGTTCTGCCGTACACCGGTCCACTCAAAAATCCGTGTAAATCCACATGATTTCTGCCGTACACCGGTCCACTCAAAATCCGTGTAAATCCACAATGATTTCTGCCGTACACACCGGTCCACTCAAAATCCGTGTAAATGCCACAATGATTTCTGCCGTGCACCGGTCACTCAAAATCCGTGTAAATTCCGCAATGATTTCTGCCGCACCGGTCACTCAAAATCCGTGTAATCCACAATGATTTCTGCCGTACACCGGTCCACTCTAATCCGTGTAAATCCACAATGATTTCTCCGTACACCGGTCCACTCAAATTCGTGTAAATCCGCAATGATTTCTGCCGTACAGACCGGTCCACTCAAAATCTGTGTAAATCCACATAATGATTTCTGCCGTGCACCGGTCCACTCAAATCTGTGTAAAATCCGCAATGATTTCTGCCTGACACCGGTCCACTCAAACGTCAATCCACAATGATTTCTGCCGTATCACCGTCCACTCAAAATCCTGTGTAAATCCACATGATTTCTCTTTGGCGTACAACCGTCCACCAAATGGTATCCACATATTTCCAAGTAGGTCATCCTGTTAAATCCACAATGATTTCTTGCCGTACACCGTACCACTCAAAATCCCGTGGTAAATCCAATGATTTCTGCGTACACTGGTCCACTCAAAATTCCGTGTAAATCCACAATGATTTCTGCCGTGCACCGGTCCACTCAAAATCCGTGTCATCCGCAATGATTTCTGCCGTACACCGGTCCACTCAAAATCCTGTAAATCACAATGATTTCTGCCGTACACCGGTCAACATCAAAATCCGTGTAAATCCACAATGATTTCTGCCGTACACCGGGTCCACTCAAAATCCGTGTAAACCGCAATGATTTCTGCCGTACCCCGCCACTAAATGCGTGTAAATCCCATGATTTTGCCGTACACCGGTCCACTCAAAATCTGTGTAAATCCACAATGATTTCTGCCGACTACCGGTCCACTCAAAGGCTTTTTTTTTTTTTTCTGTTTGGTCCTCGATCAAACATTAAGCGCCTTTTTCCCATCCTTCAATATGATGACATGGCACTGGAATGAGCGTTTTGCGCTTTGTGGAGTGGGCACACTTGCACGGATATTTGACTCGTGTTTACACACAGTCGATTCATCGATTCTGTAATGGGTGGCCCACAGATGCTGCACTTTCACTTCTTGCCGACGTATCGAACAACTCTATTTCTTCACACAAATGTCATAACCTTTCTCTGCCTTTTGGTACGATTAATTTTGTCCATCGTTTTACATTTGGGTGCCATTTTTAACTTGTTGTGTCTACTAGATCTTGTAGATCTGGTATTACACAATCTCCGTGTGTCATTTCCTCTCGATGACGATTCATTGTTAAATTTAGCTTCGTTCCCAGTTAACCTTATTTAACTACAATTAACGGTGTGCGAGAAACAACAGAAGGCTTGTAATAGTCCAGCAGCCATTCTCTCGTACGAGCCAATAAGGAAATTCGTTCAACACCCCCTACAGAAAGGTTTGACTTGACAGGGTGGTAGAATAGACCCTATAGAACACCTCCAGGTAGTATGTGGTTTCAAATTGTGGTATCATTAAAATTCTACAGGCCATTAATACCATACGGGTACTTACCAAGAGGGTCACTGTGGGCTACAAAAATTTAGGGGGAGGGATAAACGTAAACGTGAATATCTTGTCAGACCAACCAATTTTCAATATTGAGGTATCATTGGCTTCCTATTATAATTCTCTATCAGAGTATGTACAGTTTTTGAAAATGGCCTTTGCCATGGCATCACCAAAGCTAAAATATCAACACTAATTCAAACTTTCTGACATTTTTAATTGTGTTCTCATGTGAACGGTGTTTCTCAATTACTACTGGTATGTTACATTTCTGGAATCAAACGCTTAAGAAAGTATTGTTCTGCAGAAATTCATACACAATACAGAGGCACGCATAAAGAAAACTGCAACTGTTATTTTTAGCGTTCGTCTTTTACTAGTGTATAGCAACACGGAAGCACATACATCAGAGCCGAGCATAATAGTTGTCTTTGTCAACAGGAAGTACATTAGTGAAAGCCGAGTATAATAGTTGTCTCTGGCAGCACGGAAGCTACTCATTCATCATAGTGGATGATAATAGTTATCATGGTCGACACTGGGAGCTGTGCATGACAACACAGAAGCACATTAGTGAGAGCCAATCATAATAGTTGTGCTGGTTGCACGGAAGCACATTCGTCAGAGCGGTTTTGTAATATTTGTGTCTGGCAACAAGGAATCACATTCGCCATGGAAGCATGAAGATGTCATCTGTTGTGATTTTAGTCAGCGTCTTCTTCACCCTGGATTCAAAGATTGTTCTTGGATTTTCACAAGTTTCTTCGGCCATACATGCACATGCTTCTGTGCATGGCATGTGGTTGGTTCTGCATGTGCAGTCGGCTCGGCGACATAAGACTCCTTGCAGTGACAGACAGTCAGCTCCGGAAGACCCCGTGGTGCTGGATCTTTGGTCATGAGCACAGGCTGCAGGGACCATCCTGAATTTTCCAGCCATGTCAGCTGCTGGTGGAAGGCTCTGTGTAGGCTCCAATGCTCTCTTCCATACATAGACCTGGTAATTTCCTCGCTTCATATGTTGCTGTAAGCTGTCGAATGTAGGGGGGAGATTTTCATTTCTTCGTCCCTTTTGACAGAACTGCCAGTAAGGCCTAAGTCACATTTGCCACGGCGGCCGTGGGGTCTCCAAAATCTACGGCCACTAGCAATTATACGGCGCGCCGCAGTATTTCCACGGTCACACAATGTAGCAGTCACATATGTATTTATTTTTCGGGGAGCCGCACGGCGTATTTAGAAATTGTGGAGACCGAAAACGTGGGGTTGCTGTACGGTCTTTGATTTGATGTCCACGGTGACCTTAAGGGGGCCCTGCGGCGGCCATAGAATTTTCAAGGCAGACGCAAGGTAGCCTCAAGGTGCCCACAAGGGACCGCAGGGGGGCCCTAAGGCGAACGTGCGGCCAGACGGACGGTAACGAGTGGGTTCATTTTTTTTTTTTTTTTTACCAGTTCTTTTTTTTCGGCTTGTCGAATTGCTACGGGCGAACGTAGAATTGAAAAAAGTTATAACTCCGCGTTATAATTCCACGGCGACCCCTACGGCCTGTAAAGTAGTCAAACGGCGTAGGGCCACCCTGAGGCCACCGCAGAAACTCTGCGGCCGCCACACGTTTCTGTCAATTCAGAGGGCGTACGCCGCCGTATCCTCGCCGTAGAGCAAATGTGACTTAGGCCTATCTCACATTGTTCACTTTACTCCCAGCCCCCTTGTTGTTGAGTACATTGCACATATGAAGGCTTGCATGCTTCTGAAGTGCTGTTGCTGAGCTCGGGTTCTTCACCAAGCTGTCCCAGACTGGTCTGATGCTCTTTACCGTCAGGTAAGACATTGAAACCCTTTTTCTTGCCGGTCCTGAGAGGTGCACTGTTTGAATCGCACCAGTGGAGTGCGTGGAAGCCGAGTAAAGCATATACACAGCTCAGGTCCTAGTTTGTGTGCCAAGCTGTGGATAGGAATATACCTAGCTTTATCCTTGATTCCAGTCCGAAACACAGCTCCCGACACTGGAGTTTTCTTTAGTGTGTGGTGCAGAGGACAGCCACATCTGTGTCAGGTGATTGAATCACAATCCTGTTGTGATAATGAGAGGCATGTTTTGCATGTAGCAATATTCGTGTGCTCGCCTCTTCATGATCTGACTTGAGGGGAACCAGTTATTCGCAGTGCCCTCTGTGACTAGCCCAGACTTCTGCGGGTTCTTGAAACCACCACCGATGACTAGGTGTTGACCATCAAGCAGTGTCTACCCCCATGTGGCACCATGTGTCTGCCAAGAAGGCACACAAGTTGACTTTGTTTTCTACATTTCCAATGTATTTGATCCACTGCTTTGGAATAGGAGTGGCTGGCCCTTGGATTGTCACCTCTAAGGCTGCAGATGTTCCCGTTTCTCTCGCTCCCGCAGCTTTGATAGAGAGGCTGGAGTACCGGTCGAAACAACATCAACCCGCTGACAACCATTCCGACGTAGAGGGGCAGTAACCAGGCTGTAATACTTGAATGCCATTTCACCGAAGTTTGCAGCACCAGCAGACTTTGTCATCTGTACCAGCGCCATTGCATCGATGATGGGCCGTAGACATCTGGCTGGTTGTGACTTGTGGCAGTTTTGGATGGACATCTACCTTCTTCTCTAACTCAGCAATGAGTACGCTCTTGTTGGTCTTCCTCAAGCTGCCATCGTAATGGGCCAGGGATAATGGCACTGTTGATAACTCGTAGCTGAGGAGTTCTCTCAGTTGAATGTCCCTTGACTTTCCTGTGATCAGAAGGCGGCCAAAGAGTTCACGGTCAGCACTAAGAGTGATAACTTTCTCATATTTAGCTTCACTGTTTTCTCTTGCTTAGTGTGGCAAATGTTTTGATCTTCAGGTTTGGCAGGGAATCCCAAAATGTCACTTCATTGGTATTCATTCTCTGTTCAACAAATGTTGTCATTTGAGCTGTGCCGATCTGGTAGGAGTTAACCATGCGTGTAGCAGCATTTCTGTACATATTCCGAAAGAAATTATAATACGAAGCCAATGATATCGAATATTGAAAATTGGTTGAGTCTCGACAAAGATATTCACGTTTACGTTACCCCTCCCCCTAAATTTTGCTAGCCACACAGTGCCCTGTTGGTAAGTACCCTTGGTATGTATAATGGCCTGTAGAATTTTAATGATACCACAATTTGAAACCACATACTACCTGGAGGTGTTCTATAGGGTCTATTCTACCACTCTGTCCAAGTCAAACCTTTTCTGTAGGGAGTGTTGAACGATTTCATTTTTTTCAGGTCCTTGCTCCTGGACTATAATGAGAGGCAATTGTACATGCGGATGCAAACAATGAATGACTCATCTCAGTTCAAACCGTGATTGGC
This sequence comes from Eptatretus atami, assembly GCA_035128595.1. Lineage (NCBI taxonomy): Eukaryota > Metazoa > Chordata > Myxini > Myxiniformes > Myxinidae > Eptatretus > Eptatretus atami. The sequence goes on along the minus strand of CM068957.1, from coordinate 68,645,440 downwards.
CGAAATTAAATGCCATGATAATGAAATTGGAACACAATAGGTTGCCCGCGATTGGTAGGAACCCGTGATATTTGAGAGTTTACTGCATAACATGATATCCCACAAAGTTATGGACTGATTCAGATGAAACTTGGTGGACATGTTGGGCAGGTGACAAGAACAAGCCGATTAGATTTTGGAGGTCTGGATCTCGATCCAATCAGTGGGATGCAAAACGTAAACTGTTCAGCCTGGCGGAGGAATACGCTCTCCTGAGTGCCATTATAGTTTATGTATGTACCAACCTGTGTTTTATTCATGTGGACTAGCAAAGAATCAGTCCTTATGGACGGGTCGATTCACCTGGCATTTCGATTGGCCCGGGATGAAATTTAATGTAACCAGACATTTCCCAAACTCTCACAATCTTTACACACAGCCTCAGGGGTGCAACTTAACGGCCGCCCGGTCGCCAATGGCGCTTAACTTTTGTGCTGGGGGGTAACACAATACTGCCTTACCTGCCCGCTGGCAAATCACCGGTGATTCCTGTTATTTTGTACAATTTGTACTAGCTTCTCTACTAGTTTTCTCAACTAGAACTACTGTTTTTGTCCGCAGAAATCCGTAGAAATCACCGGTAATTCTGCGGCGGCCATTTTGTCTGTTTTCATCTCTTCCAAATCACGCGTGATTGCGCGAGATTTGACGGTTTGACGCTTTTTCTCATGCCCAGGTTGGTTAAATGGGTGAACTTGGGTGAATGAGTGAGTTTCATGGGTGAGGTTAGGTGAAATGAGTGAGTTTGATGAGGCTTTTGGGTTAATGAGTGAGTTAGATGAGTGAGTTAGATGAATGAGTGAGTTTGATGGGCGAGGTTGGGTGAATGAGTGAGTTTGATGGGTGAGGTTAGGTGGATGAGTGAGTTTATATGTGATGTTGGGTGGACGAGTAGTACCCCACCATTGTCCATCACCCACAACCCCTCCTCCACCCCATCGTCCATCACCCCACAACCCCCCCACCACCCGCCATCACCCACACCATCACCCACAAAAATTCCCCCCCCCCATCACCCACACAAAAAAGGTCCCCCCCCATCACCCACAACCTCCTCCTCCTGCATATCCCCCACCCCCCCCCACTGATCAAACTCACTCATCCATCCATCCAACTCACTCATCCACCAAACCTCCTCCATCAAACTCACTCATTCTGCAAACCTCCTCCATTAAACTCACTCATCCAACCAACCTCACTCATTCAAACTCACTCATCCAACCAACCTCACTCATCAAACTCACTCATCCAACCAACCTCACTCATCCAACCAACCTCACTCATCAAACTCACTCATCCAACCACCTCACTCATCAAACTCACTCATGTGAGTATATTAAAAGTGTTTGATATCAAATTTGTGAGCTTTGTCTTTATTTTATCGGGCCGGTAGAAATTCTGCTGGGCCGGTAACTTTTTCTAGTCACCGGCCCTGCTGGTGACCGGTGGATAAAAATGTTAATTTTCACCCCTGAGCCTGGTCTCACTACATTACAGCTTGTCACCCTCTTACTCCATTCAACTTCTCAGTTCTGTAACAAATGTTTGTCACATCCAGTCAACAGTTTATTCCATATCGAATCCTATGTATACAAGTGTTTTCATTGCATTGGACCACATACCACCTAACAGTCAATCGTAAAGAATTTGTGACAATCAAAAGGCACTTGTCTTATAAATAGCTGGCTCTTGTGTGGAATGTTTCATATATTTGATGTTTCAAGTTGATTGCGAATATACTATGGAGTAATAAAAATTGCGCCCACAAAAAATCTCATGCTTATTTATGTGAAAAAAATTTGCATTTTCGATCGATCAGTGCATATCGTCTTCTGAGAGATTATTCTTTCAATTTGCCCTGAGGGTAATGAGTTGGAAATATTATTTTGGACTTCAATAAATTTTATGGTTTGCTTCCGTTGACATGTTTGAAATGATGCTGTTTTATTTAGGTTGTGGATGAAGATGCTGCAGAACGTCAAACGGCAAAGGAGCAACGCAGAGCTGAGTTTAGACATCGCAAGGCTCTTCGGGAGTTGAGGGAATACTGCAATAAGCAGGAGCAGCAACACACAAGGTGCTTTGCTTTTTATTTTATTTTATTTTATTCTCCACAATGGAATGTACACAATGGTCTCAATATGCAACAGTTATCGTTTTTTGCATTGGAATTTATTTTTTGAAGAGCAATAATTCTGACATGCGTCATAGTTTGGATTATCAACAAAGCCAACTGTGAGAGCTTGTATCCCACCGCAAATGTATGGCTTTCAACTTGATTAGCTAAATTTTAATTGTTAAAAAATAGGGTGTGGCAACATAACAGAACACAGCCTTTGGTTTAAGTTCATGAGTTTTGTAATTGTTGGAAATGTGACCATGTAAGAAAAAGCAAACTAAACTGGATATCTGCGATCGCCAAGGGAAAGCCTCCCCCGACCGGAGGAGGCTTATCCTTGGCGATCACCCATGACTTACCCTTGACCTCTGATCCAATGATGGTATTATCTATTTTGGACCACCATATGACCTTAACCTTCAACTTTTAGGGTTAGAGTATAAATTTCAAAAATGTGTCCCCATCTACAATATATTTATAAAACGCAACATCGTGAAAATCATAGGAAAATAATTCAAGTTATGATCAAAAAGGTGTTTTTTTTTTGTTAATTAGGTCACAATCCGAAAAAAAAGGTCAAACACACGAATAAAATATCAGGTGCACATCAGTGCAGACACACAATTATGTTGCAAGAACATCTTGGAAGGCCAAGCGGTCTTTGATATTCTGCATTTGGCAAAATTGAGCGATGACAAAAACAAGTTGTTTTTTTTCAGACCGCCATTTGACCATGACCTTTAACCCAGAGGGGTATGATCTCAATGTGCCTTGCTCTAGGCTATCTAGAGAGGGTATTTTCGTTCCGATCAGACAAACCTTAGTCGAGTTATGGTGAAAAATGTTAAAATGTCTATAATTGGGTCATTACCTTAATTAGGTCAAGGTCAAAAAAGTCATCCCCACATACTTTGTATTCCCATTGTTGATGCAAAATTTAATTCCGAAAGTCCTCAGACATTGGCAGAAAAAAATGGGAGAAAAACATAAATGGTGGTTTAATACTCCTTGGGGTGTAAGATCTTGACTTTTAACCCAGAGGGGTATGATGTAATTTAAACTTAAATGCAGCTTGCTCGAGAGTCTAGACTATCTAATGAGGCCAATTTCGTTCTGATTGGACAAACTTTTTAATCGAGTTATGGTGGAAAATGTATAATTTGGTCACGACCTTAAATTGGGTAAACCCAGCATACTTTGCATTATTGATACAAAATTTCATTCCCAAAGTCCCAGTGGCTCAGATACAGCTCAGAAATTGATAGTTTGGAAATTTGGAGGATTGAGAGTGCAGGAAGGGTTTTTTTTATTTTTCTAAGTGGTGGCTTAGTACTCCTATGGGTCTGAGAAACATTGTGGTGCCATTAAAAAATTGGGGGGTGCCAATTATAGAAACAAACCAAAAAACAGCAATATAGGGGGAGGCTTAAAAGTGCAGTACCCATGTTAGGGAGACAATTTTTTGATTAATCATAGCTCACAGTGGAATGTTTATAAAGACCTTTCTATCATCTTAGTGAATTTTGGAGAGCAGAGCATCTACATCCTTTCCAATTCTTTAGGGAACAATCTTTTTTTGAGAATCGACTCTTAAAAAGTATCTTGTACTGCTTTGGTGACAACTAGGCTGTACAGTCGTAATATTCCTGCATTTTGAAGACTTCTAATATAATCGAGTATGTTGCCATCGCAATGGTTAATTATGTACATTTGCCAATATCTTGTATAATGTATATGATCGGTATTGCTCTGAAGCTCTCTCTTCGGTCCACCACGTTTGCATTTTTTAACGATCTGATTGGAACCATGCCTTCCATGATGGATCCATGTTCAAGGTGGATCCCACATGCTTTCAGGGAACTCTTAGGTTCCTTGGAGTTATCAAATGCCATTCCATCTAAGTTGTTCCCATTATTTTATAGTACAGTCCTGATGCAACAAATCTGGTGCAACAAAGTTGGTACATCAAACTTGTGATTTTGTTCAGTTGCAATATATATTGACTTGTTCACGCTTGGTGTTGATGAACAGCAAAATAATAAAATTAAAAGGTTTGTTGAAACTATTCTGAAGGAAATGAACAATTCCTGCGTCACAAAACCATGACAAAATTAAACAACTTTATTCTGGTGAATTTATATTGTAAAACGGAGTGGTTTCCAGCAGGCCACATTGCAAAGCCAGTGAGATATTATAAAGAAAAAAAAAAAATTGTGCTCGAGCTTGCCCATAACTTTAGAAATCAGGTGTTTTTGCAAAGATGCGATTGAACGCTGTGCCTTTACAGACTCATTGGTTTTCGTAAAGAGGCCATGATTGTGGAAAAAGAGCGAGCAGCGAGGATTGCCCGTCTCCCAGCTCCTTTCCTTGAGCCTTTAGAGGTGATTAACAGTTATTTGATTTTTTTATTTGCATTTTATTACAGTTGGGCCAGATGTCATCTTTGTTTTACTCTTCCATTCATTTTATTTCACTCAAAAGCATAGTTTGTAACATTTCAAAAAAAAACTTTTGGTTATATGGTACAGAAGAGCTTAATTTCATGAATCCTCTGATATTCAAGTCTACCATTGTTTATTTGTCTTGTGTTGAAATTAGTCCTGTTAAAGATTAGGGTAGAACATTTTTGTTTCCATCCGAACACATGCGTCTCGGTACTGGAATCGCAGATTAAAATTCCATAGACTGTGTTGAATCGTTCATTGTCTTCTAATATGCTTGTAATGAATTTCAGAGTACAGTGAAGTTTCCCTAATGTCTTTGCCCTGCATGTGAAAAATGAGCAAGCTTCCTCAGGAGGCTTTGGCACTTATAAAAGAAAAGAAGATATCTTGCTGAATTCTGAACTCAACCAGAATTAGTGACACTGTCATGATCATTGCTGGGGTTCAAATATTGAGTTGACTTTCATATGCAATTTCTTCCTTAGTTTTTATTTATTTATTTATTTATTATTTGATGTTTTCATTGGGCACAGTGGTCTTATCTTCTTGATTACCTTATTATCCCCACACTTTTTGAAAAAAAAACGGGGGGATATTGTAATCGGTTCTATATGTCTGTCCGTCCATCATGCTTTCGCCTCCTAAGCGGTTGTGCACAAATTCACCAAACTTGGGCGTTATGATAACCACATGGCAAGGTGCATGAGCAGTACAATTTTTGGTCCCACCCCCAAGGGTGTGGTCAAATGTCAAAGAAAAATCAAAGCGCGAAGCGCTTATATACAATACCGATCATATACATGGTTACCATGCCCAAGGAGTTGCTGTCGCTGTGTCCAATAAGCTGACTCCAATGATGATTGAGGTAACACCGGTCAACGAGCGTATTATGACACTGAGGATTCGTCACTCCTTGGGTGTCATTTTCCTGGTCTCTATATATGCTCTGACTGAGGCGAATGATCTCACCATGAAGGATGCATGCTATCCCACGCTCGAGTCTGTGGTTGATCAGTGGCCCAGGTGAGATATTCTTCTAATCTTGAGGGATTTCAATGCATCGACTGGCACTGATATGGATGGTTATGAGACATGTGTTGGTTCCCATGGGTCTGGAGCTGTGAACCAGAGTTGCACTAAGTTCCTTGACTTTACAAGAAGGCGTGGACTTTGGATGTCTGGTTCATGGTTTCAGCACCCACAGGCTCATCGCCGGACTTGGTATTCCAATGCTGGTGATGTGGTAAATGAGATTCACCATGTTCTCGTTGATGGTCGCTGGAGGATGATTCAGTACAACAGTGTCAACCAGAGTGCTCAGTTCTTTGATACCGACCACAGGCTTTTTGTAGAAACTCTGAAGTTGCAGCTTAAATCCAGGAGAATGGTTCCATCCCGGTCTAGGCTAGAAGTTGGCAAGCTCAAGGATGAGAGGGTAGCTGAGGAGTTTGTGAACAGGCTGTTGTCCTCTCTGGAAAGGCTTTGTTTATCCCTCTTTGGAAAGGGAAGGGTGATTGTCAAGACTGCAACAACTACGGAGGAGTGACGCTGCTCTCAGTGCCGGGCAAGGTCTTTGCTCGGATAATTCTTGATAGGGTTCGCTACCATCTTGTTGAGCACCAGTGCCCAGAGCAGTCAGGCTTTATACCAAAGAGGTCAATGATTGACCATATCCTTGCTCTTCAGGTCCTTACCAAACACAGATGGGAGTTTTGGCAGGAGCTGCTTGCAGCTTATGTTTATCTCTGAAAAGCTTTTGATTCAGTGAATCGGGATGCCCTCTGGACGATTCTTGGTTTTCGTGGGGTCCCACAAAAACTGATCAATCTGATGTCTGAACTATACTCTGGTACTGAGAGTGCTGTGAGGTGTGGTAGTTCCATCTCTGACTTATTTCCAGTTGTGACTGGAGTTTGTTAGGGGTGTGTACTGGCCCTCACACCTTTCGGCACTTGTATGGACTGGATTCTGGGGGGGGGATGTTGGAGAGATCAAGCTGCGGTGCATCGTTTGGGAGTGTCAAGATCTCTGACCTTGATTTTGCAGATGATGCAGTCATGGTTGCAGAAACTGGAACTCCTTTTGGGGGCCCTCAAGGCACTGAATGAGGAGTCAGAGCCGCTGGTATTGTGGGTTTCCTCGGTCAAAACTAAGATCCAGGCTTTCATTGACACCTTTGATGCTGCAATCTTGTCTGTTCCTGCTTGTGGTGAGGATGTTGATGTCATGGAGAGATTCACTTCCCTTGGCAGTGATGTTCATGTCTCCAATGCCTGTGAGCCAGAGGTCAGTGACGTCGGGCCTCGGGAGTCATGGATTCACTGGACCATGGATTGTGGCGCTGTCGGTACCTATGCAGGAGGACGAAAGTCCGAGTCTTCAGGTCCTTGGTGCTTCCAGTCTTGCTCTATGGATGTGAGACTTGGACTCTGACCAGGGATTGAGATGGAGACTTAACTCCTTTGGGACCAGGTCTCTTTGGAGAATCCTTGGCTATCACTGTTCGGACTTTGTGTCCAACGAGCGGTTGCTGAGAGGGACTCAGATTAGATTTTGTTACTTGTATAGTCCTTGCACATCAGCTGCAGATGTATGGATATTTGGCTTGATTTCCTGACGCTGATCCTGCTCATCAGATTCTCTCAGTGAGGGAGCCTCATGAGTGGAGAAGGCCAACGAGATGAATACGTGCCTCGTAGTTGCAGCAGGTTGATCAGCATCTCAATGAGATGGGGATGGGCCAGGCATCTGCCTGGGAGATGGCCAGATGGAGGACTCTGGAGTACCGGCAGAAAGTGGACACAGAGACGCACTGCTCTGGCGCATGCTCCCACCTGACCTATCTGACCTGGTTCATCTGACCATATGCTTGTTAAAGTGGTCGTCTCTCTGGCCGTTATTGTAAAACCACCTCAGCGCCGATAAGTCTGGCATTTCACTCAGGCCGACTGGCAGGGACTTCAAGCAACCATCAGACTTCTAGACTGGTCTCCCATCTCTATTCTCTCCACCATCAACTCATCCTGGGAATTTTTTCTCAGAAATTTGCTCTCTCTCATACAGAGTTATCCTATCTCGTCTTCAGTTCTCCTACCCTTCCTCCTACCCATGGTACACTGAAGCTTGTGGTGAGGCTGTTGTCCTGAAACAACTTGCGTTCGCCTCATGGAAGGCAAATCCTACTGAAGGCAATCGCAGTTCCTTACACAAAGTTCAGAACATGTGCGTGTGTGTCTACCCTCAGGAGAGCCAGGAAACAACATCTTTCTAATCTTAAGTTTGAAATCTCAATCCTGTCTCCCTTCTCCAAATCCTGGTGACATCTGGTTAAGTCTGTTTCAGGTGTGTATTCCCCCTCCATCCCCTCCCTTACCTCAAATGGCCGCACTGCTGATACCGCTCGTGAAAAGGCTTCATGCCTAAACTCGGTGTTTGCTTCTAAATCTTGTGTCGCAAACCCATCCATTTCTGTACCCACCTTACCCAGTTGCACCCTGCTATTCCTGGACTGTGTCCTTTTCTCCTGATAAGGTGGAGAGCTCGCTGTCAAACCTCGACTCAGATTCTGCAATCGGTCCAGACGGCAGCAGCCCACATGTCCTAAAAACCTTCTCTGCTGCTCTTGCTCACCATTTCTCTGCTAGTCATCCTCTAATTTATTCAAGGTCATCTACATCTGCTTGGAAATCAGCAAACATTACCGCTCTGCATAAAAAAGGTGCAAAAACAGATCCCTGCAACTGCGGACAAATCAGCAAGGTCATGAAATCCGTCATTCCTTCCAACATTAAATCCTTTCTCTTCTCCAATGGCTTGATTTCTGACCATCAATTTGGATTCAGACCAGGTCACTCGACCCTGGACATGTTGCTTTTGCTTTCACAACAATGGATGGAGGTCCTAAATGCCAGACATGAGATCAGAGCCATCTCCCTAGGGCCGAGACATATATTGAGCTTTTAACACGGTCTGGCATCCCGCAATGCTCACCAAACTCTCTTCTTACGGTATCCAAGGCAATCTCTACTCATGGCTCAGAGTTCCTCTCCTTTTACAATCAATGAGTGGATCTTAATGGTTCTCTCATCTCCTCTTCCTGTCCAGCCTGGAGTTCCTCAAGGCAGTTTTCTCAGACCTGTGCTTTTTCTGATTTTCATCAATGATCTCTCCGACTCTGGAAAGTCCTCTTTATAGCTTTGCTGATGACTCCACCCTCTGCCGTACCATCTCTCATGGCTCTGATTGGCAGGTAGCAGCCCCTCTATCTCTGCAGACCTGGATAAAATCACAAGCTGGTCAAACATTTGGAACATGTTCTTCAACCCTGAAAAATCTCAGACGCATCACGAAAATAAATCCCCCCCTCTCCGAAAGAATCGTTCTGGAACCCCCTCCCCCCCCCCTCCAATCTACTTTCCTCAACAATCCCCTTGAAGAAGTTCTTTCATTCAAGCTTTTGGTGCTTACTATCTGCCGTGATCTTTCCTGGGAAAGCCACATTTCCAAGCTGGCCTCAAAAGCCAGTCACCAGACTGGGCATCGAGTCGTGCAAAGTCCTTCCTTGGCACACCTGAGCGTCTAACCAGAAACAAAGCTTTGATCCGCAGCCTGATGGAGTACTGCTCTCCCCTCTGGGGTGGTGCTCCTGCCTCACACCCAGCTTGGCTCACGCTGTGGAAACCAGGCTCTTTGGATCATTGGTATATCCTGCGATGAAGCTGAGTCTTTGGGTCTCTCATGCTCTCTCTCACCGCAGGCAGGTTGGTGGTCTTTGTCTTCTACCGTTTCCTCTCCGGCCTCCCCCCCCCCCACTCTGTTTGTGCTCTGTCCACCTTATATGTCCACAGGCTGCTCAAGGTCCGCTAAAAATCCCCTTCTGCTGAAACTGCCAAAATCAAGAATCATTGATCACCTTCACTCTTTCATTCCTCTTTTTCCCACCTCTGGAACAAACTCCCACACTCTCTCCAAGCCACTCCTCCTTCCATCGCTTCAAAACAGCTGTGTGCCACCATCTCATAATCTTCCCCCATCCCAAACCTTGATCTTTTCTTCCCCCGTTGATCCACCCCAAGCCCACCTCCTTCAAATTCCCTGTTTTCCTTCCTGAAAGTCCCTGTAGTTCCATCTTGTTTACCCCATGTACCCACCCAATCCCTCTCCCTTCCACAGATATTCTAATATCTCTGTTCCCCACTGTTTTGTGCTTCCTCTCCCTTCCCTCTTGTCTCCTGCTCCCCTTGTTATATGTTCTGTGTGTTTGCTCTTATGCGAGCCTCGACATTGTACACACACACACACACAAAAAAAACATCTCGTCGATATGAACAGACCAGCATTCTCAAGACTTGATTAGTGTCAACCAAATTTGTTCACAGTGATTCGAATTTTACATTAGACTATCCTGTTCACCAGATTTCTTAACAGTGTGACGGCGTCGATCGTCTCAAATTGACATTTTCTTTCAACATTTATCTGCTTGATTATCTTATCTATCTTTTATAGTCGGTGTATTTCGTGAAATGCTGAGCTTCTAAAACCGATTATGTCCTTCATTCTTGAATGACAAATGGAGATGTGCGGACAAACGAGCTATTTCAAATCATTTATTTGTTTGTGAAAACATTGCTGAATTGTTTGTATTTTTGGGTTCCAGGTCTACACAACGCCAATGAAACCTGTGATCAACGTTGGCCAAGGGTTTTCTACCACTTTCCACCACCTTTTGGAACCTATTGTCGATCGAGATTGCAATCAGGAGCAGGTGTGCATTAAAGATTTGGACTTCAACAGTTTTCCCTCCTCCCCCCCCTCCACCCCCCCAAAATACCCTTGGGAAAAAAAATTTTATTTATTATCAGACATGTGTGAGCATTGCGTCAAACTGTGTATGTGTTGAAGTCTTGGATATTTCCACCTCTTTTGAGTGCATTTTGAATTTGGCAGTTTTGAAGAACATCTGTCCAATTTGATTCCGAAGTTGGTCATAAAATATATAGACGAAGGAAGGAAGAAAGAATGTAGAAACAGTTGGTGTAGGAGTGAAAATGCGGCACAAGGATAAGGAATTGGTGCAACTGAAATTGCAATCAACAGAACTCTATTTGTTGCTGAAATGATAATAATCCAAAACGTTTTGCTCCAGATGATCAGCTAATGCCATGTTAAAAAAATTTCTGTACATTTGAGTTTTCTTTGAATGTCGGACATGGTTAGTGAATTTGCTTTGACCTCTGCCACCAAAGGTCAAGGAGGTTGTTTTCACCCCTCTCTGTCTGTTTGCTTGTTTGTTTGTGTGCAGGATATCTTAAAAAGTTGGAGACAGATCTGGATGAAACTTGGTGGACATGTTGGGTGTGTGACAAGGACGAACTGATTAGATTTTGGTGAAGATCCAGATCCGACTATTAGAATTTTTATCATGATTCTTCACCATTGAGAGATCGGGCCAAAAATGAGATGTAGCACGATATCTCAAAAAAGTTATGAACGGATTCGGCTGAAAGTTGGTGGACAGGTTTTGGCTTTGTGTAACAGGATGGGTGTGTGACAAGGAAGAATTGATTCAATTTTGGTGAGGTTCCAAATCCGGATCTGGATATGAGAATTATTTAATTATTAAAGTGATTCTTCACCATTGAGAGACAGGGCCAAAAATGATATATGGCATGATATTTCAAAAATGTATTGTGCCCGATATGTTCTCGTGGATCAGGCATTACATGATGGAGGTATGCGTTCTACCGGGTGCCCTTCTAGTCTTTATATTGCAATCTATCTCTGCATCATGGCAGGAAAGAATGGGGGGTTTTTTTGTTTGTTTTTTTCCTTTTGCTTCCCATTCCATATGACATGGTTTTTTTGTTTTTTTTATAAAGGCCTTCCACATACATTTAATATTTCGGCATTCCCATTGAGTTAATTGCAAACAATGTTTTATAATATACGCCCATATTGCAATCAAGCTATACGAGTTCGACAATAAAGTTCCAAGATTAATGCAACAGAAAATGTTATCATAAACGAATCAATTATGTTTCGCGGTCGCCTTCAAAGTAATCTCCCTGGGAGTCTATACATGTTTGCCAACGTCGCTGCCATGCTTCAAAGCACCCTTGGAAGTTGTCTGAAAGGCCATTTAGCTCATTAGTTATGGCTCATTGGATCTCTTCCATTGATGCAAAATGACTTCCTTTCATTGGAGGTTCAGATGTCGGTCAGATCGGACCAACATTTTCACCCTTTCGATATTTTTGTCCGTTTTGGCAATCGATGGGCATCCCGACCACGCGTCATCGTTCATGTCCATTCTCCTTTCCGCAAACCTCTTGGCCCACTCAAACACGTGATCTTGACATTGTGTCTTCCCTGTCAAATCAACTTGACAAAAATGTCTGTGCCACTTTCATTTTGTTTTACCAAAAACCTAATGATGATTCTCTGTTCAATAAATTTGTCGTTCATCTTCACAACAATATTGCAAGACATAATTTTAACAAAACTCCAGCACAGCTACAAAACACAGCCGTTTAATACAAGGGCTCACATGATACTGACGGGAAGATTACGATGCACATCCAATTACGAAATCCAGGCCAGTGATATCACCCGTCTCGAAAAAAACATCAGTCCTGGAACTTTATTGTCAGACCTCATATATTGTTATGTGGAAGGGCAGGGGGAGGTGTCCATTGCTGTCTGTTGTTTTCTGGCTCTCCTTGAAATCCTTGCTTGCCTCCCCATTGTACGGTATGCATATGTGTGTGCCATTGGGGTTATATTTTTCCTGGATTAAGTACATGTGAATCCCTTTGTGTGTTTGTCTTTCGAGTGCTAATCAACGGGGACTCAGGTAACCATTGACGTTATAACTGATGAACCAATCTGTGTCGGTCTGACACAGACAAGCCTATATGTGCACGCTCTCTCGTTTCCTGGTTCTCTTGCTGTGATTCAACCTTGACAAGTACAGCAAGAAATGCTTTGGTTAATATGTCGTATTTGTTTTCTTGTATATTAATATTGTCACGGGCCTCGCGGCTACATTAAATCCCCCCGACCATAATGTGGTGGAAGGGCGGTTAACACCGACCAAGCCCGGGTGGTCGAGTGGTTTTCCTTAGGAGGCAGACACATTGATCCTCAGAGATTATAACGCGTGCGGGAGGGGTAATCGGCACTGGCGGAGCGATGGAGGCACAGATGGATGCACAGGGGGGTTTATACTCGCACCCCACGACAAACACACGGACACAGCAACTTAAAACAAACGTGGGATTTAATGACTATATAAATATTTACAGAGGTAATTCAAAATGTAAAAATAATACATTAATTAAATTAAACCTAAAGTCGAGGAGCCTCTACACACAGACTTGAATACGGACAAGGGGGAAACAAAACAAAAGCAAATCCTCCCTTTATTCTGGCACTTAGCTTGGTCCAGAGATGGTCTTCACGGAACTTGGAATTGAGGCGCTTCGTCCTGCACGAGTAGACACACCCAAAAATGGCGCCAAGCCGCTCTCTCGCAGCGGGAAAAACGCACGTCGGGCGACTCGTGAGGCGATATTCAACACCAGGGCTCAGAGACCGCCGTGCAACCTCTTTGTCGATTGCGCTTTCCAAAACGCGGCACTCTGCAGAATGGCGCCATCCCTTCGGTGATTTATGCGAGGATTCGAGGTCCGTCTCGTACGACTCAACCAAGAGTCAATGGCTAGCGTCTCGCTCCAACACGCGAGCAATTTCACCTCAGCACGAACACGAGAATCGCGCCGTCTTCTTCATGCATCAAAGGAAAGCCATTTCATTGTGCTGACAGGAGAGCAAAGCGAGATCCTCCATCCTAGCCACATTCTCTCTTGACCGCGTGCGTCCTTTACACCGAACTGAATCAACAAAGCCACCAACCCCCTCGCTTCTCTTCTTGACGTCATACCGAACAACTGTTCTGCCTCCGGCGCGTGGCTTGCTCGCACAAAACCTGGGAAGGCGGGGCCTCTGCCTGTTCAGCACGGGTTCACTTGTTATCGTTGTGGTTGTTATAAAAACGCACTTCTTCCTGGCTGACTTGTAATTGCAAAAACGTAGGAATGGGTCACAGGGGGCAATCACATACTGGGGAAAATTATCTTTAATCCCTATCTAATTAACACCGCACCACCCCCCGTGTGGTGACACGAAACACTTAAGCTCACAGTTTCCCTACTTAATTACATCGAGATGTCTCCTACATGTCCACGGACCAAACAACTCTATTCAATCCTAACTTTCCGATGAAATTCCTCCATCTACCCCTACAACCAACCGTAACAATATATGTATATATAGCTCAGTTCTCAGTGCCGCCAATTCTGCAGGCCACGCCTTCCTCCTCTCCCCAAAGGTCATAAGCACTGCCTTTCTCTGCAGCTGCCCATAAATTGTGGCCGTATTTTTCACTCCACATAGCTCATATTGTTTAGAGGCCTCTTATGTACATTTTAAGACTGAACAACGCATCGTCTATCATTAAATAAAGGTACCGTTTTGAGGAAACAAAGGTACATTTTGATTACAACTCAATGAGGTAATGCATGTTTCGGTCACAGCGATCGCTGCAGCGGGCTAATGTACACCGCCAAATTAAGGTTCGTTCTCATGGTGTAGAGGAAAAAAAATAGGTCTTTCATTAAAAGAAAACTTTTGGTTTTCACCCGACTTTTCATGGGTTATAAACAAACTGATGGACGTGTAATTCACATACTGTGTTGTGTGAAGTAAATAAACATTCAAATTGGCTTGGTCATGAAATAGCTGCATATATGTAATTTATTATTAGTTAGGAGGCAGCTGGAGAAATTCCCCAGATATTTATGATGAACATGTACACTTCAAAGAAGTTATGTACATTTTAAAACTGAACAAGGTACGTTTTC
>CM068957.1:68606473-68627678 GCA_035128595.1 Eptatretus atami | reverse complement strand
CAGGCTGAGTCAACCCCCTGGTGTTAATTCAGTGACCAACGGGGCTAGAACTCAGGACCCTAGGATCCCAAGCCAGCCACCCTAACCACTAAGCCAACACCAGGCTTCGTACCCCTGCTAGTTGTGTATAAATCATATGGAAGACAAAGACATAAGTAGAGATCAGTTGTGTGCAGTACTTTCAAATTAATTACAAGGATATGATATATGGTGAACAAATACCTGCAAGTACACCATTTGAACTTGGATTCATCTGCCATCAGTTCAGATGGAAATGCGTAACAGTCCAACTTTTATATGGCCAATAAGAGGTTACAGTACAGGTCACATCTGCAGTGCGTAGAAGGTAACAGATAATTGCATCTAAGGTATTATTATTACTCACTCCTGAGTTGCAAAACAGTTACACTTTTTCCAATGCTGGGATCTGCATAAACATCTTGTTTTTTTTAATGAGGATTAAACATTCAAAAACATTTAACCAATAGAACACTTTAGAAATATAATGCTTATTCACAGCACTAAATTAAATAATGTGTAAGCTCCCCTCCCCACATGTGTTGTTTGTTCAAGTCTGCCTCTATCTTGGCCTTCAACTTTGTTATTGGTCCCCACCCCTCTCTCTCCTGTTCCTTTTGTCCTGTTGTGTCCTGATTCGTTCAGTGTACTAATACTAGCTCTTCCACGATCCTTGACTATGTATACAAAAAAAGAAGCTAAAAAGTGTTACTTAGGGCCATCTAATGTCATCCAAGAACCACCTTCGTCAATCCTAAATGTTTTCATTGTGCTTTGAAATTTTCACTCTACTGTTTTTTGTTGTATAGTTACACAATTCTGGACTTTCAAGGCATTGCAATGATTGAGGTTGCACTTTTGTTGCAGGGATTTGCTTTTGAGGCAGCTGCAGAAGAGACCCAGCGCCTTGCAAGTTTGAACCTCAATGAAAAGAATAGACGCTTGGATCAGCATCGGAAAGCTCGTTTGCGTGGAAGTGTTGCTTTACGCCGGGAAAACCTGCTTCAGGTACAAGCATTATTTCTCTACATGAATGTTTGTCTGCCTCGATGAATTTCAAGTTCTCTTATGTCAGCAGAAAGTGAAATCTATGCTTTGGCAGTTAAAAACAAAAGTTTTTTTTTCACGTATTAAGGTTCAAGGAAGAGCAGCTAACTCGCCAAAGGAGGAAGCTCTATATACTGACAGAGGGGCAAAGGGGAATATGCAGACATGGAGCTGACATAAATACAATACAATGGACAGAATAGATCGTATTTATGTATGTGCATGTATATACAGTAAACCTTTAAATATCACGGGGGTTACGTTCCTGGAAAATGCCGCGATATTCAAAACCGTGATAGTTAAAACCAATTTCTTATGGGAATAAGGGGGTTAGGTTCCTGGGCTTCGAGAAAATAGAGAGGAAGGTGGGCGGCAGCCAAAAGAAACGCATCACAATTGAAATAAACATGAATCAGTTTTGCAATAAAGTCTCTTGCAGCATTGAAGCAGATTAAACGTTACCTTCCCTTCTGGAATTTGTCTGAAGCCCCCATATATAATCTCTCTCTCTCTCTCTCTCTCTCTCTCTCTCTCTCTCTCTCTCTCTCTCTCTCTCTCTCTCTCTCTCCTCTCTCTCTCTCTCTCTCTTTTTCTCTTTCTCTTTCTCTTTCTCTTTCTCTTTCTCTGTCTCTGTCTCTGTCTCTGTCTCTGTCTCTGTCTCTGTCTCTGTCTCTGTCTCTGTCTCTGTCTATCTCTCTGTCTCTGTCTCTGTCTATCTTCTCTGTCTCTGTCTCTGTCTATCTCTCTGTCTCTGTCTCTGTCTATCTTCTCTGTCTCTGTCTCTGTCTATCTCTCTGTCTCTGTCTATCTCTCTGTCTCTGTCTCTCTCTCTGTCTCTCTCTCTCTCTCTCTGTCTCTCTGTTCTCTCTCTCCTGTCTCTCTCTCTCTCTGTCTCTGTCGTCTCTCTCTGTCTCTGTCTCTGTCTCTGTCTATCTCTCTGTCTTCTCTGTCTCTGTCTATCTCTCTGTCTCTGTCTCTGTTCTATCTCTCTGTCTCTGTCTATTCTCTCTGTCTTGTCTCTGTCTATCTCTCTGTCTCTGTCTCTGTCTATCTCTCTGTCTCTGTCTCTCTCTGATGTATCATAGTCTTCACAGAGTGTAGGTACCACCAACGCAGCTTCTGGAGCAAGGGTTGCACTGGGTCGTTTGTTATTGCTTTCCCATCAGTAGTTAGGGCAGGAATTTGGAATTTGTTCATGATGTGGCGATCGCTCGCATATTCTTCGCAACGGACATTGTGGGGACTTAAATGTCCACCAAATAATGCCGGCAGACAGGACTCCCAATTTAACATCCCTCCGAGGGACGGTACAGACATTAATGAATCGCACTGCTTGTGAAACACCAGGATGGCAGTTTATAGCTAGGTTGGGATTTAAACTCTGACTAGGCAACTTGGAAGTGAGTGTGCGTACCCCTCGACTATCCTGCCAGCCCCAAAGCCCCCACAATTCCTCCCCTATTACCATAATCTCTTAAATTGTTTCCCATTGTAATCTGGCGATGCGTTTCTTTTGTAAATCATTCTGCAGCCCCGAAACGAGCAATTGATAAAATAAATGCACACTCGCCTCAACCAAGCTTATCCAAAACGTCCACTTTCTGAGTCAAAAATCACTTTCTTCGACATTTTTGCCCTTGGTTCACCATGAGCAACAGTTTTCCTCTTGGGAGCCATGGTGAAAAATCATTAAAGGCAATAATAACCGAAAACAAAGGAATTCATTACGATTACACGGAAGATTACACTGAATGCAGTGTTGACGTGAAGATCGGTAGAGTACTGCACTGTTGTGCTGCATGTCAACTGTTAACAAAAATCACTTTTCTCCATCATTTTATGCTTTAGCGTCATTATTAACGGTGCATGAGAAGCAACAATAGGTTCGTGGTAGGAGATGAACTCAGCTAAAAATGTGATGCAATTGGTCAAAATTAAACCCTTCGATAACTAAGTCTGTACATAACAGGTTGCCTGCAATTGGTCAAAAATTAAACCCTGCAATAATTAAATCTATATATAAGAGGTTGCCCCTCGATTGGTCAAAACCCACGATATTTATGGATTTATTGTACATACTGTATTTTCCGGTGTATAAACCATGGCCGTGTATTAACCGCACCCGTTTTTCACCCTCAAAAGAAATGAATACATTGATCATTTTATTTTCTGATCTAGATCTAAATACGTTTGTACATTAACTTTGTACGGAACAAAGTGACGGAGGTATCAACATGCTTACTCCCACGTCCGCTTAATTTTGTTTCAGTCTTATTTTCCAGAAGTTGAAGAGAGAGGAGAGGATACCAAGAAGTTTTTATTTTTCTTTCTTATTTTTAAAAAATATTATAAAGAGGATTTTTCTTTTTGTTCCCAGAAAAGGGATTCATACTGGTATCATACATATTTCTTGTGGATCTGTGGCCCGAAAAGGGCCGTTTGGGTTTGATGAAGCTTTTCAGCGAAACCCGAGGAAATCCTCGTCAATGCTTTCCTCGTCGAAGACGGTATGTAACTCCTTGTCCGAATCAGGGTAGAGCAAGTCCCTGTCGCTGTCCACGTTGCTGTCACCATCATTTGCAGCATCCTCCTCCCAAATGATGTCATCCTCTGTGCCGTCCATGTTGTTGGAGATACAGAATTTCAGAAATGTTTGCTTGATGATGCATCTCCTCTCACACCTTGACGATCCAGCCGCAGACCATCGGAAGGTCGACCTTTGTCATCCTCCCGATGAACGCCGGCAGTCTTCCAGTCAACATAATGCTGAGCCAACGTAGCGATGGAAATAATGGTGAAAGTTCAACCAAGATGCACCTGGCCAATGTTCCTCGGAATCAGGGTCAAAAATCCCGGCGGGAAACACGTCACGAAATGTTGATTTTCAACTGATGAAAATACCAAGTCCGGGAAATAGGAAAGTTTGTCTTTGGTGGTTCCACCGAGGTGCAGCTAATGTTCCTCGAAACCTGGGTTGAATACAAAGGTCTGCGAAGTAAGAAAGTTCGTCTAGTTGACACGAGTAATCCACGGGAAGCAAGTTAGGAGCCGCTGATAGAAACAATGGAAAACTAGAGGGGAGCACTCGGTAGAGTGCAAAACCTCCGCCGCCAATACTGCTGGGTCACTTACAGGAACCTGATATCCTATTCATTGTAGGTCAAAACGGATCAGACTCTACTGAACCACGATTGAATAAACTAAACTAGATCGACGCACATGTAGAAATGCCAAAATAAGAAAATCGAAATTTTTTTTTTTAAAAAGGTGCAAAATTTCTGGGTTTTTTTCCTCTAACAAATTTTTTTTTGGGGGGGGGGGGGTTGGAAATCACTTAAAACATGTAGAAATCAAAAAAAAAAAAAAATTCAAATATTTTTCAATAAAATCGAAATTTTTTTGAAAAAAAGTTGCAAAATTTTGTTTGTTTTTCTCTAACAAATTTATTTATTTTGGTT
Source organism: Eptatretus atami (assembly GCA_035128595.1). Taxonomy (NCBI): domain Eukaryota; kingdom Metazoa; phylum Chordata; class Myxini; order Myxiniformes; family Myxinidae; genus Eptatretus; species Eptatretus atami. The sequence goes on along the minus strand of CM068957.1, from coordinate 68,623,155 downwards.
GGAAATCACTTAAAACATGTAGAAATGCAAAAACAAAAATTCAAATATTTTTTCAAAATGGCCGCCATAGCGGCCATATTGGACTTTGGACCAAGTCCAAAATCTAATGGCATGATCCTTGGACCATACCTAATCCCCCACCAAGTTTCGTCAAAATCCGTCCAGGAGTTTTTCCGTAATACTGTTCACAAACAAACAGACAAACAGACAGGGGTGAAAACAGTAACCTCTGTCCATCTTCGATGGCGGAGGTTAATGAAGAGAACCAGGAAGAACGAAGAGAACCAAAGGAAGCTAAAAAACTGAGCAGCGCTGGTACTTCTTGAAGCTTCACTGTCCCACGTGGCTCCTCGTTCTCGTGAGATTCTTCTTCTTCCTATTAGATCCATTTCCTGCCCTCGTATAGAAAAGTACTCGGGGTTGATTGGTTGTTCCTAGTTTTAAACCATGCCCCACGATCCAGTATTTCCTCACATAGCGTCAGCATGCAAGGAACAAGCTTGGTGGATTAATTCTGCCTGCAACGGATGTTCATGAAGAATATGATGCATGGAAAATGATAGTCACCACTACAAGTCCCTCGTCTATCCACCCCTTCTGCTGCGCATGAACAATGACGCCGGCTGGAAACGTGTTTTTGGTCAGTATCTTCCTCTTGAACGCGACATACGAGGGAAGCTTGCCACGCAAGCCTATTTGAGGTGGGTGATCCGCTATTGGACTCTAGCTATTGTGAATAATTCTTCTTTTGATGTGAGACCAGGTGTTCTTCTTTTGTGTTTAATGGCGTTTTGAGCCGCGAGGTTCTACATGCGCCACACACCTAAACTCCGGGTGTCTCCGGTTTTTAAAATTTATTCAATTTCTGTACAAACGTACAGAAATTTCTGCACACGGTGGATAAAATTCTGTACAAACTCTTAACCTGAACCCATTTTCAAAATTTTTCAAAATTTAAACCGTGGAATTGAGCTTAACAGCAGTTCCGACTGCTACATAAGTGTTCATTTGGAATATGATTGAAATTCAGCATTGATTGTTTTTAAGACTGATTTTTTTATTATTATTATTATCATTATTATTTTTTTAAATTTATTTTTTATTTTTTCCTTTCTCTTCCCATGTATTAACCGCACCCCCCCCCCTGCCCCCACTTTTACCTTTTTTTTAACCAAAAAAGTGCGGTTTATACACCGGAAAATACAGTACATATTCATATATAGGCATAGGGGAGAAACAACTTTTGTTTTTGGATAACATACAAAGTCTGATGGAAGGACCAGCAATGGCTATGGGTTTTTGTACTTTAAAGGAGTCGATGGGTAGCAGGACTGGAGTTCCACAAATTGGAGAAGGGGATTAAGGACAATGGGCGTTGCTTAGATTTACAAGATCAAGATATTTAGGTGATGAATGTCTTTGGCTTGTTTGATGGCAGCATCACAAAACCCAGGGATCTTTGATCGATCGATGGCCAACTGGCAGTTGGTCTTGGTCCAAATCTTAGTTTATTGAAAGGATAAACTTAAAGCAACATAAATCTTAATAAATGCAAAGCACAATGCAAAGCAAAATCTGGCTCTTTTCTCTGCTCTCTCCACTTGCACATCGAGTTCACAAACATTCGTGAAAGGCCCTACCTCTAGAAAATACTCTTAAATATGAGACTTATATGGTGCCAGAAACTGCTCATTACTGTGAGGTGGCTCCTCCAAATATGGAAGCACCCAAACACCCACGATTTTTCATAGGCTGGATAATATAACTTTAACATTAATGATTAACACTTGTCACCATTTTACTCTCATCTACACTTTCAATTGGCTTTGAGCCTCAATAAAATTATAAAGTCCATTATATTAAACAAATTGTTCAGTGTCAAATTACAGCTATACGAGCGTTAACAGTGCATCAAAACACAATGCACCGCCTAACAGTCACTCACCGTATTTTTTGGCGAATAAGTTGATACTTTTTTTTTTCCTGGTAGTCTGGGCCTCGACTTGTACTCAGAATCGACTTATTTATGGTTTAAGACATTGAATTGCATAAATAAATAAAAATTGCAAAGCGTGATATTTTCTGAAATAAACTCTTCTTCTTCTTCTTTCGGCTGCTCCTGTTAGGGGTCGCCACAGCGGATCATACAGATGATCCGCATAGTGAATTGGCACATGTTTTACACCGGATGCCCTTCCTGACGCAACCCTGGTCGCCTCTTATGACACAGGGATATGGTACACCTATTTTAACCGGGGTATACACCGACCCAGTACACTGGTACTCATTTCGCCGACCTCGGAAGGATGACAGGCTGAGTCAACCCCCTGGTGTATTAATTCAGTGGCCCATTGGGGGCTTGAACTCAGGACCTTTTGGATCCCAAGCCGCTGCCCTAACCACTGCGCCAACACCAGGCATAAACCATCAGTTGGAAATCAATATTAGCCAAGGTGCAACACGCGGACACTTCCACCTCCATCAAAAATTTTCTGAAATAAACTACTGTATATAATTGTTAATTTATAACGTTCTCCAGCAAGTTTCCACAATGTCGTGGATGTGTTCATAGAAAGTGCGACATTGAGCAAACCAAGATATTCACATAGACATAACATAATCAGGGGAGGGGTGGATGCATTCCTAGAGCACATTTTCGGTCACTCGAACATAACTTTAACCTCACTTAACAACATATTAAAGACAAATATTAAACAAATCAATAAAGAACAAATGAAATACGCAAATGGGGAAATTAAATGAACAGTTACAGGGGTACTCACCAAAATGTTGGGCCAATATTGCTTGTCGGGATGGGAGAGGTTGTGGGATTGAAGCTATTGAGGACGAGAACAGAGTGAGACATTGGAGAGAGGTGAAAGATGAAAGGAAGCAGCTAAATAATACCAACAACACCCACATAGATTAGCCAAGGTGCAACACGCGGACACTTACTTCTATGTAATTGTACAGAAACAAAGGTCGGGGAAATGGATGAAAAAAAGGGACATCCGAATAACAGTACAACAAACACAACTGTTAAAAGCGAGGAAGACACAATGAGGTACATTTAGTTTTTGATAGCTCTGAAGCAGCCTCCAGATATCTCAATTTTAAAGATCCAGAACCACTTTGTTTTTGTAATAATTTGTATTCTCATATTTGTTACACTTATGATGTGTGGTGTGCTTTGGCAGGACCGTGCACAGTTACTGCAGGAGCTTGAACAGCTGCAGAAATTCCAGCGGTATGTTAAAGCTACAGATACTAGCTCCTCAAAGGCCTTCCTGGGGCCTGAGCAGCAAGCTGTGGCAACCCAAAAGGAGCAGCATCAGTTGGAAATAGCCTTTGAAGGTGCATGTGTGCAAGGTGAGCAAATGCATTTGAGACAAGATGATTATTAATTAGAGATTAAAGGTGTACGATTTTCAATACCAGCGAAGAGCTGATCCTTATGGAGGGGATAATTCCTACAGAATTGGGATTCCAGTATGACTTGTACCACCTGCTCCCACCGCAGCTATGCCATACAAACCCTATTTACACAGAGGGAATTAACAAACATTTGATTAGGACAACAAAATTTAAATAAGCATTACAATAAAATAGACATTATCAAAGCTTTTCGACTCGCACTCCTCAGGATATAACTGCAAGCAGATGAAGAAGAAGCACCAAACTCTCATTTATAAAGATACAATGTAATGTCGTCAACGTTGATTGAGAGAATGAAAGGATGGGCTTTCCTGATTGGTGGAACCATAAAGCATCATGAATAATGAGTGGGTAGAAATGAACTATCATGAATAATGATTAGGCAGAGATGAATCACCAAAGTACCTGCGGAAACGTAATGCTAATTTGCTGAGGGCGAGTTGGGGGGAGGGGAGGGTGTGGTTTTCATGATGACTCAACGTTGACTGTGGTACAGTTGTCGCACAGTCAAGCCATCATAGTCAAAATAGATATGACGTTCGGCCAAATTCTTTCTGTCAACAAAGAATGGGATTGGTTGACCTGATGAATGTGGCCTCCATTGCACAAAGGTGAGCTAAACTGTGTCCTCTACTCAGGATTTTTAAACCAGACAATACGATGTTGCTCTGCACACAGGATTATTCAGTAAATGGTGACCAATTGCAGAGGCACAGGGAATAGTTGTTGTACGATGTACATTAATGTACACAAACCAATGGAATGTATAGAGGGAATTGGCATCCAATGCTAATCACTGTGGGAAGCAAGGACAAGCTGACTTGTCAGACGTTAACCCTTCGTTGGAAGAAAAGCAAGGTGGTTAGCACGGCTCGATCAACGTCCGATTGATTTAATCCATTGTTCTATCTGTCTGCGGACACAGATCGACACTAAACTTCATGAGCAAGACTATTTTATTATTTTATTTGTTGAACTATTTTTTATTATTATTATTATTATTATTATTATATTATTATTATGTAATATTATTATTATATTGAAGACTTCATTGAACTATTTTAGTTTATAGAGCCATGCATTTCATGGAACACCATGAAAGAGCAGTTCAATATTAGCCTTCCTCAATTAGATTGATTCATGGCACAGTACAACTAATGGGTAGCTTGGGACCTCCAAATTATGGAATCAGGTTTCGTGTTACAAGAAATCCAGGGATACTTTTGTTACTCAAAATAAGGGGACACATGCAAAGAATGGTGGAGAATTCGACTTCGAACCTATTAACACTAACAGTAGATGATAGTAAGTGTTAAATGTTGTGATTATGGCACTTAAAGGTATTACAAGACATGAAAAGACTGCACATCAAGACTTGTGGTGCACCGTCAGTTCATTAGTGTGCCATAACTGTTTGTGTATTGATTATTTTACAGTTTGCATAAAATATTTAGTGAATATTACTTGCAACTACAGCTTTCATGACTTGATCTATTGGAAGGTTCTTTGGCTGCCTTGTGTGTTCACCAGGTCTCAAGACAAGATTGTCGGTTCAAGACAATCAAGACAAGTTAGTGCCCAATGGATCGTTGGTCTCTCCCACGCAACAAGATCCACCCAAACACCTGCATGTATTATCAGAGGTATGTTTATGAAGATTATCATTCTTAATATTTGTTTGGGCTTGTTTATAACTTTGCAGGAGGTAAGTACAGTATTGCATCTCTGCCTCACAGACATAAGTATATACAGGTAGTGGAGAAAAAAAAAATGCAAACACCTGGGTAAATGAGGGACACCAAGCAACAGCTTCCACACAGGTGTGACCCATGTGTTAATTAAGCAAATGGCATCCCAGCATTCTTTGGGTCATGGATAAAAATGCTGCACAGGCCTGGTTGCCCATAATTATGGCTAGCATGGCTGCAAGAGGACAATACCCCACCCCCCTCCCCAAATGCCCTCATCCAGAGCACGTGTGGTCACCCATTGGTTTGATGAGCATGACACTGATGTTATCCGTATGTCATGGCCTTCTCAGTCACCAGATCTGAACCCAATCGAGCGTTTATGGGATATTCTGGAACAACGCCCGAGATAGCATTTTCCACCTCCATCAAACAGGTGTGAGTTGATTGACTTTCTCACGGAAGAATGGTGCCGCATCCCTCCTGCAGAATTGCAGATGCTGGTGGACTCCATGCCATGACACATACAGACCGTAATGGCTGCATGTGGTGGCCCAATGCCGTATTCAATGACTTTGCATTGATGTTTCCATTTTTTGTCATACATACATATATATATATATATTGAAGTTAAAATTTGAAAAGGATAACCAACTTTGTTTATCTGGTTGTTCTTTTATTCAAGTGTAATACTTATGGCCACTGCACCCTGGGAACAACTACATTCGAAAGAACCCTTTGGCACACCTGAACCCTTATCCACCTGAAAGGCCTTTAATCTGCAGCTTGATTGGAGTATTGCTCTCCCCTTTATATTGGCACTTCTGCCTCACATCTTGCTCAGCTTAATGCCGTGGAAACCAAGGCCTTCAAGATCATTGGAATCTCCCATGATGAAGTTGAGTCTATGGGCCTATCACTTCCACACATTAGAAAGAGGTCAGTGGTCTCTGGCTTCCACCACCTCCTTTCTGGTCTTGCACCCTCTGCTCTGTCCATACTTTGTCATACCCCCCCCCCCCCAAGTTTCTGCAGGGCGCAAAAACTCTGCTAACAACCCCCATCCGTTGAACCTCCCAAATCCAGAATCGCTGCTCATCTTCACTCATTCTTTCCTCTCTTCCCCCCCCCCCCCTCACGCACACTCGTGGAACCAACTTACCCATTTCTCTCAATCGCATTCTTCATCCAGGTTTTCAAGACAGCTGTTCACCACATCTCAGATCATCCCCCATCCAAAATCATCTTTTCACACAGTAAACTCTCCCCAAGCAACACCTCTTTCCAACTTTCCTGTTTTCCTTCCTAAGTGTTGCTTCCGGATCCATCTTGTCCATTCCCTGCAGATCCATCCTGGAGTCTATATCCATGCCCTAGTCCTCATTCTTCCTCACATCCCTTGTCTTCAAAGTCTCTATATTTTGTCCCTCAACCTGCTGTTGTGTTTCTTCCCATCTTCTTCTGCTGTTTTTTTTTGGTTTTTTTGGATACTTTGTCCAGGCTCATATAAGAGTTAACGCACAGAACATATAACAAGGGGAGAAGGAGACAAGAGGGGTGGGAGAGGGAAGCACACCAGCAGTAGGGAATGGAGACATCAGATCTGTGGAAGGGAAAGGGATGGGTATGGAACACGTGGTAAACAAGATGGACAGTTTCAGGGACTTTCAGGATGAAAAACAAAACACGGAATTTGAAGGCGATGGTTTGGGGTGGATTAATGGGGGTACAAAAGATCATGGTTTTGGATGGGGCAAGATATGAGATGGTGGTGAACAGCTGTTTTGAAGACCTAGAGGGAAGAGTGGGATTGATCGGAGTGTGGGAGTTTGTTCCAGAGGCAGGGAAAAAGAGGAATGAAAGAGTGAAGGTGAGCAGTGATTCTTGATTTTGGTAGTTTTATCAGAAGGGGGTTGCTGGCGGACCTTGAGCGGCCTGCGGAAATATTGGGGGGACATAGCACAGACATAGAAAGGGGGCAGGCCAGAGAGGAGTCCGTAGAAGACAGAAAGACCACCGACCTGCTTGCGGTGAGAGACCCAAAGACTCCGCTTCATCGTGGGAGATACCGATGATCCTAAAAGTCTTGGTTTTCACAAAATGGAGCGTAGCTAGGTTGTGAGGCAGTAACACCAGCCCAGAGGGGACAGAAGAACTCCATCAGACTCTGGATGAAAGCTTTGTATGTGGTCAGGAGCTCAGGTGTGCCAAGGAAGGACTTTGCACAATGGAGGATGCAGAGAGAGATTTTCTTCGCATTTTTGCCCTTGGTTCACCATGAGCAACAGTTTTCCTCTTGGAGCCATGGTGAAAAATCATTAAAGGCAATAATAACCGAAAACAAGGAATTCATTACGATTACACGGAAGATTACACTGAATGCAGTGTTGACGTGAAGATCGGTAGAGTACTGCACTGTTGTGCTGCATGTCAACTGTTAACAAAAATCACTTTTCTCCATCATTTTATGCTTTAGCGTCATTTTAACGGTGCATGAGAAGCACAATAGGTTCGTGGTAGGAGATGAACTCAGCTAAAAATGTGATGCAATTGGTCAAAATTAAACCCTTCGATAACTAAGTCTGTACATAACAGGTTGCTGCAATTGGTCAAAAATTAAACCCTGCAATAATTAAATCTATATATAAGAGGTTGCCCCTCGATTGGTCAAAACCCACGATATTTATGGATTTATTGTACATACTGTATTTTCCGGTGTATAAACCATGGCCGTGTATTAACCGCACCCGTTTTCACCCTCAAAGAATGACTACATTGATCATTTTTATTTTCTGATTCTAGATCTAAATACGTTTGTACATTAACTTTGTACGGAACAAAGTGACGGAGGTATCAACATGCTTACTCGCACGTCCGCTTAATTTTGTTTCAGTCTTATTTTCCAGAAGTTGAAGAGAGAGGAGAGGATACCAAGAAGTTTTTATTTTTCTTTCTTATTTTAAAAAATATTATAAAGAGGATTTTTCTTTTGTTCCCAGAAAAGGGATTCATACTGGTATCATACATATTTCTTGTGGATCTGTGGCCCGAAAAAGGCGCGTTTGGGTTTGATGAAGCTTTTCAGCGAAACCCGAGGAAATCCTCGTCAATGCTTTCCTCGTCGAAGACGGTATGTAAACTCCTTGTCCGAATCAGGGTGAGCAAGTCCCTGTCGCTGTCCACGTTGCTGTCACCATCATTTGCAGCATCCTCCTCCCAATTGATGTCATCCTCTGTGCGTCCATGTTGTTGGAGATACAGAATTTCAGAATGTTTTGCTTGATGATGCATCTCCTCTCACACCTTGACGATCCAGCCGCAGACCATCGAAGGTCGACCTTTGTCATCCTCCCGATGAACGCCGGCAGTCTTCCAGTCAACATAATGCTGAGCCAACGTAGCGATGGAAAATAATGGTGAAAGTTCAACCAAGATGCACCTGGCCAATGTTCCTCGGAATCAGGGTCAAAAATCCCGCGGGGAAACACGTCACGAAATGTGATTTTCAACTGATGAAAATACCAAGTCCGGGAAATAGGAAAGTTTGTCTTTGGTGGTTCCACGCGAGTGCAGCTAATGTTCCTCGAAACCTGGGTTGAATACAAAGGTCTGCGAAGTAAGAAAGTTCGTCTAGTTGACACGAGTAATCCACGGGAAGCAAGTAGGAGCCGCTGATGAAACAATGGAAAACTAGAGGGGAGCATCGGTAGAGTGCAAAACCTCCGCCGCCAATACTGCTGGGTCACTTAAGTGAACCTGATTATCCTATTCATTGTAGGTCAAAACGGATCAGACTCTCCTGAACCACGATTGAATAAACTAAACTAGAATCGACGCACATGTAGAAATGCCAAAATAAGAAAATCGAAATTTTTTTTTTTTAAAAGGTGCAAAATTTCTGGTTTTTTTCCTCTAACAAATTTTTTTTTGGGGGGGGGGGGGTTGGAAATCACTTAAAACATGTAGAAATGCAAAAAAAAAAAAAATTCAAATATTTTTCAATAAAATCGAAATTTTTTTGAAAAAAGTTGCAAATATTTGTTGTTTTTTCTCTAAACAATTTATTTATTTTTTGGTTGGAAATCACTTAAAACATGTTAGAAATGCAAAAACAAAAATTCAAATATTTTTTCAAAATGGCCGCCATAGCGGCATATTGGACTTTGGACCCAAGGTCCAAAATCTAATGGCATGATCCTTGGACCATACCTAAATCCCCCACCATGTTTCGTCAAAATCCGTCCAGGAGTTTTTCCGTAATACTGTTCACAAACAAACAGACAAACAGAACGGGGTGAAAACAGTAACCTCTGTCCATCTTCGATGCGGAGGTTAATGAAGAGAACCAGGAAGAACGAAGAGACCAAAGGAAGCTAAAAAAACTGAGCAGCGCTGGTACTTCTTGAAGCTTCACTGTCCAACGTGGCTCCTCGTTCTCGTGAGATTCTTCTTTCTTCCTATTAGATCCATTTCCTGCCCTCGTATAGAAAAGTACTCGGGGTTGATTGGTTGTTCTAGTTTTAAACCATGCCCACGATCCAGTATTTCCTCACATAGCGTCAGCATGCAAGGAACAACTTGGTGGATAATTCTGCCTGCAACGGATGTTCATGAAGAATATGATGCATGGAAAATGATAGTCACCCACTACAAGTCCCTCGTCTATCCACCCTTCTGCTGCGCATGAACAATGACGCCGGCTGGAACGTGTTTTTGGTCAGTACTCCTCTTGAACGCGACATTACAGGGAAGCTTGCCACGCAAGCCTATTTGAGGTGGGTGATCCGCTATTGACTCTAGCTATTGTGAATAATTCTTCTTTTGATGTTGAGACCAGGTGTTCTTCTTTTGTGTTTAATGGCGTTTTGAGCCGCGAGGTCTACATGCGCCACACACCTAAACTCCGGGTGTCTCCGGTTTTTAAAATTTATTCAATTTCTGTACAAACGTACAGAAATTTCTGCACACGGTGGATAAAATTCTGTACAAACTCTTAACCTGAACCCATTTTCAAAATTTTTCAAAATTTAAACTGTGGAATTGAGCTTAACAGCAGTTCCGACTGCTACATAAGTGTTCATTTGGAATATGATTGAAATTCAGCATTGATTGTTTTTAAGACTGATTTTTTATTATTATTATTATAATTATTATTTTTTTTAAATTTATTTTTTATTTTTTCCTTTCTCTTCCCATGTATTAACGCACCCCCCCCCCTGCCCCACTTTTAACCTTTTTTTAACCAAAAAGTGCGGTTTATACACCGGAAAATACGTATATTCATATATAGGCAATAGGGGAGAAACAACTTTTGTTTTTGGATAACATACAAAGTCTGATGGAAGGACCAGCCAATGGTATGGGTTTTTGTACTTTAAAGGAGTCGATGGGTAGCAGGACTGGAGTTCCACAATTGGAGAAGGGGATTAAGGACAATGGGCGTTGCTTAGATTTACAAGATCAAGATATTTAGGTGTGAATGTCTTTGGCTTGTTTGATGGCAGCATCACAAAACCCAGGATCTTTGATCGATCGATGGCCAACTGGCAGTTGGTCTTGGTCCAAATCTTAGTTTATTGAAAAGGATAAACTTAAAGCAACATAAATCTTAATAAATGCAAGCAGCAAATGCAAAGCAAATCTGGCTCTTTTCTCTGCTCTCTCCACTTGCACATCGAGTTCACAAACATTCGTGAAAGGCCCTACCTCTAGAAAATACTCTTAAATATGAGACTTATATGGTGCCAGAAACTGCTCATTACTGTGAGGTGGCTCCTCCAATATGGAAGCACCCAAACACCACGATTTTTCATAGGCTGGATAATATAACTTAACATTAATTGATTAACACTTGTCACCATTTTACTCTCATCTACACTTTCAATTGGCTTTGAGCCTCAATAAAATTATAAAGTCCATTATATTAAACAAATTGTTCAGTGTCAAATTACAGCTATACGAGCGTTAACAGTGCATCAAAAACAATGCACCGCCTAACAGTCACTCACCGTATTTTTTTGGCGAATAAGTTGATACTTTTTTTTTCCTGGTAGTCTGGCCTCGCCTTGTACTCAGAATCGACTTATTTATGGTTTAAGGACATTGAATTGCATAAATAAATAAAAATTGCAAAGCGTGATATTTTCTGAAATAAACTTCTTCTTCTTTTCTTTCGGCTGCTCCTGTTAGGGGGTCGCCACAGCGGATCATACAGATGATCCGCATAGTGATTTGGCACATGTTTACACCGGATGCCTTCCTGACGCAACCTGGTCGCCTCTTATGACACAGGGATATGTACACCTATTTTAACCGGGGTATACACGACCCAGTAACTGGTACTCATTTCGCCGACCTCGGAAGGATGACAGGCTGAGTCAACCCCCTGGTGTATTAATTCAGTGGCCCATTGGGGCTTGAACTCAGGACCTTTTGGATCCCAAGCCGCTGCCCTAACCACTGCGCCAAACACAGGCATAAACCATCAGTTGGAAATCAATATTAGCCAAGGTGCAACACGCGGACACTTCCACCTCCATCAAAATTTTCTGAAATAAACTACTGTATATAATTGTTAATTTATAACGTTCTCCAGCAAGTTTCCACAATGTCGTGGATGTGTTCATAGAAAGTGCGACATTGAGCAAACCAAGATATTCACATAGACATAACATAATCAGGGGAGGGGTGGATGCATTCCTAGAGCACATTTTCGTCACTCGAACATAACTTTAACCTCACTTAACAACATATTAAAGACAAATATTAACAAATCAATAAAGAACAAATGAAATACGCAAATGGGGAAATTAAATGAACAGTTACAGGGGTACTCACCAAAATGTTGGGCCAATATTGCTTTGTCGGGATGGAGAGGTTGTGGGATTGAAGCTATTGAGGGACGAGAACAGAGTGAGACATTGGAGAGAGGTGAAAGATGAAAGGAAGCAGCTAAATAATACCAACAACACCCACATAGATTAGCCAAGGTGCAACACGCGGACACTTTACTTCTATGTAATTGTACAGAAACAAAGGTCGGGGAAATGGATGAAAAAAAGGGACATCCGAATAACAGTACAAAAACACAACTGTTAAAAGCGAGGAAGACACAATGAGGTACATTTAGTTTTTGATAGCTCTGAAGCAGCCTCCAGATATCTCAATTTTAAAGATCCAGAACCACTTTGTTTTTGTAATAATTTGTATTCTCATATTTGTTACACTTATGATGTGTGGTGTGCTTTGGCAGGACCGTGCACAGTTACTGCAGGAGCTTGAACAGCTGCAGAAATTCCAGCGGTATGTTAAAGCTACAGATACTAGCTCCTCAAAGGCCTTCCTGGGCCTGAGCAGCAAGCTGTGGCAACCCAAAAAGGAGCAGCATCAGTTGGAAATAGCCTTTGAAGGTGCATGTGTGCAAGGTGAGCAAATGCATTTGAGACAGATGATTATTAATTAGAGATTAAAGGTGTACGATTTTCAATACCAGCAAGAGCTGATCCTTATGGAGGGGATATTCCTACAGAATTGGGATTCCAGTATGACTTGTACCACCTGCTCCCACCGCAGCTATGCCATACAAACCCTATTTACACAGAGGGAATTAACAAACATTTGATTAGGACAACAAAATTTAAATAAGCATTACAATAAAATAGACATTATCAAAGCTTTTCGACTCGCACTCCTCAGGATATAACTGCAAGCAGATGAAGAAGAAGCACCAAACTCTCATTTATAAGATACAATGTAATGTCGTCAACGTTGATTGAGAGAATGAAAGGATGGGCTTTCCTGATTGGTGGAACCATAAAGCATCATGAATAATGAGTGGGTAGAAATGAACTATCATGAATAATGATTAGGCAGAGATGAATCACCAAAGTACCTGCGGAAACGTAATGCTAATTTGCTGAGGGCAGTTGGGGGGAGGGGAGGGTGTGGTTTTCATGATGACTCAACGTTGACTGTGGTACAGTTGTCGCACAGTCAAGCCATCATAGTCAAAATAGATATGACGTTCGGCCAAATTCTTTCTGTCAACAAAGAATGGGATTGGTTGACCTGATGAATGTGGCCTCCATTGCACAAAGGTGAGCTAAACTGTGTCCTCTACTCAGGATTTTTAAACCAGACAATACGATGTTGCCTCTGCACACAGGATTATTCAGTAAATGGTGACCAATTGCAGAGGCACAGGGAATAGTTGTTGTACGATGTACATTAATGTACACAAACCAATGGAATGTATAGAGGGAATTGGCATCCAATGCTAATCACTGTGGGAAGCAAGGACAAGCTGACTTGTCAGACGTTAACCCTTCGTTGGAAGAAAAGCAAGGTGGTTAGCACGGCTCGATCAACGTCCGATTGATTTAATCCATTGTCTATCTGTCTGCGGACACAGATCGACACTAAACTTCATGAGCAAGACTATTTTATTATTTTATTTGTTGAACTATTTTTTATATATTATTATTATTATTATTATTATTATTATTATGTAATATTATTATTATATTGAAGACTTCATTGAACTATTTTTAGTTTATAGAGCCATGCATTTCATGGAACACCATGAAAGAGCAGTTCAATATTAGCCTTCCTCAATTAGATTGATTCATGGCACAGTACAACTAATGGGTAGCTTGGGACCTCCAAATTATGGAATCAGGTTTCGTGTTACAAGAAATCCAGGGATACTTTTGTTACTCAAAATAAGGGGACACACTGCAAAGAATGGTGGAGAATTCGACTTCGAACCTATTAACACTAACAGTAGATGATAGTAAGTGTTAAATGTTGTGATTATGGCACTTAAAGGTATTACAAGACATGAAAAGACTGCACATCAAGACTTGTGGTGCACCGTCAGTTCATTAGTGTGCCATAACTGTTTGTGTATTGATTATTTTACAGTTTGCATAAAATATTAGTGAATATTACTTGCAACTACAGCTTTCATGACTTGATCTATTGGAAGGTTCTTTGGCTGCCTTGTGTGTTCACCAGGTCTCAAGACAAGATTGTCGGTTCAAGACAATCAAGACAAGTTAGTGCCCAATGGATCGTTGGTCTCTCCCACGCAACAAGATCCACCCAAACACCTGCATGTATTATCAGAGGTATGTTTATGAAGATTATCATTCTTAATATTTGTTTGGGCTTGTTTTATAACTTTGCAGGAGGTAAGTACAGTATTGCATCTCTGCCTCACAGACATAAGTATATACAGGTAGTGGAGAAAAAAAAAATGCAAACACCTGGGTAAATGAGGGACACCAAGCAACAGCTTCCACACAGGTGTGACCCATGTGTTAATTAAGCAAATGGCATCCAGCATTCTTTGGGTCATGGATAAAAATGCTGCACAGGCCTGGTTGCCCATAATTATGGCTAGCATGGCTGCAAGAGGACAATACCCCACCCCCTCCCCAAATGCCCTCATCCAGAGCACGTGTGGTCACCCATTGGTTTGATGAGCATGACACTGATGTTATCCGTATGTCATGGCCTTCTCAGTCACCAGATCTGAACCCAATCGAGCGTTTATGGGATATCTGGAACAACGCCCGAGATAGCATTTTCCACCTCCATCAAACAGGTGTGAGTTGATTGACTTTCTCACGGAAGAATGGTGCCGCATCCCTCCTGCAGAATTGCAGATGCTGGTGGACTCCATGCCATGACACATACAGACCGTAATGGCTGCATGTGGTGGCCAATGCCGTATTCAATGACTTTGCATTGATGTTTCCATTTTTTGTCATACATACATATATTATATATATTGAAGTTAAAATTTGAAAAGGATAACCAACTTTGTTTATCTGGTTGTTCTTTTATTCAAGTGTAAATACTTATGGCCACTGCACCCTGGAACAACTACATTCGAAAGAACCCTTTGGCACACCTGAACCCTTATCCACCTGAAAGGCCTTTAATCTGCAGCTTGATTGGAGTATTGCTCTCCCCTTTATATTGGCACTTCTGCCTCACATCTTGCTCAGCTTAATGCCGTGGAAACCAAGGCCTTCAAGATCATTGGAATCTCCCATGATGAAGTTGAGTCTATGGGCCTATCACTTCCACACATTAGAAAGAGGTCAGTGGTCTCTGGCTTCCACCACCTCCTTTCTGGTCTTGCACCCTCTGCTCTCTCCATACTTTGTCATACCCCCCCCCCCCCAAGTTTCTGCAGGGCGCAAAAACTCTGCTAACAACCCCCATCCGTTGAACCTCCAAATCCAGAATCGCTGCTCATCTTCACTCATTCTTTCCTCTCTTCCCCCCCCCCCCTCACGCACACTCGTGGAACCAACTTACCCATTCTCTTCATCGCATTCTTCCATCCAGGTTTTCAAGACAGCTGTTCACCACATCTCAGATCATCCCCCATCCAAAATCATCTTTTCACCAGTAAACTCTCCCCAAGCAACACCTCTTTCCAACTTTCCTGTTTTCCTTCCTAAGTGTTTGCTTCCGGATCCATCTTGTCCATTCCCTGCAGATCCATCCTGGAGTCCTATATCCATGCCCTAGTCCTCATTCTTCCTCACATCCCTTGTCTTCAAAGTCTCTATATTTTGTCCTCAACCCTGCTGTTGTGTTTCTTCCCCATCTTCTTCTGCTGTTTTTTTGGTTTTTTTGGATACTTTGTCCAGGCTCATATAAGAGTTAACGCACAGAACATATAACAAGGGGAGAAGGAGACAGAGGGGTGGGAGAGGGAAGCACACCAGCAGTAGGGAATGGAGACATCAGATCTGTTGGAAGGGAAAGGGATGGGTATGGAACACGTGGTAAACAAGATGGACAGTTTCAGGGACTTTCAGGATGAAAAACAAAACACGGAATTTGAAGGCGATGGTTTGGGGTGATTAATGGGGGTACAAAAGATCATGGTTTTGGATGGGCAAGATATGAGATGGTGGTGAACAGCTGTTTTGAAGACCTAGAGGGAAGAGTGGGATTGATCGGAGTGTGGGAGTTTGTTCCAGAGGCAGGAAAAAGAGGAATGAAAGAGTGAAGGTGAGCAGTGATTCTTGATTTTGGTAGTTTTATCAGAAGGGGGTTGCTGGCGGACCTTGAGCGGCCTGCGGAAATATTGGGGGACATAGCACAGACATAGAAAGGGGGCAGGCCAGAGAGGAGTCCGTAGAAGACAGAAAGACCACCGACCTGCTTGCGGTGAGAGACCCAAGACTCCGCTTCATCGTGGGAGATACCGATGATCCTAAAAGTCTTGGTTTTCACAAAATGGAGCGTAGCTAGGTTGTGAGGCAGTAACACCAGCCCGAGGGACAGAAGAACTCCATCAGACTCTGGATGAAAGCTTTGTATGTGGTCAGGAGCTCAGGTGTGCCAAGGAAGGACTTTGCACAATGGAGGATGCCCTGTCGGCGACTGGTTTTGGAGGCCAGCTTGAAATGTGGCTTTCCTCGGAAAGATGGTGACACCCAAAAGCTTGAGAGAGAGAACTTCTTCAAGAGTACTGTTGAGAAAGTAGATGGGGGGGGTAGGGTGGTTCCAGATGGTCCTTTTAGAGAGAGAAGT
>CM068957.1:68562938-68594259 GCA_035128595.1 Eptatretus atami | reverse complement strand
TCAGGAGCGAGATGTAAACGGAGTCATCACTGTTTGTTGGACGGTACAACACACACATAAACAAGAGGTGGTTGTGGAGGGGAAGCCATAGCCAGAGGTGTTCCTGGGGGTGTGGTGGAATGAGGGCAGTGCATGGAGAGTGAAGAATATAATTTTTGATGGAGACAGCAACTCTGCCGCCAGAACGAGGCCTCAATTTCTATCTATACTGGAGGAGGAAGTAACCAGGGAGAGATACTAAGAAGTCAGAGACGTCTTGAAGGAGGAAAGTTGCTGTAAAGCAGATTGTTGGTTTGTCAGTGGCACCTGTAGGGAGAGATCTATCAGTTTAGAGTGAAGACCTTGGATGTTTGAGGTCCACACCGTTAAGGAAGAGGGAGGGGAGGAGGCTTCGGGTGCAGGAGAGGGAGGGGATGGAGAAGGTAAGATGAGGGAGGAGAGGGGGTGGTAGGAAGAGCTGTTGAGAATGTGTCGGAATTTCAGAAGAGCTAGGAGAGAGGGCTTGATTGGGAGGAGGCAAAAGGCTCAGTGGTAATGGGATGAGGCACAGTGGGGAGTAATAAAGAGTTTGCAGAGGGAAGAAGAAGCTTGGAGGAGGTGGAGGAATGAGTTGGAAGAGGGTGAGGGAAGGAGACAGCTTTGTGGATGTGAGAGGGGGAACTTTGAGAAGAGGGAGTGAGGGAGATTTGAAGGGGAGAGATGAGGGGGCTGGAGATTTGAAGGGAGGGATGAGGGGGCTGGAGATTTGAGGGAGAAGGGTGAGTGGGGAGAATTGAGGAGAAAGGTGTGGGGGACTTTTGGAAAGGAGAGGGGAAGAGAGTGAGGTTTCTTTTTGAAGAGGGAGGGGTGACAGGGAAGCTTTGAGAGGGAGGGGAGACGATGAGAGCAAGCTCGGCCATGGGGGAGGAGGGAGAAGGAAGAGATGGGGAGAGGGGAAGGATGAGACTGGGTCGTGGTATAGTGAAGATGGGAGTGGGTCGGGGGAGGAACAAGATTTGAGGGGTGGGAAGAGGGCGAGGTGTGATGAGAGGAAAGAAAGAGCATGTTTGAGATGTTGAGGAGTGCACTGATTGAGAGAGTGAGATACAGTATCTGTTAGGTTGGAACGGAGCCCACAGATGTTTGAACACTACACAGTTTGGGACAACAGAGGAGGGAGGAACTGTTCGTAAAGCAGAGGACAGTGGAGAGGTGCTAAGAGAGGAGGTAGAATGAGGGACAAGATGGGAGGGGTAAGGACAGGGTATAACAGGTGAGGAGTTAAGAGGAGGTAGATTTGAAGAGGATGAATGAGCACTGAAGTTGGAAAAAGAACGATTGATGGAATACGAACATGCATTGCAAAATGGGATTTTAAGAATGTTTAAGTCAGAGATACATTTAAAGATGTTAGGCAAGGGGTGGAATAAAGGAGAGTTCAGAGAATGGAGAAAGGAAACGCTTTTAACGGTTGGACTTTTTAGACACAGGATCTATGAAAGGTTGAAGAAAAGATCGTGAAGATGTATGGTGAATACCTCCACGATCAAAGTGGGAATGGAAAGGTGGCTCAAAAATATATTTTAAGACATTAAACAGAGGGTATAGTTGGGAGGAATTGAAAGAGTAGTAAAGAGATTGTGGTAAAAATAAAAAAGCTGATGGTAATAAGGAGAAAATACAATAAACACAATTGTGCAAACAGATGAGGATAAGCCTCGGTGTCGGCCTCAAGGAACACGTCAGGTCAGGTACGGGAGCATGTGCCGGAGCAGCGTGTCAAGGAACCTGATGTGAAAAGTCCGACGATCACTCACAAATTGGCACATTTTAAAACAAACGAGAACGAGGAGCACACAGTAAACGCGGAGATTTAATTCAACTTAATTTTGGTTTCTTGAGAACTTCAAACACTGGACAAAGCAGTCTGACGACTGATACTTGTTAAGTTTACAATAGTAAAACAAACTTACAAATATACACATATATAAAGAAAGAATAATAATCATATAAAATTGCATGAATATGTATGTTATGCATTAAAATAAATGTATAGAATGAAAATGAAAATTAGCCAGAAAGCAAAAATAGACATTTTAAATTGCAACAAAAGGTGTCCGAGGTCGGAGTCCCCACAGCTCAAAGCACACTTAGCCAGGGCACACGGAGCACTGACATCAGTGACAAGATCACCTGCTGCACCATATCCACAAACGTCGAGCAGGACCTACGAATGCCCAGGGTGCACAGAGCGAGCACTGCTGCAGTCCGTGCGCTGAGGCCCCGTAAACAGGATACAGGAATGGACCTGCAGACTCAGAGCAGTGGGAACTACCAGCCCAGAGCTCGGCACCATGCGCCCCCGCACATCAACAAGAGACCAAGTGCGTTCCGTTCCAGCATCCGGAGCACTTTGTTTGCCCCTATGGCGAGCTCACTCCGAGTGCTTCTGCATGAACGACACCTGCTCAGCCACTCTTCTCCTTGGGCCTCAGTTGTCGTACCGACATCCTCCCTCCGTGACCACACCAGACTCCACAACTCCCACAGGTTGGACCGGCCCTGACACAGCTTCAGGGCCACATTCAACAGATCAGTCACAGCCTCGGCGATAAACTTGGAGAGACTTGGGCCACGTGGCTTGGAACAGCTCATCAAGCAAGATGCGTGCTCTGGCACAGCCGCTCTGCATGCCACGTCCTCGACAGGAGGCCATGGCAAAGCGTCTCATGTGGTGACGATGGAACAAACCCAGAAGTGGATGTGGCGCAGCAGCGTCCATCCATCCATCCATTTGGACCATACTCTGTGCAGAGTGTTGGTTGAACTTATCTTTGAGGAAGACCATACTCCGTGCACTCCGACACAGGATACCAGCAAGCTGGCACTCATTTTTCTGACCTGGGAAGGATGACAGGCAGTCAACCCCACCTGGTAATTCAACAGCCGAGTGGGATTTTAACTCAGCATCTTAGGATCCCAAGCCCACCACCCTAACCATTAAGCCAACACCAGGCATATAGCAACGTTGTCATGGCGCTAATCAGCTGCCGACGTGCTGCCAATGTCTTGATAGAAAATTAACAGTAATTAACAGACAAAAAAAGATCAGGAAAACTTGTCTTTGAGGAAGTCGGCAGAGATGAAGAAGAACACCCCTGCAGCTCAAGAACCGGAAGTCTCTGAAGGTCCTGATCTGTTCAATGTTCTACCTCCATTTTTGTTCTGTTACTTCCTGATCCGTTCTATGTTCTAGCTCCTCCATGGGCCTCGACTGTATTTTTTCAATTAAAAAAAAAAGAAGAAATTTCTGCTCGGAGTATTGTCTGTTACCATGGACCATTTCCACAGGTTGAAATGGGAAATGCTATTATGGTCACCCAGCCATCCTGGTTGCCCGGTTAGAATCCGTCACCTCAATTGAGTCACCTCAATTCAACTGGTGGAACGGGGAGCTGATTCGGCGGTCCCAGGCCGGATTACGGCCTTTCCACTTCTGTGCGGAGAGGCGCATGGTACGGTTTGGATATGGAGCGTTATACGCCGCAGCTAATTATTCCCTCAACAGGCTTTTCTTTAATCACCAAAGGAGGACCATGAGAGCCAAAATTCACCGAGAGACCAGTTGTATTTAATGATGTAAGTGGCATGGGGAAAAGAAACACAAGGAAGCAATTACAATCAGTATGTATTAAATAAGCCCGTTGCCCACTACTGATTCAGGCCCACGGTACCAACCAATGAACAAACTGAGATTCCTCAATTATTTATGTCCTTATCGGGCCCTCAGACACACCACAGGAGATAGACACAGAGAGATGACAGGACGGAAAATACCGCAAGCTGTGTCCGACTGAGTACAACTGCAACAGATGCAGGATGGCAATATAAGTCACAGTGGCTCCAGGCCACTGCCCGTGAGTGATGTGTGATGTGAGGGGAGGTGTGGCTGGCTATTTGGGAGGGGGTAGAGTTGTACCACAGCTTGAACAATTTCCAGTAGCGTCTTGCATCGTCGAGTCCAAGCATCTGCCACGTCACCACACTCATCCCCACCACACGCCTTTATTGCCTCGAGCATCTACGTCATTAATGATGTGTCATGCCTCACCCCTCTCACTCCCCATTGTCATGTTTGATGGGTGGAGGACCGCCCATCCACCCCAGTGTCACTGAAGTGGCCCCTCCCCCTGACCTCTCAGACTGGCGTCAAGCCACTTTTGCACATAAACTGACACACGATGGCCCATACAAATTCTAAAAAAGACATAAATGACAGATTACAGAGGGCAGAACATCAAATATAAGGTCAAAAATGGATGGCGGTATTAGACACAGACATTGGAATAGGTGCACGACATCTGTCTGAACACATAAGTGATGCATATCTAACTAGAACGACACTTTGAAGAGCACATACCTTCACCAGACTGAACAGTTTACGTTTTGTATCC
Organism: Eptatretus atami; assembly: GCA_035128595.1. Lineage (NCBI taxonomy): Eukaryota > Metazoa > Chordata > Myxini > Myxiniformes > Myxinidae > Eptatretus > Eptatretus atami. Next base: position 68,589,826 of record CM068957.1, on the reverse strand, counting down.
CACTGATAAGCGGATCTGGATCCGTACCTGAACTAAAATTGAACTGGCTTGTTCTTGTCATCGACCCAACTCATCCACCAAGTTCCATCTGAATCTGTCCACAACTTTTTGAGATATTGTGATGTCTATCGTTTTTGGCCCTTTCTCTCAATGGTGAAGAATCATTTAAAATATTCTCGGATCTGGATCAGGATCTTCACCAAAAATGATTATATTCATCCTTGTTACACACCCAACCTGTCCACCAAATTTCGTCTGAATCTATCCATAACTTTTTGAGATATCAAATCACAGACAGCCAGACAAAGAGACATGGGTGGAACCACCATCGGTGGCAGAGATAATAACAGATTACTTACTTTACATTTATGCTAGACATTCACTTTAAGAAAATAACTGCTCTATACTAAGCATTATTTACCCCTCGGAGCCATTTCCACAGCAATACGATAACTAGCATCCTGGATTTGTAACCCTAAACTTTTACTCGCCTATCCAAAAGTTTACCAACCCAAAATTGACAGAAAAAAAAAAGAGATAAAATGTTTACTATTCACAACAATGCTTATTTGATGTTTAACTTTGTTATACTTTCATTAGGCAGTACATGATGAAGGGAGTGATAATTTTGACATGCCAAGTACAGATGAGAGGTTAGAGTGCTCAATCTTTGTAGGAGAAGACAGATCAGCATTGTCTTCCATCCATCCATCCATTGGGACCATACGCTGTGCAGAGCGTTGGTGCTGCTTAAGCAGTCTCCTTCCTAGGCTATTGGGCACAATCCTGGACAGGTCGCCACTCCGACGCAGGATATCAGCATGCTGGTACTCATTTTGCCAACCTCAGAAGGATGACAGGCTGAGTCAACCCCACCTGGTATTAATTCAACATCCGAGTGGGATTTGAACTCAGGACCCTAGGATCCCGCCCACCACCCAAACCATTAAGCCAACACCAGGCATAGCATTGTCTTGAATTGGTGAAAGAAAGGGAGAGGGAATAGGAAAAGTGGCTTTCCTTACTAGCCACCATTTTTTTGTATGACTGAGTAAATAAAATACAGTTTGTGGTTCTATACAATGCCTATATAAAGTCCACACCCCCTTTCAAAATTTTCACCTTTTGTTGCCTTATAGCCTGGAATTAAATTGCATTAAATCAGACTTTTTCCACCTTTATTTACACAGCGTAACCCACAACTTCCAAGTGAAAAAGAAATTCTATAAATTTCAGAAAATTAATTGAAAATACAAAACGAGAATATCTTGGTTTGAGACTAGTTGTATTTAACTAACATGGCCAATACACCCAAAAACATTGTTGAGTCCATCCCGTTTGCTTGCGGATCTGTTATGATATGGGGCTGCCTGTTGCAATTGTAAAATTTACCTCGTCACTGTATGGGGCAACCTGATTGGTGAAAAGTACCATAGGGCCATTTAAAATTCTGTTGTTGTTTCACATTTTGACAACCACCCGCTTCTCACGAAACCTGTATTCATGGGTGCCAATGGCAGACCCCACCGTTGTCGTGCAGTACCATCACAACATTGCCCTGGCCAGCAAGGAGTCCTGATTTAAATCTAATCGAGTACGTTTGCCACATTCTTGAGAGAAGATTTAAGAAAATGAACCCTCCTTTGCTGACTTTTACATAGTTTGAGGTTGCTTTGCACCAGGAATGGCAACAACTCCCTTTGGATGCTCTCTCATGTCTTCAGGGAATGAGGAGGGCAACAGCAGTCATTTGTTCTAATGGTGCTTACACACATTATTGAATTTTTGAGACATTCTATTGTGACATCATTGTCATTATTGACGAGTCTTGAGACCTACATCACAGGATGTGTTGCAAGTAGCCACATTCTAAAGTCATCACGTTTTTGTTGTTTTTTTGGTGTGAAAACTACGAGTACAGATGTCCACATTTTTGATAAAAAAATAAAAATAATAAACAAACCTCTGAATTTGTCTCAAGGCATTTGTTAAACACACAGATTACTTTACTAATCCGTGGATTTAGTTTTGGTAAACTTTCCAGTTTCTGAAAAAAATTATCTTATTGCTATGATCCAGAAAAATGCAACCTTCTAAGGCGTCCGTGCGCACACACACACACACACACACACACACACACACACATACACGGAGGTGGGTACTTTAAGATCTGGTAGGTCTCCGTTCTATCTCCTGAAACCCACCCACATGTGGAGATAACAGCAAACACACACACACAACACACACACGCACACACACGGAGGTGGGTACTTTAAGATCTGGTAGGTCCCCTTCTCTCTCCTGAACCCACCCACATGTGGAGATAACAGCAAACACACACACACACACACACACACACGGAGGTGGTACTTTAAGATCTGGTAGGTCTCCGTTCTATCTCCTGAAACCACCACATGTGGAGTAACAGCAAATCACACACACACACACACACACACACACCGGTTTTTTTTTTTCCAAAATCCTCATTTACATTCCATAATTTTGAAGTAAAAATTAAATGATGAATTTTCATGAAATTTTTCTTGTTACTTGTTGACTGACTTGTTTTACTGTTCTATAAGGTGGTTAGGGTGTTTTGTTTTTTTTTGCTTGTTTTGTTTTTTTTGCTCCTTTAATTTCCTCCCGAATTTAAACTGCAGAACGTGTTCATTCCTTCTTCTTTCTTCCTTCCTCACATTTTGTGGCTTCACCATGATAGGATGCACATTATAAAAACTTCCTTTGTCTCTTTCACCAACAGGATTTGGAAATTCTGAAACCAGATTCATACCAGCTCATTGAAAATAGGCAGCATGAAAGCCTTCCATACCAGCAGTGGATGAGAGAGCAAAACAGGTGTGATATAAAAGGGGAAATACACATTCATTGTTGTTTTTTTTAACCCAATAAAGCTGTTTTCACAATTAGCATTTATTGAAGAGTAATAGGTATTCATGTTTTGCATTAATATTTCTAAGATGTTTTTAATGATAATTCCACAACACCAAATACAAAACTTTATTTTCACCACGAATTTCGAACTAGTTGTACTTCCAAAGTAAGAACTTTCATAATTAGTGAGTGAGTGACCGACTTTCTGACTGCCTGGATCATCAGCTGGGCTCCATTCATCATTGAAGCGTCGACCCAATCAGCCCAGAACCTCTCCAAACAGTGGGTCCACAATCTCGGCCGTGGATCCATATCGGTAGGTTCACGACCCTAGCCGTATCTATACAGTCAGGCAATGGAACCTCGTTTTCTTACTCTCTACTTGTAGCATATCACTTTCCTTGTAGATGTTTACCTTCCTTGCTATCAGCTTTCATGTATTATCATACATTCATAATCCTTTAAACACATTCCATTAACTAACCATACATCACCAATAAATATGCCCACACCTTACGTTTACACGTACATCACCAAACATGTCCATTCAGCTTACCACTGAATCGAGGTGTTACTCAAATACAAAATCTTTCATTTCAACAGATATCCCACATGCTCTCCTGCACCCTCGAGTAGCCAGTGAAAATACTTTAAACTGGAAGGGCACTCGGTGGAGCGCATGGAGCGCTCAGTGGTTGTTAAGTGTTTGTCTTTTCAGTATGTCCACGTGTGAGTGCGTGTGATTGTGTGTGTGTGTGTGTGTGTGTGTGTGTGTGTGTGTGTGTACACACACACACACACACACCCTACACACTATATGTGCATGTGTTTGTATTTGAAGTTTTTGGTTGAGTATGTGTTCACCAATGTCTTTATCTGCACAGTATTTCACTGTCAAACATTTCTAGTTTTGGCTGAACAACATTAGCATGTACAAGACAGATGAGTCTTCTTGTGAAGAAATGCTCTTCAATAACGAACAAAAGTTTGGCCCAGAAATTGTCCACTGATCATGAGTTGCATTGTTCAAATCGGACAACATTAGGTGTGAACAAACATTTGACTGTTCGTTTGTATTGTTTGGATTTGCTGTGTATGCATGTACAATGTACATGTAAAAATACATTTTTGCTGGATGGAGGCCTTTGCAGGCAGTCGTTGGTCTGTTGTGGTTAATGCACACGACTTGCAACACTTTCAACTTGCAATGTACAACTATCCAGGATATCTTCCTGTTGAATAAAGGAAGTGTGTCGGGTGCAGCCTCCACAAAGAGTCGGTGGATGCTGCTCGAAAAAGGCTGAAAGATTACCGCGACCTGCTTCAACGACAACGTGCTGCTGTGTTGCCAATCCATGATACCGCTACATCTAACACAACTGATGCTGTAGCATTACTCTCAACGGTTCTACCTCCTTCCAGAGCAACTACTTTAACCTCCCCATTATCAGACTCAACGATTGCTCCAACTTTGTTTACCAATCCACACGTCGCAATCTCGAAAGTTAATAATCAGGTATATCACCCTGCTGACCCTTCAGTCAGTTTTCTAATTCCATGTATCTGCCTTTCTTGTGAATTATTATAACCTCATATTGCAGGACCTGTTATTCAAGTGCAATGATGAACAGACATAGCATAAATATGTGTATTCAAATGATTGCATTTGGGTCTGTTGCATTGTACAGGGTGGCCTGAAAGTTGCTTTACGCCTGCTAAATTTCTCACACCTCCTTCCCTTCCTCCTTCCCTTCCTCTCCCCTCCCTTCCACCCTCCCTCGCTGTGGTATGTGGCAACACTAACTAACCAACTTACTGACGCCGGAGTGCGAAAGAAGTTATTTGGCATGGTGGACACAAGTTGTTGATGTTGAAGAGCGGTTGGCTGCTTGTGTTTGGGTGCATGAAAGGGCACACACAGGCCAAACAATTGCTCAAGTATGGACAGCCCTCTACAATGGCCACCACATAGTCCAGATCGAATGACACAAGACAACTTTGTGGGGCTCTATCAAGGAGAAAGTTTCGACAAACCGGTTGGTATAAGACAATTTAAGAATTGCACGCTGCAGCCGCGGCGTCTTGCGCACAGGTGACTCCGCAAATGCTACACAAGATGTCTAAGAGGATTTGGTGACATTCATCAATGCAAGGATGGCTAGAATGGCTCTCGATAAGCGTATACCTTCACCACGCTGTACAGGTTACGTTTTGTATCCCACTGATAGGCCGGATCTTGATCCGAACCTGAACCAAAAACTCATTGGCTTGTTCTTGTCATCTAACCAACTCATCCACAAAGTTTTGTCATAACTCGTAAACAACTTTTTGAGATATCCTGCTTTTTATCGTCTTTGGCCCCATCTCTCAATGGTGAAGAATCACTTTAAAAAAAAAGAATCATTCTCGTATCTGGATCTGGAATCGGATCTTCGCCAAAATCAAATTGATTCTTCCTTATCACACAACCAGTCTGTCCACCCAGTTTCGTCAGAATCCATCCACAACGTTTTGAGATATCCTGCTCACAGACAGGCAGGGGTGAAAACAACCTCTGCCCACCTTTGAAAGAGTTTAAGAACGAATACTTCACTGAGGAGTAAAGCGAGTTTCAGGCCACCCTGTACATCAAAAATTAGACTTGTCCTTTTGAAGTGATGTCATGTGATAGATCTACTTTTGCTAAAATAACTCATGTTTGTTGGCAGCAACAGCATTTTACGCTGGCATTATTAAGACTGTGCCTGGTGTTGGCTTAATGGTTAGGGTGGTGGGCTTGGGATTGCAGGATCCTGAGTTCAAATCCTACTCTTTAATTAATACCAGGTGGGGTTGACTCTGCCTGTCATCCTTCTGAGGTTGTCAAAATTAGTGCCAGCATGCTGGTATACTGTGTCGGAGTGGCGACCCGTCCAGGATTGTGCCCAATAGCCAAGGAGACTGCCTTGGCAGCACCAACGCTCTGCACAGAGTATGGTCCCGATGGATGGATGGATTATGGAGATTGCATTCGATGTTTTGCTCATTATTGTGTTGATTACTTTATCTTCTCTTTCATTCATTTTTATTTTTATTTGTAAAGCATCCAAAATTCATTTGTTTGTGAAGCACTGCTCAAAAATGTACAGCTGCTGACATTGACAACCATTCCTCAACTTTTGGTAAATCTACACCAATGTTTTCGTGTCCATGCATCATTTGCAAATGATGCCATTTACATCTAATAGTAATGGCTCAAAGGATAGCCGAGAGGTATGCACACTCGCCTCTGACCTGTCTCGCCTCGGTTTGAATCCCGACTCGACTACAAACTGTCAGCCAGGTGTTTCACAGGCAGGGTGATTCATCAACGTGTGTGCCGTCCCTCGGATGGACGATAAAAGGGGCGTCCTGTCTGTCAGCAGTCGTTGGTGGACAATAAAGTATCGGCGCGCTATCGCTGGCACCGTAAACACATTCCTGCACTCAGTAGTGTTTTGCATGACGGTGACCACCCATCTGGGATTGTAATCCCCAGTCAATGAAAGTTCCTCGGCAGCCTTATACGCCTCATGGAGCATAAGACTTGCCCAAGCTGGATATACTGTACTCCCAAGCTCATGTGGAGTTTTTTTTTTTTTTTAAGTTTTTTCACTCCCAACCAAATTTTTACCAATTAAAAAATATATATATTTGTTATTATTCTGCAACCTGTCTTCTCGTCCTACACCCGACCATCACTTGAGAAACCTACGACTCTCTCCGTTGTCAACGAACTTTAACAGATCCTGTGGGCACAAAATTGTTATTTGCTCAGCAATTTCAGTTCTATGCAGCTGTTGCACATCCCAATGACCGAAAATTTATTATTATTCCGAGTTATGAATAATGAAGTTTTAATATAGATTTAAAAAAAATTTGTTTACATTTTTCAGGTCGTGAATGGGTGACATCTTACAGAACGTGCACTTTGTGGATACATTGCCAACTTCATTCCGAGCTCCATTGTCATCTCATCTCTCATCCTACGCGGTTAATGGACGTCTCGGCAGCCTTTACAGATCCAGAACAATTCTACGTATGCTTCCTAAAGGCAGAAAAGCAAATATATTTCTACCGTTGCACTTCCATAGAATACCTTTTTGGGGGTTTTATTATAGGGTTAGAGTTCAGTACAAACTTTTTTAAAACATAAATTTATTGATACTTGATCAACACGTGTGGGAATGTGACATTTCCTTTTGTCTGTGGCTTTCGATCATCTGGCCGGATCTTGGTTTGGTGACACAATTTTGAAGGAATTTTTGAAGTTGTCTTGTTGATCACTGCACACTCCATTGTTTTTAAAAAGGTAAGGATAGTTCTTGCCATGGCTGATTAGCTTGGCTGTTTTGTTGTTGGAGTGATGCAATTCCAGGGCTGTTGTGTGATTAAAAACTTTGTCTCTTTGCCACGTTCTTCAACAACTTATTTCCTTGATTGTGTGTAAACTGGAGATCTAAGTGTTATTCAGTTGATCAAAGTGGTTAACATTCCATGCTCTCTTTACAGGTGTCTATAAATCCCTTCCTTGTTCATATGCTATGAATTCTCTTTTAGTGGTGCAAGCTCATATCTGTGACGTGATTGTATGTGTTTCACCACATCGATGCGGATGAAGTGTGTTTTTGACGTAGGCGTATGTTTCGACTTAACAAAACACTATCGCAGATTAGTAGATTACCTGCAGGTAAATTGATGAATGGTTGAGAGTTCAATATGTGTCCTAAAATAAAGATTGCACTGTAAATCAATCCAATGTCGAGATCAATAAACTGTGACTTTTGGCTGCAATGGTGTTGTAAAAAATCAGTATACCAGGTGAACAAATCTAATGATTTTTGTTTTTGTTTATTTTTGAAACTAAGTTAAGACTCGTGGAAGAGTGAGAACACAGAACAGACTAGCCCCCAAGAAAAGATGAGTGGAGGTGAGCAATGTCTGTTTTTGGGAGTTTCACCAGAAGTGCACTAGTAGATCACGTGCATCCTGCAGCAACCTACCTGGGGAACAGGAGTGGGGATAGAGCAAGGAAAGGGCAGAGGGTGCAAGGCAAGAAAATTAGGTGGTAGAAGACAGGTCACCAACCTGTCTGTGATGCGAGAGTCGTAGGCCCAAAGATGATGGTTCATCAAAGGAGATTCCAATGATTTTGAAGGATTTGGTCTCCACAGCATCAGGTGTGAGGTTGGGGCAGCCTAAAAGGAAGAGCAGTCCATTGAGCTGTGTTTGAAGGCATAATATTGATAAAAACCATATTTGCCAAGGAAAGACTTTGCAAGATGGAGGGAGCTGGCTTGGAAGGACAAAAAAGCAGGGGGGGGGAGGAAAAAAAAACTCTTCCTCTTTCCCACCTTCATTATCCTAATTTTCCTCTCCTCTAAACACTTCTGTCTTCCTTTGTGTTCCCCTCCACCTCCCTCTTCTTCCCTTGCCCTCCCATCTTCTTCCCCTTCCCTCACCCACTTACCTTCTCTCGACCCTCCTCTTGCCCCTCCTCGATCCTCCTCTTACTCTTCTCCACCCCCACTCTACCCTTCTCCTCTCCCTCCTCCTCTTTCCCTTCTCCTCCTCTCTCCCCTCTTACACGTCTCCTCCACCCACCCTCACTCATACCCTTCTCTATCCCCCTCTTCCTTTCTCGACCCCCCTCTTACCTCTCATCCCCCCCCCTCTTACCCTTCTCCTCCACCCCCATTACCCTTCCTCCACTCTCTCTTACCCTTCCCTCCACCCCTTTTACTTTGCTCTTCCCCCTCCTTCTCTTCTCCCCCTCCCTCTTCTCCCCTTCCCTTCTTCTCCCTCTCTTCCCCTCCTCTTTACCCCCTCCCTCCCTCTTCTACCCTCCCTCTTCCTCTTCTCCCCTCCTCCTCTTCTACCCTCCTCCTCTTCTACCCTCCCTCCTCCTTCTACCTCCTCTTCTACCCCCTCTCTACTCCTCTTCTACTCCTCCTCCTCTCTACCCCTCCTCCCTCTTCTACTCTCCTCCCTCTTCACTTCCTCTTCACCCTCCTCCTCTTCTACTCCTCCCTCCTCCTCTTCTACCCTTCCTCCCTCTTCTACCCCCTCCTCCCTCTTCTACTACCCTCCCTCCCTCTTCTACTCCTCCCTTCCTCTTCTACCTCCTCCCTCTTCACCCTCATCCTTTCTCCCCTCCCTCCTCTTCTCTCTCCCCCCTCTCTACACCCTCCCTTCCTCCCTCTTCTTACCCCTCCCTTCTCCCTCTTCTACCCCTCCTTCCTCCCTCTTCTACCTCCCCTTCTCCTCTCTACCTCCCTTCCTCCCTCTTCACCCCTCCTTCCTCCCTCTTCTACCCCTCCCTTCCTCTCTTCTACCTCCCTTCTCCTTTTCTCACCTTCCTCTTCTCTCCTCCCTCTTCCTCCCTCCCTCATCCATCTTTTACCCCTTCCCTCCCTCCACTTTACCCTCCCTCCCTCTTTTACCTCCGCTCCTCCCTCTTTTACCCCTCCCTCTTTTACCTCCCTTCCTCCTCTTTACCTCCTTCCTCCTCTTTTACCCCTCCTCCCTTTTTACTCCCCCCCTCCCTCTTTTACCCCTCCCTCCTCTTTTACCCCTCCCTCCCTCTTTTACCCCCCTCTCTTTTACCCTCTTCCCCTCCTCCTCTTTTACTCCTCCCTCCGTCCTCCTGTCCTCACCCTCCTCCCTCTCCTCCTTCCTCCCCTCCTCCCCTCCTTCCTCCCCTCCTCTCCCCTCCTCTCCCTCTCCCTCTCCTTCCCTCGCCCCTCCCTCCTTCCTCTCCCTCTCCCCTCCTTCCTCCCTCCTCTCCCTCTTCTCCCCTCCTCTCCCTCTTCCTCCCCTCCTCTCCCCTTCCTCCCCCTCTCCCTCCCCTCCTCCTCTCCCTCCTTCCTCCCTCCCTCTCCCCTCCTTCCCTCCCCTCCCTCTCCCTCCTTCCCTCCCCCCTCCCCTCCCTCCTTCCCCCCCTTCCTCCCCTCCTTCCCTCCCCCCTCCCTCTCCTCTCCTCCCCCCCTCTCCCCTCCTCTCCCTCTTCCTCCCCCTCCCCCCTTCCTCCCTCCCCTCCTTCCTCCCCCTCCTCTCCCTCTTCCTCCCCCTCTCTCCCTCCTTCCTCCCCCTCCCTCTCCCCTTCCTCCCCCTCCTCTCCTCCTTCCTCCCTCCTCTCCCCTCCTCCTCCCCTCCCTCTCCCCTCCTTTCCTCCCTCCTCTCCCTCCTCCCTCCTCCTCTCCCCCTTCCCTCCCTCTCCCCTCCCCCCTCCTCCCCCTCCTCCCTCCCCCCTCTCCCCTCCCCCCCTCCTCCCCTCCTCCCCCTCCCCCTCCCTCCTCCCCCCTTCCTCCCCTCCCTCCCCCTCTTCCCTCCCCTCTCCCCCCCTCCCTCCCCCCTCCTCCCCCTCCCTCCCCCTCCTCCCCCTCCCCTCCCTCCCTCCCCCTCCTCCTCCCTCCCTCCCCTCCTCCCTCCTCTCCTCCTCCTCCCCTCCTCTCCCCTCTCTCTCCCTCTCTCCCCTCCTCTCCCTCCCTCTCCCTCCCTCTCCCTCTCTCCCCTCTCCTCTCCCTCCCTTCACCTCTCACCCTTTCTTGTACGTGTTCATGCGATTAATAAATTTCCTTCTGGACAGGACCAGACTTTTGAGAGAGTCGGCGTGCATGCTGGATCGATGGAAACCACGTGTTCAGGTCGCGGTGCATGCTGGGATGATGGAAAACCACGTGTTCAGGTCGCGGTGCATGCTGGATCGATGGAAAACCACGTGTTCAGGTCGCGGTGCATGCTGGGATCGATGGAAAACCACGTGTTCAGGTCACGTCGACTGTGCGTCGGTGAGGGTGAGCGTGGAATCTGCGTGCGAGAGTCAAGTGCAGGAGGTTGCTCTCGATGGCACCGAGACGTACGTGCAGCCCCTGTCGATGTCGGAGAACTGGCCAAGCTCGCAATAAGATCGATTTCACACGCAGCGAGGACGAGGACGAGGAGGAGGACGAGGAAACGGCGCACAAAGACCAAGAGGTAGGGGGTCCGTGTCGGGCTCGGTACGTTGTTTTTACCACCACGTGGTTCTGATGGATAACATGATGTCATGTTCAGGATTAATCCGCTTAGTGTGTCCTACTGATATGTTTGTACGTGTGGAAATGTTGGAGTAAACGGTAAATGATGGTAATAATGATGTCATGGAGGACCAGGGGACTCTGTACATGTTGTGTCGGAGAGGCACGGAAATACAAAATGGCCGGTCCTCAGTTCTCTTGTAAACCATCTCGGTTTAACGACTCTAACATCGAGTGAAGTAATCTTTAAAAGATCACCAGACAAACCCGCGCCCCACGGGAAGGTTCTCGAGTGAGGGTTCGTTAGGACGTCAATATATCCGGTGTTCATGTGATTTATAGAATTTATTTATATACAATGTTTTATTTGTTACATTTTTTGTGTCAAATTCACCTTCTGAGGTAGTCAGCCTGTGAGGAAGAGGGTTTTACATTACAGACGCTGTTTTCTCAGCGGTCTTTCTACGACAGACGTAATGACGTCAGCGAATGACCGATGTCATGACGTCATTACGCCTCTCAGCGGTGACGTCACAACGTCGCCATGCAAACGAATGTAAAAATTAGAAAATCGCCAAAAATTCCCAAACCTGTCCGTCTCTGGCGCGATCTCACATAGCCCGTGCTGTTCATTAGACCACAGAGCACTCGCATTCCGAAGGTGGCGACAATCCGTCGGGCAGTTTCGGAGGAGACAATTCCACAAAATATGGCTTCGTGTATTAATGTAATACTTGCCGAACCCCGTCAGCGCCAGATTCCGTTCATTCAACCACCCTCACCAGCTCACCACACTCGAGGGACATGGACTGGACAGGGCGTGCTGCCCCCGCCTACCCATCCCCGCCCTGCCCATTCCACCCGCCTTCAATTTGCTTACCCCCGCCAAAATTTAATTGCCCGCCTCTTCACCCCCCCCCATCTCCCGTTTCAATTTTCTTACCGCCGCCAAAAATTTGCTTACCTTGCCCCCCCCGCCTCCACTCCTGCCCCCGTCTCTTCATCCTCCGCCTCTTCACTCCTGCCCCCGTCTCTTCATCCCTGTCCCCGCCTCTTCACTCCTGTCCCCGTCTCTTCATCCTGCCCCCACCTCTTCACTCCCTCGTCCCCGTCTCAACGAAAAGTGTTTATTCTGCTTCAGAGTTGAAAGTTGACTATTGCCACGATGTGCGATGCACTCTTTCAGGTACGAAGTTTCTTTCAGTCCAGGTCACAGTACCGAGACAAACGTGACGCGACCACTAGGAACACAAAATTGGTCCTTCAGTATTAATACATAGATAAAAAAATTCCTTTTATCCTCGAACGTTTTCATAACAACAAGAATCAAGAATCCCTTAAAGTACCGATCAAGAAATTGTAAAATCGCTGATTTGTTCATCCTCAAATTTTACGCTAAAAGGTGTGTGGTGTGTGTGTGTGTGGTGTGTGTGTGTGTGTGTGTGTGTGTGTGTGTGTGTGTGTGTCTTGGATCAATAAATGTCATCCTGCATTGAAAAAAACCACAATACACCACAACTTGTTGAACGAAGGAAAGGGTCCATAAGGGTCTACTGATGCTTTCATCGAGGTTCACGGGGGTGGGGGTCATCTACCAGTCATTGGAAGAGCATTCCAAATTCACCCCGACATACACCGTACGTGTATTATTGTTCAAGCATATCGTGCAATCCCTCCTCTTATGTGATCATGTGACCCCTTTATAAGGCATGTATAATAGTATGTTTACATGTATACAGGGTAGGGAGGGAATTGGAAATGCCAACATTGAGAAAAGTGTACACAATACATGGATGACTCCAAAAGTGAAGGGCAACAGGGTAGCAGAGTGAGTGGAGATGGAAGGGACGGGGTTATTAAGGGAACGAGGCGAATGGACTTGTCGGAGTTCATTGTTGGGAGGTCATGGGGGTTGCAAATGTAAACACCACTCAAAATATTTACTGCATGATTACATCATTTGCATCCAAGATCAGGAAAATAGTTAAACGAGTCAGGAAAAAACATATTTAAACTAGAACGGCACTTGGTAGAGCACATACACCAACCCCAACGCACAGTTTTGTAGCGGGGAGCCGACTTGCGATTGTCACCTGTACGGGTTGGTTCACAGAGGGAACGGGTATTTCCTCGTTTGCTCAAATCCACATATTTAATGGAATATAATATTCAACTATTCGTCAAGTCTTAAGACATTTGACGAGCAGTTTGTGACATTCCATGTCATTGGCCAAAAGTAGATGGGGAAGCCGACCTTCCACCATTTACTCCACTGCACACCAATTAACCATCTGGCTCCTGCATGAACACAAAATTAATCGGTGGCATTGTGGCGAATAGCAAAGTAGAGTAAAAATTGAGTTATCACTTAAAATAGTTGACCCAGATTAGCACACCGGTCTCTGCTCACCCGGTCCTGCTCCCTCCGCCAGTGTTCTGCTCTGTGTGCTTTCCCTCTCTCACTTCAAGGTGTCAAAGGATATCCTCGACTCGTCTCTGTGTCTCCCTGATTTTGTTTCCTACACTCTGACAGCGGATTCCCACATCGGTGGTGTCGCTCTGTATGTTTGTTCCTCCTTTCCCACAACAACTCTACCCTTAAACCGTACGGGGCACATTTGACTGTATGTGCCTCTCCGTAACAATGTATTGTTTCTCTGTGTGGTCTCCCATCGCTCCAACTCTGATGTTCCATATACGAGGCTCATCTTCTAAAGCAGGGGTCTCCAACCTGCGCCCGGGCCACATGCGGCCCCTTAGACGGATTTATGCGGCCACGGTGTCATATTAAGTTTAACTTACAATGCGGCCCGCGATACTGCCATTTTGCAGGGTCATTGATCAAAACGTTCTGTAATTTTTATTGTTTTTGATTCATATTAGACACGTGTTTTTAACACGATTATTCATTTATCATATTCGTTGGCAAGAAAAATATATTCAGCACTAATTTTTGTTTAAATTTCCACATATTATTATATTTTTTAAATTACATTTTAATAACTATTCATTAAACATTTTATTAAACGTTTTATTTCAAATTTTTTCAGAAAACATGGCTTCCAAACCGCCGAAGAAGCGAAAGATCAACGCCAAGAACCGCGTCTTCAATCCTGAATGGACACAACGGTACTTCTTCATTGAGCGTCGAGGAAGTGCGTTTGCCTCATCTGCAACGAGACTGTTGGAGTCTTCAAAGAGTTCAACGTGAAGCGGCATTCAACACCAGTCACGCTGACAATTACGCCGAGATGCTGCCGACAAAAGGACGTCCGAGATTGCGAAGAGGACTGCAATTTCATCACCAAGCACCCAGACTCTGCGAGCTACGAGGTGTCCCTCCTCCTTGCCCAGCACCTGAGGCCATTCTCGGAAGGGACTTCGTGAAGTCTTGCATGTTAGCCACCGTGGACGCCATTTGCCCCGAGACGAAGGATGCCTTCTCCAAGCTCAGTTCTTCAGCATCCACAGTTACTCGCCGCGTGGGGAAATGGCTGCCGACGTGAGGTGCACGCTCCGAGATCGCTGCCGTCTCAGATTCTTCTCGTTGGCTGTAGATGAGAGTACTGATGTCCAGGACACGGCCCAGCTCTCAGTCTTCCTTCGAGCGTTATGACAGAATGGAGGTCTTCGAAGAATTCCTGGAAATTATCCCATGAAAGGTACAACCACAGGTGCTGACGTCTTGAAGCCCTACTGCCCTGCTTTGATCGTTTTGGACTCGATCTCTCCTGCTCTCAGCCATCACGACAGACGGCGCTCCTGCCATGGTTGGCTCGGAAAAGGGTTTCGCAACCCTTCTGAAGAAGCATTGTGAGCATTGGGTCACACACAACAGATCAAGTGCCTTCACTGCATTGTTCACCAGGAGGCCTGTGTGATAAGTCCGCATCGATGAAGGAAGTCATGGGGTTGTCGTGAAGGTGGTCAACTTCATCATATCCAGGGGTCTCAACCACGCGCAGTTCAGATATTTTCTCGAGGCTGCCAAGGCAATAACGGGGATCTTCTCTTCCATTGCGAGGTCCGTTGGCTCAGCGGGACCATGCTTGCCAGAGTCTTTGACCTTAGGGAGGAGATCGCTCCTTCCTCAACTCCAAGAACAACCCGTACGTAGAGTTTTCTGACCCTGATTGGTTTTCACGACTGGCCTTCTTGACTGATCTTTTCACCATCTGAATGAGCTGAACCTGCAGCTTCAAGGAAGAGGTCTCCTCGTCACCGAAATGTTTGCCCGCCTCAACGCCTTCAAGCTCAAATTGCGCCTTTGAGAGTCTCAGCTGGGCAAGGGGACTTCACACACTTCCCTCGCCTGAAGTCCTGTGAGTTGTGTGACGCACCTGACTTCGCCACCAACACAATCGGTTGCCTCAGGGTCGAGTTCGCTGCCCGTTTCAAGGATCTCCGATCGCACAGCCAGCAGTTCCAGTTGTTTTTCTTCGCCATTTGATGTTGACTGCGACGCTGCCCTCCTGATGTGCAGATGGAGCTCATCGACCTGCAGTGCTGTGACGATTTGAGGGTAAATATTTGCCTCTCCCCTGCTGTATTTTTGGAGCTCTACATCCTCCTTCCGGCAATTATCCCAACTTCGTGTGGCTCGCCCTAACACAGCATCAATATTTGGCTCTACCTACTGTTGCGAGCAGCTCTTCAGTCGCATGAAGCTGCTCAAAACCAGACGCGTGCCCAGCTGACGGACGCCATCTCAGTGACGTTCTGTTGCTCTCTGTGTCTCCATCAACCGGACGTTGTAACACTCTCTGCTGGTAAGCAGCACCACCAGCCATCTCATTGAATGTGCTCGTAGGCCCTTTCATGTAACTCTATTTTTCTTAATTAACCTCCGCCATCTTCGAAGATGGATGGAGGTTACTGTTTTCACCCCTTCTGTTTGTTTGTTTGTTATCTTGCCAAAACGAAGTTTTTGCAAGATATGTTAGTCAGCTTGTATGTTTTTTTTGTTTGTTTGTTTTTTTTTTTGTTTGTTTGTCTGTAATCACGTATAAAAATTCTGCAGAGCACAGTTATCATTGGAAATTTTTGTAACTTCGCATATCAGAGGCTATAGAGGTCCTTTCAGCGATAAAATTTTGAAGGTCAAGGTCAAAGGTCAAGGTCACTTTGTCGCAAATCAGGGGAGTCGACGAAACCCTTATTTTTTGAGTAATTTTGATCGGATCGTCTTCAAACTTCATGGGAATATAGTTCATGGTCTGGCGCTCAGCTGATTAATTTTTGGTGGCGATTGGCCTTGACCTTCATGGTTAACGCCTAAGGTCAAACATATTTGACCCCAAGGTCAAATTTTCAAGTTTTAGGAACCATATCGTGTAGTACCTCAAATTGAACACCTCGATGAGTGCTTCTAGATATATCAAGCTTGAGACATTATGACGTCATTTGGTGCGTTATGAGGCAAACGCATATTTTTCATGGTTACTCTGTAGAACGATTCTCAACGGAATCTCTCGTAGGCAGATATTCCTCAAGGAGTCGCTCCTGTGGATAGCAGCTCGTTCACCTCAGTGTGACCTTAAAGAAGTCACACGTGGTCACCTTTTGGCAAGATACGGGTCACCCTAAGGTGACATTGGTTTATTTGTTTGTTTGTTGTTTGTTTGTGAACAGTATTACGGAAAAAACTCCTGACGGATTTCGACGAAACTTGGTGGGGGATTAGGTATGGTCCAAGGATCATGGCATTACATTTTGGACTTGGTCCAAAGTCCAATATGGCCGCTACGGCGCCATTTTGAAAAAATATTTGAATTTTTGTTTTTGCATTTCTACATGTTTTAAGTAATTTCCAACCAAAAAAAAAAATTTGTTAGAGAAAAAAAGAAAATTTTGCAATTTTTTTTCAAAACAATTTCGATCTTTTTTTTTGGGCATTTCTACATGCGCGTCGATCTAGTTTAGTTTATTCAATCGTGGTTAGTAGAGTCTGATCCGTTTTTGACCTACAATGAATAGGATATCAGGTTCACTTAAGTGACCCAGCAGTATTGACGGCAGAGGTTTTGCACTCTACCGAGTGCTCCTCTAGTTGTGTTTAGGTTTACATGTGCGTTTTCAATAAAAACTGTATTTAACTTTTTCACGTTTTTCGGAATTTAGCATCCTTTTTTGAGTGGGCCCTCCCACTCCCACTTTGGTTTTGTGGCCCTCCGCCCAAAAGGGTTGGAGACCCCTGTTCTAAAGCCTGGTGAGAGATTGTCAGGTCTGTGTCTGGGTCACATTCCTCTTCCATTCATTCCCTCCTCAAGATGAACTCATGCTGGACACTGCTTGAGAAAAAGCAGAGTTCTTCAAATCTGTTTTTGCTCAAAAGGCCAAGGTCCCAAATGCATCCCTTCCCATACACACGCCTTACAACATCACAGAGTGTTAACCTCTACAGCATGTGGAATTCTCCCCTGGCGTAGTGGAGAGGTTTCTTTCCCAGCTCCACACCTCTTCCACAACTGGTTTTGAGGGAACAAGTGCTCTAATTTCAGTCTTATCATACCCTCTCTCCTTTCTCTTCCACATGTCTTTCTTACTTCGTATTTCAAAGTTGCAAACATCACTCCTATCCATAATAAAGGTTCCAAAACTGATGCCGTCAACTACAAATCCATCGGCCTTCTCCCAATCATAAGTAAAGTGATGGAGTCCATAGTTTAAGCTGACTTCAAGCACTATCTCTTGTCTAACTCCTGAATTTGTGACAAGCAGTTTGGCTTCCAACCTGGCTGTAACACCTTGGATATGTTACTCCTGACACAACAGTGGATGGATGCCCTGAACTACAAGCAAGAGGCTTGGGCCATCCGGATGTATCTTCAGCCTTTGATACTGTCTGGCATGCAGCCTTGATTTATAAGTTGTCTTCCTTAGGTATTCAAGGTCCCTTGCTCAAGTGGTTGTTTGGTTTGCTCTGTGAGCGGAAACAGCGAGCGGTCCTTGAATGTGTCCTTACTCGTGGTTAGGATTCTCCACAAGGCAGCATCTTGCAATGTATGTTATTCAAAATGTATGTATCGATAATTTGTCTGAATCTCTTGAAAGCTAACTTCACCATTTTACCACTGACTCCACCCTATGTAGAACAATGCATCACACTCATGAAAGGCTGGCCACTGCCGAATCCCTTTCAGCAGAGCGGGACAAGATAAGTTTCAGGTCAGGAACTTGGAACTTGATATGTAATGCTGTGAAGTCACACGCTCACACTCTTGTCTCCACAAGGATCAGAAATCGAACCATGCAATCCTCTTCTCTGGTACAGTCCCTGAAACTCATCGGCCTTAGTATCTGCCATAACCTTTCATCATAATACCAAGCTCAACGTCAAAGGCAAGTCGTCCTCTACGTATACTCCATACAGTTTAAAGCATTCCTGAGCTGTATTGAGCTCATCACAATGATACAAGGCTTTCACACACAGCTCCATTTAACATTGCTTCCCACTCTTTGCTGGTACTTCTGCTTCCTATATTGCTCCTTTTGAGCCAGTTTAAATGAGTCGTTCAGCACCATTGGTAACTCAAACCAGGAGGCTGATTCCTAACGACTGGTTGTTCTACCACCAGCGGCAGGTTGGTGGGCTCCATGTTTTATAATAACTTGCATCTGGCCTTGCTCGTCTTGCCCTCCTACCTCTGCACATCCCAAATCACATTCATTCCTCAAGAATCTCTCAACTGCTTACCATCCCAAATTCCAAGCTGGTTGCCCACCTGCGTCCATTCGCTCCGTCATTGTCCCGATTGTGACATAGTCTCCCCGTGTCCGTTGACGCATTGAACAGTTTTCTTTTTTCTTTCTCAGTTAAAATCCTAAAAGATATGGGTTGGGGGATGGAGGGGTTTATTTGTTGTTGTACCCCCAAACAGTTGAGTTGTTTTTCTTATACTTTTGCAGCTCTTCAATGTTTCCTGCCAACGGCAGAGTCTGGATTCAGCCCTGTGTTGCTTACAGAGACACAATCAAGGTATGCAGTAGAAATTCTTTCATGGATTCCCTTGTGGTTTACAAGTTTGGGTTAGTTTACATCTTAAAGGCATCAAGTAATCACTCCTGCCATCAGCACTTGGAAACCCTCTCGGGTCTCGATTCACGAATGTATTTTGCTTACCGGATAGTGATTGGCTTTGTGGCTGCGATAAATAATTGCATGAACACAGCCCGTCTGAGACCTGCAGGTAGTGTCTCACTGTGGGTCAATGATGACAATTAGCCAAATAAGACCACTTGTTTAGGCCTCTTGCCTTTCGGTGCTTGGTTAATCATGTGAACGAGAAGCTTTAAAGTTTTGTTGAATGTCATGTGAAATTATTTGTTTTGTACGCAATATTTTCTTGTTAAATAGAGAAAATACATGTTTAGTATAAAATAGCAACATTTTCATACTTTTAGCATAAATTAAAATTGTGGATTATTTAAAGTTAAAATCATTTAAACTTTTCATTCTGTATGTTTGACTTGGTGAGCAATGATGTTGCACTTGATCTCTGAGCAATGGGATTTTGCATCTCTTGCAATGAGCGAAACTTTTTTCTGAGCTCAAATTGTGTGTGTGTGTGTGTGTGTGTGTGTGTGCCTGTTCATGTTCATGTTCCTGTTCATGTGTGTGCTCTCATGTCTGTCCTCACCTCCGTATGCTGTTTTCCGAGCAATGATGCAAAGCTGCAATACCTGATCGAAAGTTGCAAAAATCTTCGGAGATGATTTATCCTACACTTGATCTGAGCTCGAGACTTGTCTCCCTTCCATCCAGATGTATCCCTTGACTACGTTTGTCAGAATCTTCCCGCTTCCGATTTGGTTGATCGTGTGCGCAAAATGTCAAACTGGCGTTTGTGCTAACAGTTTTTGCTTTTCAGTCTCAAGTTGCATATAAACAAAGTAAGAAAGTCTCGGGGCCATCTGCATGTTCTCCGTACGTAGATAGCAAGATCTCGCTTGTTCCCTCTCATCCACACTTCTTTCATCTGCATCGCAGATGTATTATCATAAACTCCTCTCTTCTTGTTTGTGGAGAAACCTGAGCTGATGCAGCCGCATGCCTGCAATCAAATAAATGAGTAACAACACAAAAAAGTGGCTGTTGTTGGGGATTATACGGATTGGAAAAATGGAAGAATCACAAACAAGCATTACTGGGGAGCTGTGCTGGGTTGTTGTCTCGTTTGTTTGTTTTTTTGTTTTATTGTGAGGTGCATGATATTACATGAGAAGTGAAAAATTTTGGAGAGAAAAAATAATAATTAAAGTAGTAAGATTTTGTTGTTGTTGTTGTTGTTGAACGGGATTTTATTTTTGTCACGTCACGTGCATAAACTCTCGATGTCAGTCTGAAGTTGTACTCACATCAGCACTTGTGCACTGTCTCCATTAGTGGGTTCGCACCGTTTTTCGCCAGTTCCGGTGTTTTGATTTTTGTGCCAAGCGCAAAGTGCCAATCGTCACTTCCTGGATCACAAGACTGTTTCCATGAGCAGAGACTGTATGAAGGGTACGTATGACAAATTGCTCAACCTTCAACAAACGCACGGTAATGACGTACAACGTAGATGCTTTGATATTCCCGTTGTCGATTCTTTACCTTTTTTGGTACAACATGTGGATGATAAGCAATGAGTAAATGTGAATGATCACTGTTTTCAGACCATTTGAATGGCAAGCTGAAAACATTTATTTCACAAAATGCTTACTGTCATTGTTTATAATGACAGTTTTGGGTGGGGTTAACGATGGTAGAAAACATCATGGTTTGGAATTGGAGAGCTGGCTTTCTTGGTGATCCTCAGTCGATCCCTCACCCTCCTGCTCATTCACTTCATCATACTAAAATAAGCAATTTGGTGTCTTTGTCTGTGTTGTGTGTATTTTTGACCGCGATACATTCGGTCATTACTTACTTTTCCAATGTCAACCAAATTTGACAGGAGGACTAAGGGTCACATTATGGAGGTTGGAGCGACATAATTTTCCCCCTTTTCCAAGGTGGTTTCCACTGTGTGTGTGTGTGTGTGTGTGTGTGTGTGTGTGTGTGTGTGTGTGTGTGTGTGTGTGTGTGTGTTGGTGTGTGTGTGTGTGTCTTATCGTGGTGGTTTTCGAAGGCCGCTTCTCATAAAATTATGTAGAAGGGCACTCGGTAGAGCGCATACCTCCTGATCCAGCGGAATCCATCCTGATCCATGCCTGATCCAGCGGAACATATCGAGCCCAATAAGTTTTTGAAATATGCTCTTTATCGTTTTTGGCCCCATCTCTCAAAGGTGAAGAATCACTTTAAAAGTTAAAAAATTATCGCATCCCCCACAGACGAACAGACCTGAGCCTAGATGTACTGTCATCTATATACCCCAGGCAATATAATAACATGACCCTTCCTGCCGCTCCCGTACGGAGCGAGTATACTAGACTTGGTGAGCTACCTCAGGAAGACATTTATTGTTTTAAAAATGATAGCCATATCAACTTCGCGCCTTATCCCACACCTTCTTTCTCTTTTACTTCATCATATAAACTCATCACCGTGGTCCCAATTACTACCTGGCTTAAAGGCATGGCGTGCTGATTCATATTCTCAATCCAGGAGGATAAAAGTATCTCCGTCTTCTCCATTTAAACTGCTTTGAGATCTCATTAATTTTGTGGCAGCTATGGGAGTTGTGGAATTGGTGGATGCTTGCAAAGAACAAAGAATTATTTTTTTTCAATTATCCTTTCAGACAACTCCCATCACACCCAACAGCGGTGGCACTAACACCCGACTTCATCCGCCTTTACACTTCCAATCTCAAGTCCAGAGTGATGCTTTTTCTTGACATACCTTGGATTTTGCCAGAATTACCAATATGGCGGCACACAGAGCAGGAAGACTACAACGAGCACACTGATTGGTTGAGAGGAGTCACGCTCAGAGATGCGCTCTGATTGTTTGCCAGCGATGTCAACACTGGCGGTCGCATTTTCAGTCAAGGCGGTGCGTTTACACTTATAACTTTTGACTCTGTTGATGGACTTTTAAAAAATACTCAGTAATTAAAAACTGAATATTTAATTCGTGCTAAAGTGAATCAACACAAAGCAGGGTCGCGCAGTTCAGCGTATCACCGTATTTGGTTGAAAAAAAAAAAAAAGAATTTAATACTGGCTACCACCGGGTGTCGTTTGTAGGCGATGTTGGCACATTATGTATGGACAGGCAAACAATTGGACCCAAATACAATACCCTCTGCTCTGGCGAGGGTAAATATCGACAACTTTACAAAACGCGATTTGAAATTCGAGGAATAAAATGTGGACAACCGAAAAACTTGCTTCAAGTTTGGTTTGGAGGCTTTACGATTGCTCGAATGGGCAAAAGGATTTTGACCAGCATTTATTCTTGAAATATACATCCAACGTGTCGTGAAATTGATCAAGGGCATCGGTAGGAAATCGGGATGAAAGATGTAAACCGAGCTGTAAATGCTGCTTTTCTCCGATTCGACGAGGCAGAAAGAGTAAAAGACTTGCCGACGTGGGCTTTTCAAATCACAACGTTGATGAATAATATTGGAGACATTGAAGATCTAAAGAGGTAGCAAAGGCGCAGGAGGCCTACAGGAAAATGTTTGGAGAACGCTTGGATTCAGAAGAGGTAAGGAGGCGGTTTCAGGATGCCAAACAGAAGCGAAGAGAGGTTTGATGTGCGGGTGAGTTGCTTGAAGGATGAAGTGGGACAAATCGTTGTGGACTCGGATGGAATTAAAGGAAGATGAAAGAGATGTATGGAAAGGCTGTTGAATGTAGAAAATGAATGGGATAGCAACATCGAGAGTAACCCAGTTTTAGGACCAGCAGAGAAGATAACTGAGAAGGAAGTTGAGAGCTATAGAGCAATGAAGAGTGGAAAAGCAGGAAGGCCGACGGGGGTTGTGGAGATATGTTGAAGCAGCGGGAAGTTGGGGTGTGAAGAGAATGATCTGTAATCTGGTGGTGAAAGAAGGCCGCATTCCAGTGGATTGGGAACGAGTACCCTCGTCCCTCTGTTCAAGGGAAAGGTGACCCTCTGGACTGTGGCTCCTATAGAGCAATAAAGTTATTGGAGCATGGAATGAAGGATGGAAGGGTGTTGGAGAAGAGGATAAGGAAGAAGGTAAAGATTGACGAAATGCAGTTTGGATTTTAGCCAGGAAGAGGAACTATCTATGTTGCATTTTATTGTAGGCAGTTGCAGGAGAAGTACATGGAGAAGAGAGAAGTTGTTTTTTGGGTTTGTTGATCCGGAGAAAGCATTTGATCGGGTTCCACGCAAGTAATGACATGGCATTGAGGAAGTTAGGAGTGGAGGAATGGTTATCAGAGTATGATGGCAATGTACGGAGAGAGCGACACGCTGTAAGGACGAAGGTTGGGAACAGTGGTGAGTTTGAAGTGAAGGTGGAGTGCACCAGGGTCGTACTAAGTCCACTTCTATTTGTAGTTGTGATGGAGGTGCTGGCTGAGGGTAAAGGAGGTTTACCGTGGGAGCTACTGTATGCAGATGATCTGGTGTTGATTGCAGAGAGTATGGATGGACTGAAGGAGAAGATGAACAAGTGGAAGGAATGTATGGAGGCAAAAGGTTTGAAGGTGAATATCGGAAAGACGAAGGTGATGGCAAGTGGTAAAGATGTGGTGAGGTGGAAAGGACTGGAAGTGGCGTGTGCTGTGTGCAAGAAGGTGTCGGAGTGAACTCAATTCATGTACAATGTGTGCTGAATGGGTTCATCGAAAAGTAGTGGTGTGAGAGGGTCATTAACCAGTGTGGCAGCTACATTCAAGTGTAAGGTGTGCATAGAGGGAGTGCAGATGAAGGAATTGTTGAGTGGATCTTGAGATGGGTGAAGCTGGAAGGTGTGAAAACATTTTGCTTACTCGGAGACATGCTGAATGGAGAAGGTGATCAGACTCTTCGACGGTTGCTAGAGTGAGATGTGCATGGAAGAAGTTTCGGGAACTGAGTGGCGTGCTGACGAAGAGGGGAGTGTCGTTGAAGCTGAAGGAAAGGTGTATGCTAATGTGTGAGAGTACGATGATTTATGGGAGTGAGACATGGTACTGAACATGGAGCAGCAACAAAGGCTGGAAAGGGTGAAATGCGAATGGTTCGTGGATGTCTGGAGTATCGTTGAGGAGAGGAAGACAAATGATGACTTGCGGAAGATGATGGGAATAGAGTCTGTGATGGAGGTTGTGAAGAGAAACAGGTTGAGATGGTTGGGTCATGTGTTGAGGAAGGATGAAAGTGACTGGGTGAGAGGAGTTTTGGAAATGAGTGTAGTCGGAAGTGGAGGACGGGGAAGACCAGAAAAACTTGGCTAAAGGTGGAAGAAGAAATGTGGGCAAGGGGATTAAGAAGGGGAGATGCAGAAAATAGGGTAAAGTTAGAAGATTGTCATGGGCTGCAAGGCTAACCCCACTTTAGCAGAGAAAATGGCCTTTAAATGCTTGTGTGTGTGTGTGTGTGTGTGTGAAGATCTAATTGTTGTATTCAGACACTGAACCACTGTGTGTAACAAGCTCATTTGCCTTGCGATTGTTTGTGCGAACAAGTGTCTTCCATTATTTGTGTTTCTCACAGGCAGTGTGCTGATGATTGAATGAAGGTGAAGGACTTCAGGATGTGAAAATAATCCTTTGATTACATCTGCCACGAGCTTACACTGGCAGATTGTCGTAGAGAGACCCCCCACTTTGCCTTGTACGTGTCATCTCTCAAATGCTGTGATCAGGAAGTGTTATTAAGCGTTTTTAAATCGAACGTTCTTTAATGTAATTTGATGATTCCTGTGCCAACAAAACGCCTTTACCATCAATGAGCTCCGCATGAGTAATGCCAAATGGAGTAAGGTGTTCCACCGAGGTTGACTGTGAATTAAAACCACTCTTTTAACCTCTAAACGTCTTGTTTCAATGTAAATGTACATTTGACAATAAAACAGCTTTGACAGCTTTTTTTTCTTTGATTTGTGGTAGAAAACCTTAAACACTACACTTCATTTTAAAACATACTTTCAATCCAATTGCAGCAAACAGTCTTGCTTCTGGGATGTTATTAGTGGATGTGATGAATTGTGAATTCTGGTTTAAAAAAAACATGGCTCTCTCCATCTTCTATTTTCATCAGCCTTCGACTCCTGCTTGAGTTGCTTGCTGAGTCTTCAGCAACATCTGCATTGCCATGCGGCGAAGACTTTTTTTAACACGCACATACGAGGTTGACGAGAGCACGTTGGGTGCCATCCAAATGTATTGTTACGGCTGTGGAAATTCGCAGAACACCATAAAGGTCCTTAGTTAGTTATGCCGATAAGTCCGTGTTCAGTTAGATTTCCCCACCGTTGTTTAATGGGAATTATCCGTGTGGACAGGGCTGTGATCTTTGAGATAGCCGTTTTTCTTTCACTATCGTTATTTTGGACCACCACCACCAACATCGCTCTCAAACAACCGCTTCAGACCCACCGTCCTTCCACCACCACAACCACAAGCGCCTCTCAACAAACCACGCCATCCTGATCACCTCAACCACCACGCCAACCACAATTACACCAATCACCTAACCACCTTCCCCGCTACGCCCACTACCGATCACCTCCACAACCCCGCTGCAACCCTCTCCGCTTATAAAAACCGTCTCTACCAAGGAAAAGGAACAAGGGATTCCAATAACGCCATGAAAAAGAAAAGGAACAAGGGATTCCAATAACGCCATGAAAAAGAAGAAGGTATTCCGATGGCGGCGCGATTTTCCCGCCTGGTTTTCCCGCGCAAGGGGAGGAGCAGGCGTTGGAAGTGGAAAACGCTTCCTCTGAAGTTTCCCACATGTTCTGGAAGGAGGGCGGGGCGAGAGCGGAGTGGGGGAGCGTGGGGAATATAAGGGCACGCAGAGCGCCAAGTCGGTCTTCTTTTTCTTCTTCTCCTCTTCTCTTCTCGTGGTCTTGGTGGAAGGAGTCGGGTGGAAGTCTTGTGGTCTTCGTCTGTGGAGAAGCGGTCCGTGGAGCGACCCGTTCGTTGGAGCTTGCAGCGGTGGAGAGTCCGGGCATGCGAAGGAGACGCGGACTGGAGCGCAGCTCTGCCAGCGGTGTCGCGCGAACCTGCGCGCTCGTGTGAGGAGAGCCGGAGAGAGCTCGCCGGCCACGCGAAGGCCCAAGCTCAGGCGCGGCTACGCTAGCTGCCGTGGGGACGGGAGTTGAGGCTCACACCACAAGGCACCACGAGGGTGCAGGTAACCTGCAACGGTCTCGTGGGACTCGTTCGGTCTGCCAAGTCCACGCCATAAAGGTCTACGGGCCCAGCTGACCCCATTGCCTTTGATGGGGTCTTTTCCTTTTCTTTTGAATGAATGTTGTGGCGCCGAGTCCCGTAAATAAAACTGTGTAAGTGACTGTACATTGATAATTGCTTTTGACGGTTGTAGCGTTTCTCTTGCCCGCTGCCGTGCCGCATTCATTGCTTTTTCGGTATACGTGCATGTTGGTGTTTTTGAATACCTGCATGACTGCATGATTGTTCCTGTATACGTGTGTAGTTGTAATAAATGTGCTGATTTAAATGTTAACCCGTTCGTCGTGTCCTCTCCCTTATTGAAATGCCATCTTGCATTGCGGAATGTTAGTTGGGTTTTAAATACCCGATAAATAGAATCGGATCCGGCGAGGTCGGGCGATAATACCCGCTCGGTTATCTCAGAACGGAACGGACCGCTTGAGCTTTCGTGTCCAAGCAGGCCTCCGCCGAGGTACGGTCCCTCGGTAGTTACCCGCGCGAGTACTAGGTATATCGATATTCGGCGATTGACCCTATTTCGCGCGGGTAGAAATACGGACTGGGCCGTGGTGAGATTAAGAACCCACCCGTGACTGGTTTCCGGCATTGTTCCGGAAAGTCACGACTGAATTGCTCGTTTGGTGGCGAACCGGCCGCAATTAGCAAAAC
>CM068957.1:68533153-68549252 GCA_035128595.1 Eptatretus atami | reverse complement strand
CGACGTGACCTGAACACGTGTTTTTCCATCGATCCCAGCATGCACCGCAACCTGAACACGTGGTTTTCCATCGATCCCAGCATGCACCGCGACCTGAACACGTGGTTTTCCATCGATCCCAGCATGCACCGCGACTCTCACAAAGTCTGGTCCTGTCCAGAAGGAAATTTATTTAATCGGCATGAACACTGTACAAGGGAGGAAGGAGGGAGGAGTAAGAGGGAGGGGTAAGAAGGAGGAGGGGTAAGAAGGAGGGAGGGTAAGAAGGAGGGAGGGGTAAGAAGAGGGAGGGGTAAGAAGGAGGGAGGAGCGAGGGAGGAAGGAGTGAGGAAGGAGTGAGGAGCGAGGGAGGAGGAGTGAGGGAGCGAGGGAGGGAGGAGTGAGGGAGCGAGGGAGGGAGGAGTGAGGGAGCGAGGGGCGAGGGAGGGGTGAGGGAGCGAGGGGCGAGGGGAGGGGTGAGGGAGCGAGGGGCGAGGGAGGGGTGAGGGAGCGAGGGCGAGGGAGGGGTGAGGGAGCGAGGGGCGAGGGAGGGAGGGGCGGGGGGGGAGGAGGGAGGAGGGGAGGGGCGAGGAGGAGGGAGGAGGAGGGGGGGGAGGGAAGGGAGGAAGGAGAGGGAGGGGCGAGGGAGGGAGGAGGAGGAAGGGAGGGGCGAGGGAGGGAGGAAGGAGGAGGGAGGGGCGAGGGGAGGGAGGAGAAGGAGGAGGGAGGGCGAGGGAGGGAGGAAGGGAGGAGGGAGGGCGAGGGGGAGGAGGAGGAGGGAGGAGGGCGAGGGAGGGGAGGAGGGAGGGGCGAGGGAGGGAGGGGGAGGGAGGGAGGGGAGGGAGGAGGGAGGAAGGAGGAGGGAGGGGCGAGGGAAGGGAGGAGAGGAGGCGGGAGGGGCGAGGGAGGGAGGAAGGAGGAGGGAGGGGCGAAGGGAGGGAGGGAGGGGCGGAGGAGGAGGGGAGGGAGGGAGGGGAGGGGCGAGGGAGGAGGGAGGAGGAGGAGAGGGGGGAGGGAGGAAGGAGGAGGTCGACTGTGCCGTCGGTGAGGGTGAGCGTGGAATCTGCGTGCGAGAGTCAAGTGCAGGAGGTTGCTCTCGATGGCACCGAGACGTACGTGCAGCCCCTGTCGATGTCGGAGAACCTGGCCAAGCTCGCACATAAGATCGATTTCACACGCAGCGAGGACGAGGACGAGGAGGAGGACGAGGACGAGGAGGAAACGGCGCACAAAGACCAAGAAGGTAGGGGGCTCCGTGTCGGGCTCGGTACGTTGTTTTTACCACCACGTGGTTCTGATGGTAACATGATGTACCATGTTCAGGATTAATCCGCTTAGTGTGTTCTACCTGCATATGTTTGTACGTGTGGAAATGTTGGAGTAAACGGTAAATGATGGTAAATAATGATGTCATGGAGGACCAGGGGACTCTGTACATGTTGTGTCGGGAGAGCACGGGAAATACAAAATGGCCGGTCCTCAGTTCTCTTGTAAACCATCTCGGTTTAACGACTCTAACATCGAGTGAAGTAATCTTTAAAAGATCACCAGACAAACCCGCGCCCCACGGGAAGGTTCTCGAGTGAGGGTTCGTTAGGACGTCAATATATCCGGTGTTCACAATGTGATTTATAGAATTTATTTATATACAATGTTTTATTTGTTTGTTACATTTTTTGTGTAAAATTCACCTTCTGAGGTAGTCAGCCTGTGAGGAAGAGGGTTTTACATTACAGACGCTGTTTTCTCAGCGGTCTTTCTACGACAGACGTAATGACGTCAGCGAATGACCGATGTCATGACGTCCTGACGCCTCTCAGCGGCGACGTCACACGTCGCCATGTAAACGAATGGAAAACGAAAAGTGTTTATTCTGCTTCAGAGTTGAAAGTTGACTATTGCCACGATGTGCGATGCACTCTTTCAGGTACGAAGTTTCTTTCAGTCCAGGTCACAGTACCGAGACAAACGTGACGCGACCACTAGGAACACAAAATTGGTCCTTCAGTATTAATATATAGATAAAAAAATTCCTTTTATCCTCGAACGTTTTCATAACTAACAAGAATCAAGAATCCCTTAAAGTACCGGATCAAGAAATTGTAAAATCGCTGATTTGTTCATCCTCAAAATTTACGCTAAAGAGGTGTGTGTGTGTGTGTGTGTGTGTGTGTGTGTGTGTGTGTGTGTGTGTGTGTGTGTGTGTGTGTGTGTGTGTCTTGGATCAATAAATGTCATCCTGCATTGAAAAAAACAACCACAATACACCACAACTTGTTGAACGAAGGAAAGGGTCCATAAGGGTCTACTGATGCTTTCATCGAGGTTCACGGGGGTGGGGGTCATCTACCAGTCATTGAGAAGAGCATTCCAAATTCACCCCGACATACACCGTACGTGTATTATTGTTCAAGTATATCGTGCAATCCCTCCTCCTTATGTGATCATGTGACCCCTTTATAAGGCATGTATAATAGTATGTATTACATGTACACAGGGTAGGGAGGGAATTGGAAATGCCAACATTGAGAAAAGTGTACACAATACATGGATGACTCCAAAAGTGAAGGGCAACAGGGTAGCAGAGTGAGTGGAGATGGAAGGGACGGGGTTATTAAGGGAACGAGGCGAATGGACCAGTCGGAGATTCATTGTTGGGAGGTCATGGGGGTTGCAAATGTAAACACCACTCAAAATAATTTACTGCATGATTACATCATTTGCATCCAGATCAGGAAAAATAGAGTTAAACGAGTCAGGAAAAAACATATTTAAACTAGAACGGCACTTGGTAGAGCACATACCACACAACCCCAACGCACAGTTTTGTAGCGGGGAGCCGACTTGCGATTGTCACCTGTACGGGTTGGTTCACAGAGGGAACGGGTATTTCCTCGTTTGCTCAAATCCACATATTTAATGGAATATAATATTCAACCTATTCGTCAAGTCTTAAGACATTTGACGAGCAGTTTGTGACATTCCATGTCATTGGCCAAAAGTAGATGGGGAAGCCGACCTTCCACCATTTAACTCCACCTGCACACCCAATTAACCATCTGGTTCCTGCCATGAACACAAAATTAATCGGTGGCATTGTGGCGAATAGCAAAGTAGAGTAAAAATTGAGTTATCACTTAAAATAGTTGAACCCAGATTAGCACACCCGGTCTCTGCTCACCCGGTCCTGCTCCCCTCCGCCAGTGTTCTGCTCTGTGTGCTTCTCCCTCTCTCACCTTCAAAGGTGTCAAAGGATATCCTCGACTCGTCTCTGTGTCTCCCTGATTATTGTTTCCTACACTCTGACAGGCCCGATTCCCACATCGGTGGTGGTATCGCTCTGTATGTTTGTTCCTCCTTTCCCCACAACAACCTCTACCCTTAAACCGTACGGGGCACATTTGACTGTATGTGCCTCTCCGTAACAATGTATTGTTTCTCTGTGTGGTCTCCCATCGCTCCAACTCTGATGTCTCCATATACGAGGCTCATCTTCTAAAGCAGGGGTCTCCAACCTGCAGAGAGAGATATTAAATATCCACGGTGTCTTCGCAAAAGTAGACGAGCTATTGCCAGCACCGTGAACAAATTATATAAATTCCTGCCCTAACCTACAAGGGGCATTGCATCAGCAAACTGCAGCCTTGTACTGCATTCCTTCCTATATTCACTGACCAGTGTTTGTGTATGTTTGTCATGCTATTTCATGGACGTGTTTGTGTAGTTTGTCATGCTTATTCATGACGTGTTTGTGTGTGTGTTTGTGTATGTTTTCAGCTATTTCATGGACGTGTTTGTGTGTGTGTTTGTACGACTTCTAACAGTTCTGGGCCAATTGCCTCCAGACTTGCTATCATAGGATCAGCATAACCCCTAATTAATTAGGCAGTAGGAGAGGTTTTTTATCTTTCCCGTGTGGTCTTGCAGGGGTTGGGTAAGGAAAGAGGGTATGCAAATATCTCTAGTAATGTAGATCATGTAGCGCCGCCTCCAGGATGAGGAAGGTATTACAATCCCCACCCTTTACAGTATTCCTGTCCCTCGTTCTCCATTGACAGTGCAGTGTTTTGAATTAAAAGCAGTAGTATGTTTTTGCTCATGTGCATTAACTTCATGGGTTATTTATTATTTTGTGTACACAGCTGTCAGCTTGCTAACCACCCACAATAAAGGTATGCGTCAGAAAATGCGTTGCTTATGCTTGGCATAAGATCGCCGTCGTGTGGGTATGCTGCTCATAGAAAATAATTTTGCAAAAAATCACCATTTTAAAACCTCCCAATGCATTGGAACATACATAAATATAATTCAAGGAAGGTACCCTTCCCCAGTGATGAGAAAAAGTTTAAGTAAATCTGTCAATTTAAATTATTTCATGAACTTCAAAAAGGTTGTGTTTACACTCCAGGTATGAGTGATTTTTTTATGACGTCATCGGTGCCTTCGTTATGACGTCATGATTGCATATGTAGAATGCCACATCTGATCAGTATGAAAACTTTGAGGGCCATCTTGGGTACAATGTACACAGAAAAAAAGATGACATCGGTCATGTGATTCAGCAGCCATATTTTTTTTTTTTTTAACTTCAAAATCTCTGAAATGGCTGAATAGATCCAGGAAAACTTTACACGTATGACCGCCTATCCATGAGGAACAAAAGGTTCACACATGAAATCATAGTCACCATGGTTTGGCAGCCATATTGGATTTACCCCAAAAACCTATAAAAGTCTTCTCCAGAATGGCTGGACAGATCGAGGGGAAACTTTACACAAATGTTCCCAAGCCTTGGGGATACCTGGGTATTCATGAATAATTGATGTCACATGGTCTGGCCAGCCATATTTGATTGACGCGAAAATCTTTTTAAGAATTCTTTTCTTGAACCACTAATCTATCGACATGAACTTCACAATTATGATCTCGTGTTTATGGGGAATACATGTTTTAAATTTCAACGTGATCGGACGCATGGTGTGGCAGCCAGAATTGTTATTTTTTTGAATCTAGGTTCTTTTTTATTTATTTTTGGAATAAGGCTCACTTGCTGTGCTGAATGGGTTTGAATGTAGGGTATAGCAGCTGAAATGTGAATCATATCCAGGTTCGTCCTGATGACTTCATCTTTGCTCTTTCCTTGTTGAGTTCCTTCTGATTACTCCAAATTGGACCTTCCATTTGATTGAATTTAATTTATTTTATCCATTCTAAATAAATTGAATAGTAATAAAAACGTCATGGGTCAGGGGTCAGTTGTCAATCAAGCGGACGTCTTGCTACCCGGTATCACTGCCATAGTAATAAAGTAGTAGTTCTAATTACGTCTCCAACTACGGAACACACCAGCACACAGACACCACACAAAACGAGTCTTGGCGAGGGTCTACAATCTCTAATTGCTTCTTTTTTCTTGTTTTATTGATGTGTGTTCCAAAATGAAGATGTGCATTAATCAACTTCAATGCAGATGTTGATTTTAAAGATTACTGGAAAGGATAATAAAGTGACTAACTATATTTGTATCAAGAAAAGTGAAATGAAAATGCAAAATAACCAATCAGCAGCTTTTCAAACTGTATATGTACATACATACATACATATATATATATATATATATATATATATTATAATATATATATACGTATATACTGTATATCTATATAATCTATCTATCTATATACATATATATGAGGCCTGGCGAGGAGTGATGAAGCGACATTTTTAATGATATGATAGGCCGGATGATAATGATAATGATAGCTCCTCACAAATGCACAATTGTTATGCTATATTTGCTAAGTTGCCCCACTAAAGTGTATTAAATGAGGCAAAAAAAACTTCAATATCTAATGCATTTTGTAATAATTTCCACAGTTTTATCTATTTTTTGCTTTTTGTAATAAATTGTTTAAATTGTAAGAGACTTTATGGACACCCTATATATATATATATATATATATATATATTTATATATATATTTTATATATATTTATATATATATATATATACTAGCAGGGATACCCGTGCCTCGCACAGGAATCCGTGGATGACGGCTGGTCTGAAGGAGTATATGTCCAGTTAATTGTAAATTGTAGAGGCTGCCAACCATTATTATTTTTTTTTTCATCACCACTATAATATTATATATTTTCCCCCGCATGTTTTATATGCAGAAGACTCGAGTTCAAAATGTTAAGATTTATTGCCGCATCAAATAAAAAACATAATGCTCAAGCAATGTGAGGCTGGTTTCATGTATCATTTGCGACTTAATTAATTCTCATTCTCTAGCAAATTCCGTTGGTCCATGTCAATCGGCTGAAACTTGAAAAATTAACGTTACGCAATCAGGTGATGACGTCATAATTCGGAAACCGGGAAGGTCGGAAGTCATTGTCTTCAAATTGACTGTAGCATTATTTTTTCATTCTATTGAAATGGCGTTGGCCCCATGTAATCGGCTGAACTTGAAAAATTAACGTTACGAAATCAGGTGATGACGTCATAATTCGGAAACCGCAAGTCGGAAGTACAATTCTTTTACATCGGGGCACTCCCGGTACATGTTCTGTCAGCATGTGAAGTTTGGTGAGGATCAGTCAGTACTTTTCGCGTGCATAGGTAACAGACAAACACACACACAGACACACAGACAGACCACTTTCAACTTTATATATATAGTAGCGAAGTACCGGTAATACCCGGGAAATTTGCCTATTTTCCTCACACTAGTTTAGACTGAGGCATTAGTTGTTTATGGAGAAAATTAGGAAGGCTTCTTTTATTCTCAGATTCATGGAAGGAAGGCTTATGCTGCGTAATACTCAGAGAGGTCATAGTTGAAGGCGGCTGAGCCACTCAATGTTTCTAGCAGCAGTGGCAACTGTCCTTGATGTCTGCCAAAACCAGACCTAGAAGCGCTGGAACGTGAGTTTTTTGTGCTCTCTCGCCCGTCAGTGT
This sequence comes from Eptatretus atami, assembly GCA_035128595.1. NCBI lineage: Eukaryota > Metazoa > Chordata > Myxini > Myxiniformes > Myxinidae > Eptatretus > Eptatretus atami. The sequence goes on along the minus strand of CM068957.1, from coordinate 68,542,310 downwards.
GACGCTCTATTTGCAGTTAGGCGACGCTCTCTCTCTCTCTGCAGCTGACTCCGCTTGCCTGGCTCTTTCATGAGCAAATCGATCAGCAGTTAGCTGTTGCCGTGCGCGTGCAGTTCGAGAATCTCAATAACAGGAGGAGAATGTGTATGTTAAAAGTCAACGATACGAACATTTTGTATTTCAAAAACCTAGCGTTTTTTAACCATGAAGCCTTTTGTTATGATTAATACGCCGGCGCACTATTCGAAAGCCATTTTTTTTTTCTAATGGAATTTTTATTTATATATATATATATATATATTTTTTAATTATATATTTTTTCATTTTTATGGAGACCACTTAGCGCATCCTGGAGCTGAATGTTAGTTCTATATATGTGTTAAAGTTTCATCAAGATCGGTTCACTGGTCCAGGAGCTTATTCGTCACAAAAAGCCAGACAGAAAGACAGACACGGACAGAAGGACTGCATTTAATATAGTATATATATTATATTATATTTTATATATATATATTATATATATTATATATTATATATACAGTATGTCGTCGACTTACGACTGATCGAACCTTACGACCACGACCACTTAACGACCAGAATGCTCCACGTCTCCGCCCACATCAGCTGCTCAGTTTCCTCCCCAGCGCCCACCATTGCTAGCGTGTTAGCGTGGTCTCGGAAAAATTTTTACTTCAAACCCACAGATGTCTACCAAGAGGAAATTATCTTCTACTCTCACCCTGCCAAGAAGGAAAGAAAGGCCATTGATCTCGTCACGAAAATGCAGGTGATCAACAGTACGATGGAGGAAAGAAAGTGAATGCGATCGCACGTGATCTTAAGTTTCACACTCTACTGTGTCGACGATTTTGAAAGACAAAGAAAGGATTCGTGAAGCTGTGAAAGGTTCTGCACCCATGCGATCGACAATTATAAACAACGCAACGGACCGGGCCCATCACGAAATGGAGAAATTGCAAATATTAAACCAATGATGTTTTTGCAAATATTAAATCAATGTACTGTAGTTGGCAGTGTTTGACTTGAACAAAGAAAATGTTAATAAAATATGACTTACAGATGTTATTATATCATTATACCATAGTGGGGCAGATAACAGCAATTTTTGAGAGGAATCGTGCAAATGTGAACAAGCATCAAATTTGGCACATTTGTTCTCTCAGCGGATTCTAATCAAATCTGCCTGATTGGCCATTTGAAAATCCAAATTTTGAAAATTTTGAAAAAAAAAATAATTCAAAAAGTCAAGATCCGAATCAATGTTGGATGCTGGCTGAGATTGGTGAATGTTTCAGAAACATCATCAAAGACGTTCCAAGTCTGCCATGCAGTTTTCTTCCTTTACCGGAAGGCAGACACGACATCACATCTAGTGAACGCATGGAAGTATGGGATCCTCTAGCTTTCTCAGGCCTATTGCAGAAACTACCTCATGGACTGGATCCATTCGCCTTGGCTCTGGCCAAAGGCAATCACATGTTCTCAAGACCTAGTTCTGTAAGGATGGCAGTACAGATATTGCATGACTAGTACATCCGTGTCATTAGCCTTAATGATAATGGACTTGCTACCATCCCGTCGTTGCATCCCTGGCATGTACAAATATTTGAGTGTCAGCTTCTTCATGACAACATGGAGACACAGCATCCAGTGACTTCCTTGTGTTGCTAATGGCATCTTCTCCTTTTTGTGACAATGACTGTGCTTGTCGTCTGTGCTTCACACATCTTTTCCGCAAGGAAGTGAACAGCTCAGTCTTGTTGCTGTCATCTCGAAGAAAGCTTCTCCAGTTACTTGGGGTCTTACTGGTTCCTGTCACTCTTCTTCTGATTCCTTGCCCCTTTTCGACCTTGCCTCGGACTTCAGACGACTTCTTGTACACATCAAACACTACGTCCACCTCTCGTACTGGCACCATAGGATTCAACCTTTGGATGATGTCTCTTTTAGCATAGTCATCAATATCTTTGAAGTGCGTGGAGGTAGGGCATTGATAAGTGCTGAGCCATCAATGATGACTGCATCTCCCCTTGGTTCTCTGTCTGGGATGTTCACTTGCGCTTCAAGAATTTCAGCCAGCTGTGACTTGAAATTTTTTTGAATTTTTTTCAAAATTTTCAAATGGCCAATCGGCAGATTTGATTAGAATCCCTGGAGAACAAAAATGCCAAATTTAATGCTTGTATCATAATTTGCACGTTTTTCTACTATCTACACACTCCACCCCATCTTGCCGTGTTCTGGCGACTGGACGAGGGTCGTACCAATCCCGCGTGCTCACCTGGGACATTCCTGGCGAGATGCGGTTGTGCTATTAACCTCCGTTGCTCGTCTCCGCACCAAGCAGTCCGAGTACAGCCTGAGTTATGGCAGCATGCCTCTCTTTAGTGGCAAATTGTATCGATACAGAGGTACGAGGAGGTGCAGGAATATTTTCTCATGTGTGGGAGGTGTTGCTAGTCGAAGTGGTGAGTTTTTAGTAAGCGAGAGGTGAGCAAGGTGAGATGCCGTTGGGAATTGGCGCGCAGATTTGAATGAAATGGCACGCATGCGTGTGCCGTATAGTGTTTGTTCTTATGTTGATTCTCTCACGGGAGGCTGCGTGTTGTGTTTGCCATTGATATCGTGGTGATTTTGCTTGCTTGCTTGATTTGTACATGGCTAAAAGGAAGGGGTTGTAATAGGAATCAGAATAGAAGATAGAGATATAGTTAATAGACCGAGCTATGAGACTCACGCAAAGGCACTTCGTCCGTTAACCCACGATACATGTGGGGAAGGTCTGACTGCACGAAGACGAACAAAATAACTGCCTGGGGATCACTGTATGTTGGGTGTTATTGCCTTTGAGGCATGCGGTTATGCAGAACCGCAACAATATATATATATATATATATATATGTATATAACATATATGTGTGTTATATACATATATATATAAATATATATTGTTGCGGGCCGGGACCAGTGGCGAGAACGACCACTCGGTGGGGGAAGTTACGTCGTCTCCCACCAGACTCCCAAATTGTAGGCCGTCGCTCACGGATAATCCCGTGAGGCGGCGGGTCGCTTAACCGACCGTGGATGCCAATACCTCCACCGCGTAGCGTAGGGTCTTCCTGCCAGGTGTAATCAGTTTACCTAATTAACCACGCGGTTTCGACTACCGGGGAACCACGCCCTCGGTACGCCTTGCCCGAACGGATCACTCTACAACTACCAACTCCGGATCGGATGCAGCCGAGCGGAACTGCCAAGGACGTACCGGCTAGAATGAACAGATCATCGGGGATAAAGACCCGGCTAAACTCAGATCCGAACCATGCTGGACCAATGAAGGAAAAGACAAAAACGAACTGGGAACATTTCTATCATCATTTATTTACACTAAGGCGAGGAAAGTCATGTGGCACAGGAACAAGTTTATCGGTGTGTTATGCAGGGGAAAGGAGAGAGAGATGTAGTGCGACAATTTTTACAGCAACTTACGAAAGCGGACACAGAGCAGACTTAACGCAAGAGTAATAAAAGCAAGATTCCAATCATCAATAACTTGTACAGTTTACTTAAAAGACAGACACCACACACTCAGACAAAATAAACCCAATTAAAAGAAAAGGGGACCTTTTGCAGCCAGGAAGGGAGGGAGTTGAGGTCGCAGTTCTCGGTACCTGAGAGTTTCGGGGGAAGGAGTGCTCCGTGGTGCGGCACCTGACAACAGTCGTACAGTTCAGCCCACAGCCGCCTGTGTGGAGTTCGGGTCCGTGGAGGAGCTTGAGTGGAGAGCGCGGAGTCCAAGGTGGGAACGGGGCAGCAGACAGGACCCGACGAGAGATCCGGTTGAAGTCGGGTGTGCACGGACCAGCATACAGGCGGGCCGCCGAGGTGAGACGTGGGCAGACACTCCGTAACAACGACCCCTTCAACAACTGCACACTTCCAATCCTTCTACCGCAACCTTCTTCGACCTTCCAACCAACCAACGAACCCCACCGAACACGAACCAACCAAGCACTAAGCACTTCCAAATCCAACTCCTTCCTTTCTTTCTTTCTCTCAATCCAACCCAACAAACTCTTCCATCCCATACCACCAACTCAACACCCAGCCCTACTCTGAGGACCGCTTCGTACTTTATAGATCCCCTGGTGGGGAGGGGCCTTGGCGAAGCTGATGTCATCGTCGTCCCGATTGACAGGGCTTCATGGGTCCGCCTTTCTGGGCGGGGTTTCGGCCAGGCTGGCAAGCCCGCCCACTCCACGCGTTTCTGGACCCACCAAGAAGGAACTGTGATGAAGACCTCACCAATCCTGGCAAGAATTGAGGGAGTCAACTGAGGATTCTCGATATACGGTTTTATTGAAGTTGCAAAGCACACTTGCAAGCGGAGGTGGACAGGAACCACACAGCAGTCAGAACCTGTACCAACTAAAGGTTACACTCAATAAGTTTCATATATAAAAACTATTCCTAGGGGAGAAAGCAAGCAAAGAAAGAACAAAGAAGCAAGTGGGCTTTCCCCTCCTACGGCCCTCGGTGAATCAGCCATAACAGAGTTCTCAGCCGTTTGTTGTCACTCCACTGGAATAAACAATAGCCTGCAGAAGCGCTCTGGCAAGGCATGGCAGCTTGTTGATATTACATTTTAACACATCGTACAGCAAATTCTAAAACAGGGCAAAAGCTTGGAAACACAATTTGAAGCAACCAGGCCAGGGTTTGAATCAAACACCTGGTTAATGCAATTGATGAATGTTTAAATAAGTCAAATGTACAAATATGGGCCAATATGTGGCCAATCAATAGTCGTACCTGACATTCAGACCTGACAGGAACTACTGCAAGATTTTGCCTCGAAAACGAGTCTCTGGTTAGGCGAGCAGGCGGTGAAGCGCTTGTCCAGCCAAACGAGAGTAGCAAGCGAGAGGAAGGTACTGCGGCTCAACAACAGGGGAATAAAATAAAAGGGGAGAAAATGATTTATAATCTAACTAAAAAAACATCGCAACGCCCCCTTTGCTCTCCACTACACACACAAGGGAGGGATCTATTGCACATACACTAATGGCATAACTAACTTCGGGACAACTGTATGTTTGTATGCATACGGTTCCTAGAACTGTAACACTGTATATATATATATAATATATATATATATATATATTATATATATATATATATATATACGTATAATTGTATATATGTATATATTATGTTATTGTATATATGTGTAATATATGTATAATTGTATATATATGTATAATTGTATAATGTATATATATGTATAATGTATAATTATTGTATAATTGTATATATGTATAATATATGTATAATTGTATATATGTATATTATGTATATTGTATATATATATATATGTATAATTGTATATATGTATATATATGTATAATTGTATATATATGTATAATTGTATATATGTATATATATGTATAGATATGTATATATGTGTATATATATGTATAATTGTAATATATATGTATAATTGTATATTGTATAATGTATAATTGTATATTGTATATATATGTATAATTGTATATATATATATATATGATGTATAATTGTATATATGTATAATTGTATATATGTATATATATGTATAATTGTATATATATATATGTATGTAAAATTGTATATATGTATATAAATGTATAATTGTATATATGTGTATATATATGTTATATGTATATATGTATAATTGTATATATGTATAATTGTATAATTGTATATATGTATAATTGTATATATATTATGTTGTATATATATGTATATGTAATTATATATATATGTATGTATATATGTATATATATATATATATATATCTTGTATATTATTTCCGAGTTTGTGGTTTCGTGTCGCGCTATCTTCGACTTTGTTCTGCGCTCGAGTAACGTGATATTCGGCTTACATTATCTCAAAAGACCATATGAGGTGCATGGTACAAAAAAGTAAATAAAATGGTTCTGAAACAGTGAAATCGTATTCCACTTACTGCATTAAAGTAAAATTACTACTGATACTCTGCATCAGTTCTTTTCTCAAACACACCACCCAACATGTCGCGCAGAGCGCGGTTATGCTAGTATTTATTTATGTCGACTCTCTCAATATCAATTAAATTACCGAATATAATTATTAATCATTAAATTGATTATTGAAATTTCCTTCTAATGTTCCTCCATTCTGCACCTCCGCACAGACCTATAACAAGGGCTGCTGTCCCATGACACCCGCTTGCTGTATTATTAATGTCGCCAAAATCTTTCTGATTCTCTCGAAATCCGTCCCCCGCGTACGTAATAAATAAATAAAACTATCCAGCAGAAATGACCCGGAAGTCGATCACGGAGTCGCGGTGCATGCTGGATATGATGAAAAACTATACGTCATGAGCGGTGATGTCGACTGTGCCGTCGGTGAGGGTGAGCGTGGAATCTGCGTGCGAGAGTCAAGTGCAGGAGGTTGCTCTCGATGGCACCGAGACGTACGTGCAGCCCCTGTCGATGTCGAGAACCTGGCCAAGCTCGCACATAAGATCGATTTCACACGCAGCGAGGACGAGGACGAGGAGGAGACAGGACGAGAGGAAACGGCGCACAAAGACCAAGAAGGTAGGGGCTCCGTGTCGGGCTCGGTACGTTGTTTTTACCAACACGTGGTTTCTGATGATACATGATGTACCATGTTCAGATTAACCACGTGATCACTTGCTTGAACGTACATTCATAACAGGAATACAAACGGCGGCCGATCCGTCAAAAACCGGAACCACTAATAAGGGCGACAATGATTTTTTACAAGGAATTTCGAAATGACCCATTTCATCCACGAGTCGAGTACCCGCTCGACGAGCGATCTTGTTCCAAGCATGCGTACCTTTATCTGGGCGGTGTATAGGCAACTGACAGTTCTGCATAGTCCCCCCCCCAAAAAAAAAACAACAACCAAATAACCCAAGTTACGCGCCTGAAGCAAAACCAAGCTGATGTTCACTGGAATGTCCGGGATTGAGGTCGGCAGGAAGTGGAGCGTGAACCTTCACAATGAAGCACTTTGGTTTGGGCTTCCTTCTGAGTTGTGTGTCCGTTTCCTCAGCCGAGAAGACCGGAATACTCGGTATGTTTGCTTGTCCAGGATACAACACGTACTGTACCTTCTGTGTATTCAAAACACCTCACTGTACTGAAAACGTGGAGACAGGAATACTGTACTGTAATGGTGGAGACTTGTAATACTCAACCCAGCTGGAGGCGACGATGCACATTTACATCGAGAATTACCCCCCCCACGACCCTACCCTCAAGACCACCGGCAAAGATAAAAACACACCCAATACATTCATTGCTTTCGTCCACAGCCTGATGGAGTACTGCTCTCACCTCTCTCAGCTTCACGCTGTGGAAACCAAGGCTGTAAAGGCCCAGTCACACCTTGACGTTTTACCAGCGATGGCAACGTATCAAAATGTATGTAAATGCTGGCTTACGTTGAACTTTTGATTTTTTTTTTAAAGATTCGGACGTATTCATAACGACTTGGTCTTATGCACAACGTATTAGTAACGGACACAGAAGTTTCGTTGTGTTATAGATAAGTTATACAACGAATGCTGAACCTGTTGTCGGCCTTCACAACCTATGCCCAACGATAGTCTAACTTATGCATAGCGCGCTGCACGCATCGCCGACGATGACGTGGCGTAGGTTATGAAAAGGCTGCCGCACAACGATTCAAATCATAACCGCCGCAGAAATGGAAGTGTCAACATCGCAGTCACACCTTGGCGATCTTGCCAGCGTATGCCGACCTCTGAAAAATGCGTCTAAAACGCTGGCGCACGTCGAATAGGTATGGGTAAGTTTGGTATGCGTGAATAAAACGCTAAAGTACGCTATCATACGTCATATTAAATGGAGTACGTCTTGTAATTTTAAACATGTTGAAATTTTACGACGTACTTGCCGTATGACAACGCTCCGCATGCGATGGGAATAATTGTACGCACGATATGCGATCGTTGACACACGTCGACACACGTTTTGAAAGGTACTCATAAGTCGAAACACGTCAAGGTAATGGTTAGCGTCAGTGTTCCAGACTCCCGGTTTTTTTTTCTTCGGTATGACGGTGTTCAGTGTACAGTGCGGTTATGATTTAAATCGTTGAGCGGCAGTCTATTAATTATATTATATTACAACCGCACTAGAAATCGAAGTGTCAACATCACCATACATACCGGAGGAAGGAAGAAGAAAAAAAAAATAAAAAAACCAGGGAGTCTGGAACACTGACGCTAACCATTACCTTGATGTGTTTCGACTTATGAGCACCTTTCAATAGCGTGTGTCGATGTGTGTCAACGATAGCGTAACTGTGCCTACAACACGTTACTCATAGGTTAGAAATAAGTTTCGGGTACGCTAAACATTACTCGACGTGTTTCGACTTATGAGTAACTTACAAGTAACGTGTGTCGACGTGTGTCAACGATCGCATGACGTGCCTACAACTTATGGCCAGCGTTATGCGGAACGTGTGAGTCATACGCTGGCATACGTCTTAAAATTTCAAGCATGGAAATTTGAGGACAACCGAAAAGTACAATGTTTAAAGCCAGCGTACTACGACGTATGGCAGTGTTTTGTCAGCGTGCTCTCAATGTTATCAAACTTACCCATAACGTATTCGACGTGTACAGCGTTTTAGACAAATTTTGCAAAAATCGGCATAAGCTGCTAAAACGTCAAGGTGTGACTGGCCTTTAGGATCATTGGTATTATTTCCCGCGGTGAAGCTGAGTCTTTGGGTCTCTACTCTCTCACTGCAGGCAGGTCCGGCCTCACCCCCTCCCCCTGCTCTGTCTGCGATATGTCCCTCCCCCGCATATTTCGCAGGACATTCAAGGTCCGCAGCAGACCCTCTTCTGGTAAAACTACAAAAATCAAGAATCGCCACTCACTTCACTCTTCATTCCTATTTTTTTCCTACCTCTGGAACAAACTCCCACCTCTTCAATCCCACTCTTCCCTCCAGGTCTTCAAAACAGCTGTTCACCACATCTCTTATCTTCCCCCATCCAAAACCATGATCTTTTCTGTCCCTGCTAATCGCAATTCACCAC
>CM068957.1:68506583-68533128 GCA_035128595.1 Eptatretus atami | reverse complement strand
CGGCCACGGGCCACATGCGGCCCCTTAGACGGATTTATGCGGGCCACGGTGTCATATTAAGTTTACATTACAATGCGGCCGCGATACTGCCAATTTGTCAGGGTCAATGATCAAAGCATTCTGTAATTTTATTATGATTTTGATTCATATTAGACACGTGTTTTTAACACGATTATTCATTTATCATATTCGTTGGCAAGAAAAATATATTCAGCACTAATTTTTGTTTAAATTTCCACATATTAATTATATTTTTAAATTACATTTTTAAAACTATTTCATTAAACATTTATTTAAACGTTTTATTACATTTTAAAAACTATTTCATTAAACATTTATTTAAACGTTTTTATTTCAAATTTTTTCAGAAAACATGGCTTCAAACCGACGAAGAAGCGAAAGATCAACGCCAAGAACCGCGTCTTCAATCCTGAATGGACACAACGGTACTTCTTCATTGAGCGTCGAGGGAAGTGTGTTTGCCTCATCTGCAACGAGACTGTTGGAGTCTTCAAAGAGTTCAACGTGAAGCGGCACTTCAACACCAGTCACGCTGACAATTACGCCGAGATGCCTGCCGACAAAGGACGTCCGAGATTGCGAAGAGGACTGCAATTTCATCACCAAGCACCCAGAACACTCGCGCCAGCTACGAGGTGTCCCTCCTCCTTGCCCAGCACCTGAGGCCATTCTCGGAAGGGGACTTCGTGAAGTCTTGCATGTTAGCCACCGTGGACGCCATTTGCCCCGAATGAAGGATGCCTTTCCAAGCTCAGTCTCTCAGCATCCACAGTTACTCGCCGCGTGGAGGAAATGGCTGCCGACGTGAGGTGCACGCTCTGAGATCACTGCCGCTCTCTCAGATTCTTCTCGTTGGCTGTAGATGAGAGTACTGATGTCCAGGACACGGCCCAGCTCTCAGTCTTCCTTCGCGGGCGTTAATGACAGAATGGAGGTCTTCGAAGAATTCCTGGAAATTATCCCCATGAAAGGTACAAACACAGGTGCTGACGTCCTTGAAGCCCTACTGCCCTGCTTTGATCGTTTTGGACTCGATCTCTCCTGCCTCTCAGCCATCACGACAGACGGCGCTCCTGCCATGGTTGGCTCGGAAAAGGTTTCGCAACCCTTCTGAAGAAGCATTGTGCAGCATTGGGTCAACACAACAGATCAAGTGCCTTCACTGCATTGTTCACCAGGAGGCCCTGTGTGATAAGTCCGCATCGATGAAGGAAGTCATGGGAGTTGTCGTGAAGGTGGTCAACTTCATCATATCCAGGGGTCTCAACCACCGCCAGTTCAGATATTTTCTCGAGGCTGCCAAGGCACAATACGGGGATCTTCTCTTCCATTGCGAGGTCCGTTGGCTCAGCCGCGGGACCATGCTTGCCAGAGTCTTTGACCTTAGGGAGGAGATCGCTCCTTCCTCAACTCCAAGAACAACCCGTACGTAGAGTTTTCTGACCCTGATTGGTTTTCACGACTGGCCTTCTTGACTGATCTTTTCACCATCTGAATGAGCTGAACCTGCAGCTTCAAGGAAGACGTCTCCTCGTCACCGAAATGTTTGCCGCCTCAACGCCTTCGAGCTCAAATTGCGCCTTTGAGAGTCTCAGCTGGGCAAGGGGACTTCACACACTTCCCTCGCCTGAAGTCCTGTGAGTTGTGTGACGCACCTGACTTCGCCACCAGCACAATCGGTTGCCTCAGGGTCGAGTTCGCTGCCCGTTTCAAGGATCTCCGATCGCACAGCCAGCAAGTTCCAGTTGTTTTCTTCGCCATTTGATGTTGACTGCGACGCTGCCCTCCTGATGTGCAGATGGAGCTCATCGACCTGCTGTGCTGTGACGATTTGAGGGGTAAATATCTTGCCTCTCCCCTGCTGTATTTTTGGAGCCTCCACATCCTCCCTTCCGGCAATTATCCCAACTTCGTGTGGCTCGCCCTTAACACAGCATCAATATTTGGCTCTACCTACTGTTGCGAGCAGCTCTTCAGTCGCATGAAGCTGCTCAAAAACCAGACGCGTGCCCAGCTGACGGACGCCATCTCAGTGACGTTCTGTTGCTCTCTGTGTCCTCCATCAACCGGACGTTGTAACACTCTCTGCTGGTAAGCAGCACCACCAGCCATCTCATTGAATGTGCTCGTAGGCCCTTTCATGTAACTCTATTTTTCTTAATTAACCTCCGCCATCTTCGAAGATGGATGGAGTTATTTTCACCCCTCTCTCTGTTTGTTTGTTATCTTGCCAAAACGAAGTTTTTGCAAGATATGTTAGTCAGTCTGTATGTTTTTTTTTTTGTTTTTTTTGTTTTTGTTTGTCTGTAATCACGAAAAAAAAATCTGCAGAGCACAGTTATCATTGGAATTTTTGTAACTTCGCAATCAGAGGCCTATAGAGGTCCCTTTCAGCCATAAAATTTTGAAGGTCAAGGTCAAAGGTCAAGGTCACTGTCGCAAATCAGGAATCGACAAAACCTTATTTTTTGAGTAATTTTGATCGGATCGTCTTCAAACTTCATGGGAATATAGTTCATGGTTTGGCGCTCAGCTGATTGATTTTTGGTGGCGATTGGCCTTGACCTTCATGTGTTTTTTTTGTTGTTGTTTGTTTGTTTTTTTTTTTATCTGTAATCACGTATAAATCACTCTGCAGAGCACAGTTATCATTGGAAATTTTTGTAACTTCGCATATCAGAGCCTATAGAGGTCCTTTCAGCGCATAAAATTTTGAAGGTCAAGGTCAAAGGTCAAGGTCACTTTGTCGCAAATCAGGGGAGTCGACGAAACCCTTATTTTTTGAGTAATTTTGATCGGATCGTCTTCAAACTTCATGGGAATATAGTTCATGTCTGGCGCTCAGCTGATTAATTTTGGTGCGATTGGCCTTGACCTTCATGGTTAGCGCCTAAGGTCAAACATATTTGAGCCCAAGGTCAAATTTTCAAGTTTTAGGAACCATATCGTGTAGTACCTCAAATTGAACACCTCGATGAGTGCTTTCTAGATATGTCAAGCTTGAGACATTATGACGTCATTTGGTGACGTTATGAGGCAAACGCATATTTATCTTGCCAAAACGAAGTTTTTGCAAGATATGTTAGTCAGTCTGTATGTTTTTTTTTTTTATTTTTTTTTTTTTTTTTTTGTTTGTTTGTTTGTTTGTCTGTAATCACGAAAAAAAAATTCTGCAGACCACAGTTTTCATTGGAAATTTTTGTAACTTCACATATCAGAGGCCTATGGAGGTCCCCTTCAGGCCATAAAATTTTGAAGGTCAAGGTCAAAGGTCAAGGTCACTTTTTCGCAAATCAGGGTAATCGACAAAACCCTTATTTTTGAGTAATTTTGATCGGATCGTCTTCAAACTTCATGGGAATATAGTTCATGGTCTGGCGCTCAGCTGATTAATTTTTGGTGGCGATTGGCCTTGACCTTCATGTGTTTTTTTGTGTTGTTGTTTTTTTTTTTTTTTTCTTGTAATCACGTATAAATCACTCTGCAGAGCACAGTTTTCATTGGAAATTTTTGTAACTTCGCATATCAGAGGCCATGGAGGTCCCTTTCAGGCCATAAAATTTTGAAGGTCAAGGTCAAAGGTCAAGGTCACTTTTTCGCAAATCAGGGTAATCGACAAAACCCTCATTTTTGAGTAATTTGATCGGATCGTCTTCAAACTTCATGGAATATAGTTCATGGTCTGGCATTCAGCTGATTAATTTTTGGTGGCGATTGGCCTTGACCTTCATGGTTAACGCCTAAGGTCAAACATATTTGACCCCAAGGTCAAATTTTCAAGTTTTAGGAACCATATCGTGTAGTACCTCAAATTGAACACCTCGATGAGTGCTTTCTAGATATATCAAGCTTGAGACATTATGACGTCATTTGGTACGTTATGAGGCAAACGCAATTTATCTTGCCAAAACGAAGTTTTTGCAAGATATGTTAGTCAGTCTGTTTTTTTTTTTATTTTTTATTTTTTTTATTTTTTTGTTGTTGTTTGTTTGTCTGTAATCACGAAAAAAAAATTCTGCAGACCACAGTTTCATTGGAAATTTTTGTAACTTCACATATCAGAGGCCTATGGAGGTCCCTTTCAGGCCATAAATTTTGAAGTCAAGGTCCAAAGGTCAAGGTCACTTTTTCGCAAATCAGGGTAATCGACAAAAACCCTTATTTTTTGAGTAATTTTGATCGGATCGTCTTCAAACTTCATGGGATATAGTTCATGGTCTGGCGCTCAGCTGTATTAATTTTTGGTGGCGATTGGCCTTGACCTTCATGTGTTTTTTTTGTTGTTGTTTTTTTTGTTGTTTTTCTGTAATCACGTATAAACACTCTGCAGAGCACAGTTTCATTGGAAATTTTTGTAACTTCGCATATCAGAGGCCTATAGAGGTCCCTTTCAGCGCATAAAATTTGAAGTCAAGGTCAAAGGTCAAGGTCACTTTGTCGCAAATCAGGGGAGTCGACGAAACCCTTATTTTTTGAGTAATTTTGATCGGATCGTCTTCAAACTTCATGGGAATATATTTCATGGTCTGGCATTCAGATGATTAATTTTTGGTGGCGATTGGCCTTGACCTTCATGGTTAACGCCTAAGGTCAAACATATTTGACCCCAAGGTCAAATTTTCAAGTTTTAGGAACCATATCGTGTAGTACCTTAAATTGAACACCTCGATGAGTGCTTTCTAGATATATCAGCTTGAGACATTATGACGTGATTTGGTGACGTTTTGAGCAACGCATATTTTTCATGGTTACTCTGTTAGAACGATTCTCATCGGAATCTCTCGTAGGCAGATATTCCTCAAGGAGTCGCTCCTGGTGGATAGCAGCTCTGTTCACCTCAGTGTGACCTTAAAGAAGTCACACGTGGTCACCTTTTGGCAAATACGGATCACCCTACGGGTGACATTGGTTATTTTCATGGTTACTCTGTAGAACGATTCTCATCGGAATATCTCGTAGGCAGATATTCCTCAAGGAATCGCTCCTGGTGGATAGCAGCTCTGTTCACCTCAGTGGGACCTTAAAGAGTCACACGTGGTCACTTTTGCAAAATTGGTTTTTTGTTTGTTTGTTATTTGTTTGTTTGTTTGTTGGAACAGTATTACGGAAAAACTCCTGGACGGTTTTCGACGAAACTTGGTGGGGGATTAGGTATGGTCCAAGGATCATGGCATTAGATTTGGACTTGGTCCAAAGTCCAATATGGCCGCTATGGCGGCCATTTGAAAAAATATTTGAATTTTTGTTTTTGCATTTCTACATGTTTTAAGTGATTCCAACCAAAAAAAAATTTTGTTAGAGAAAAAAAAAAGGAAATTTTGCAATTTTTTTCAAAAAAATTTCGATATGGCGGCCATTTTGAAAAAATATTTGAATTTTGTTTTTGCATTTCTACATGTTTTAAGTGATTTCCAACCAAAAAAAAAAATTTGTTAGAGAAAAAAAAGAAAATTTGCAATTTTTTTTCAAAAAAATTTCGATTTTATTTTTTGGGCATTTCTACATGCACGTCGATCTAGTTTAGTTTATTCAATCGTGGTTCAGTAGAGTCTGATCCGTTTTGACCTACAATGAATAGGATATCAGGTTCACTTAAGTGACCCAGCAGTATGACGGCGAGAGGTTTTGCACTCTACCGAGTGCTCCCCTCTATTGTGTTTAGGTTTACATGTGCGTTTCAATAAAAACTGTATTTAACTTTTTTCACGTTTTTCGGAATTTAGCGTCCTTTTTTGAGTTAGGCCCTCCACCCCTCACCACTTTGGTTTGTGGCCCTCCGCCCAAAAGGGTTGGAGACCCCTGTTCTAAAGCCTGGTGAGAGATTGTCAGGTCTGTGTCTGGGTCACATTCCTCTTCCATTCATTCCCTCCTCAAGATGAACTCATGCTGGACACTGCTTGAGAAAAAGCAGAGTTCTTCAAATCTGTTTTTGCTCAAAAGGCCAAGGTCCCAAATGCATCCTTCCCATACACACGCCTTACAACATCACAGAGTGTTAACCTCTACAGCATGTGGAATCTCCCCTGGCGTAGTGGAGAGGTTTCTTTCCCAGCTCCACACCTCTTCCACAACTGGTTTTGAGGGAACAAGTGCTCTAATTTCAGTCTTATCATACCCTCTCTCCTTTCTCTTCCACATGTCTTTCTTACTTCGTATTTCAAAGTTGCAAACATCACTCCTATCCATAATAAAGGTTCCAAAACTGATGCCGTCAACTACAAATCCATCGGCCTTCTCCCAATCATAAGTAAAGTGATGGAGTCCATAGTTTAAGCTGACTTCAAGCACTATCTCTTGTCTAACTCCTGAATTTGTGACAAGCAGTTTGGCTTCCAACTGGCTGTAACACCTTGGATATGTTACTCCTGACACAACAGTGGATGGATGCCCTGAACTACAAGCAAGAGGCTTGGGCATCCGGATGTATCTTCAGCCTTTGATACTGTCTGGCATGCAGCCTTGATTTATAAGTTGTCTTCCTTAGGTATTCAAGGTCCCTTGCTCAAGTGGTTGTTTGGTTTGCTCTGTGAGCGGAACAGCGAGCGGTCCTTGAATGTGTCCTTACTCGTGGTTAGGATTCTCCACAAGGCAGCATCTTGCAATGTATGTTATTCAAAATGTATGTATCGATAATTTGTCTGAATCTCTTGAAAGCTAACTTCACCATTTTACCACTGACTCCACCCTATGTAGAAACAATGCATCACACTCATGAAAGGCTGGCCACTGCCGAATCCTTTCAGCAGAGCGGGACAAGATAAGTTTCAGGTCAGGAACTTGGAACTTGATATGTAATGCTGTGAAGTCACACGCTCACACTCTTGTCTCCACAAGGATCAGAAATCGAACCATGCAATCCTCTTCTCTGGTACAGTCCCTGAAACTCATCGGCCTTAGTATCTGCCATAACCTTTCATCATTAATACCAAGCTCAACGTCAAAGGCAAGTCGTCCTCTACGTATACTCCATACAGTTTAAAGCATTCTGAGCTGTATTGAGCTCATCACAATGATACAAGGCTTTCACACACAGCTCCATTTAACATTGCTTCCCACTCTTTGCTGGTACTTCTGCTTCCTATATTGCTCCTTTTTGAGCCAGTTTAAATGAGTCGTTCAGCACCATTGGTAACTCAAACCAGGAGGCTGATTCCTAACGACTGTTGTTCTACCACCAGCGCAGGTTGGTGGGCTCCATGTTTTATAATAACTTGCATCTGGCCTTGCTCGTCTTGCCCTCCTACCTCTGCACATCCCAAATCACATTCATTCCTCAAGAATCTCTCAACTGCTTACCATCCCAAATTCCAGCTGGTTGCCCACCTGCGTCCATTCGCTCCGTCATTGTCCCGATTGTGACATAGTCTCCCCGTGTCCGTTTACGCATTGAACAGTTTTCTTTTTTCTTTCTCAGTTAAAATCCTAAAAGATATGGGTTGGGGGATGGAGGGGTTTATTTGTTGTTGTACCCCAAACAGTTGAGTTGTTTTTCTTATACTTTTGCAGCTCTTCAATGTTTCCTGCCAACGGCAGAGTCTGGATTCAGCCCTGTGTTGCTTACAGAGACACAATCAAGGTATGCAAGTAGAATTCTTTCATGGATTCCCTTGTGGTTTACAAGTTTGGGTTAGTTTACATCTTAAAGGCATCAAGTAATCACTCCTGCCATCAGCACTTGGAAACCCTCTCGGGTCTCGATTCACGAATGTATTTTGCTTACCGGATAGTGATTGGCTTTGTGGCTGCGATAAATAATTGCATGAACACAGCCCGTCTGAGACCTGCAGGTAGTGTCTCACTGTGGGTCAATGATGACAATTAGCCAAATAAGACCACTTGTTTAGGCCTCTTGCCTTTCGGTGCTTGGTTAATCATGTGAACGAGAAGCTTTAAAGTTTTGTTGAATGTCATGTGAAATTATTTGTTTTGTACGCAATATTTTCTTGTTAAATAGAGAAAATACATGTTAGTATAAAATAGCAACATTTTCATACTTTTAGCATAAATTAAAATTGTGGATTATTTAAAGTTAAAATCATTTAAACTTTTCATTCTGTATGTTTGACTTGGTGAGCAATGATGTTGCACTTGATCTCTGAGCAATGGGATTTTGCATCTCTTGCAATGAGCGAAACTTTTTTCTGAGCTCAAATTGTGTGTGTGTGTGTGTGTGTGTGTTGTGTGTTGTGTGTGTTGTGTTTGTGTGTGTGTGTGTGTGTGTGCTGTTCCATGTTCATGTTCCTGTTCATGTGTGTGCCTCGTTCAAATTCCCTGCTTTCTTTCCTGAAAGTCCCTGTAATGTACGGACCTGAAAGTCCCTGTAATGTCCATCTTGTTTACCCCGTGTACTCCACCCCATCCCTCTCCCTTCCACCGATCTCTTCATGTCTCTGCTCCCCACTGTTTTGTCCTTCCCACTCCCGTCCCTCTTGTCACCTGCTCCCCTTGTTGTACGTTCTGTGTGTTGGCTCTCATACGTGTCTCAACAGTGCATACAAAAAATTGGTGTCATGATGATCCTATGCAGCAAGTCTGGATGGAATTGGCCCAAAACTGTCGGAGGAGTAGCGTGACAAACCTACACAAACACCGGTCCGTGAATTATAGTGAGGATGGTTGTGTGTGCATCTTCAGTGACCTCTTCTCAGAGCAGGAAACTTTTAACCGATCCTTGTTAGCTTGAAATCCCTCATTCAAATTAACTCTTTTAAACATGATTTTCAGCATTTACACAAAAGAGTGGCAATTATAGTAAATATCATGATTTAACAGTTTATTTTAAACTTGATCTGTGCATTCACAGGCCCCAGATATGTCCTTCCCGTCGGTGTTCAGAAACACCCAAACCATATACAGTGTCTCACCAACGAGGGAAGTATCGCTCCCACATGAATAATGGTTGACACGAGCTTTGTGTATCTTCACATCTCGAGGACTTGTTTACCGTTACTTGGTAATGACGTGCAGCATCGTCTTTCCTATTGCAGACGTCCATTAAATAAATCGCCAAGCCTGTCACGTTCATAGGAGGTTCAAAGTCCACTCACTGGTGGCTATGGTTGGGAGTTTGGGTAGCACACGCCCATCCACTCTGGCCTTTCACCGGCCCACATCGTCAGGAACTTGCCGTATCGGTAGCTGCCCTTTCGGGGAGCCGAGGTAGTTCTCCAGCTCTTTCGTCGTGCAGAGGCACATCCCTTTCTCTCAGGTGCTTTTCCAAGTGTTTTAAGATTATTTTAGAAGCTTTGTGAGTCATTTGAGGTGATAATCCTTGTCTCACTCACACACACAATATACTTTAGGGTGCCCCGAACGCTGCTGTTTCGTGGGGTTTCTACGCGGATGTGCTGACCATTCTGGGGTGGATTACGTCATTTTCAAAGTTCCATAGTAACCATTTGGCTCCTACCATGATCACTTTCTGCTGAAAACCACATTTTCTAAGGCCTAGCACAATGGGACTTGAACCTTAAAACGGGACCTGAATTAATAACGTGACTTCTCCCATGAATAATAACAAAACGTTCAACTGATGATGATTTGGGCAGAAATTTGTAATTTTTTTCAAGGTGCCAGTGATGACCCACAAACTCTGAAAACGACACCTTGCGGTCTTTAACATCCACCAACTCGTGCTAGCAAATGGGACAGCTTAACATCCATCCGGAGGATGGTACACCTTGCGATGCCACATCAGACCAGCGAAGCACCAATCCGACAGGAATCAAACAGCCAACACAGCTTAAAGTTTTGTGCACTACTTCAGTCCCATACTGTCGAACGGTGAATATTCCTATGTGCCGTTGTAGCCGTGGGTCGTCCCATTTGTCTGGTATGAATAACAGCGGCCGTAATGCCAGCTGTTTCGGCCGTTCCGGGCCAAATTGCGCGTCTTTCCACTCTGATGCCATGCGGTGGGACCGTCAAATTAGCCGACATGTTACACTAGTTGGTGCTGCAGGTGTCGTCTCCAATTAGTGAGCCGATGAGGCGCGGCACAGTCTGGATATACGGTGTTCATTGCCAATTGATCCTCAACAGATTTCTCAAAATCGCAAAAACGATCACAGCGGTTCAAATTCACCCCAAAAGCAGGTATACTTGTAATGGTCACATGGGGGAAGGAATACACAAACGAGCAATCGCAATCGACAATCGATAATAAAACCTCATCAACCCTTACCGAATATGTGCCCAAGGACGAATGGAGGTCCTTAATTACTGATGCCATCCCGGGCCCAATCATGCACACCACGATAGAGAGAGGGAATCTCAAGACAAGAAATACCATGCGACGTCTGACAGGACACCGTCGAAGGATGGATATCTGGTCTTTGCTGCTCTAGACACATGCAGACCTCTGTTGGTCAGTCACCTACAAGTGAGAAAGTTTTGCAGTAATCAATAAATACTTGATCTTGTAAATGCTTTAATATTTATCTGTGTCACTTTACAGGTGTTTCCAAATTTCAGGCACCAGTGTGGCCTTGGGAGGGCGTCCGTGCTCAGCTGCGGGCAGCCCTCACCGAGGTGTCCGTGTTACATGATGTACTGGCTGTTGTCCGGGAGAAGAAGTACATGTCAGTCGCACCTGTATCCCAGGATCTTCCACTCCCAAAGCAGGTAGTTTTGGTACTGGCTTTGTCATCTGTAACTTGGCTCGATCTATCTATCTATCTATCCATCTATCCATATGCATTTGGATCTTTAAACGTCCAACGGAACAGTTTTCCTCAAAACTGA
The DNA here is from genome assembly GCA_035128595.1 of Eptatretus atami. Classification (NCBI taxonomy): domain Eukaryota; kingdom Metazoa; phylum Chordata; class Myxini; order Myxiniformes; family Myxinidae; genus Eptatretus; species Eptatretus atami. Next base: position 68,522,364 of record CM068957.1, on the reverse strand, counting down.
TGCTGAAATAATGTATTTAATACATATGATCGACCAATTATGCCTTTATGCATGGCTTTCCTATCACTGGAAACCGCTCCTGGTGGAGGGAAGGGAAGGGAAGAGATATTGGGGGAAGCAGGTCAAATATATTTTGTGCCCTGGCAAGTAACCCCCCCTTCTCCAGCAGGGGTCAATAAACCACTGCCAAGTGTGCAGGCGAAAATCCTTAATCGCCCCCCCCCCCCTCTCTTTGGGGGAAATATATATTTTATTTTTCAGTTTCTATCGCTGTACTTGTATGGAATGACTCGAGCTGTGAACATGCTGTTGTCTGCCACATATATAGGTTCTACAATTTGTGACAAAGAAAAAGGCACTTGCTGGCGCAGCTGGCATTCTTCTTCGTGGGGCTGAGCACCTTGTGCGTTCAGCTTCAGAAAGTGGGGAGCAGCGCAGACAGCGTGACTTCACGGCAGAATTACTCCGTTTAAGGCAACACTGGAAACTTCGTCGTTCACGTGACAAAGTCCTTGGGGACTTGAGTTATCGTAGTGCTGGTGAGTACTTCGCAAGGCTGGTGATGACACTGCCCACATGATCGCCCTCATAGGCACATTTACACAAAAGCGGGTCAGTAACGGTAAAGACTGTCCGAGAATTTATCAAGCATATATTGCCCAGTCAGTGCAGAGGCCTTATGGTGATCCTGCGTTGCTGACATCATTTGAACATTTTTCTAGGCCTTATAAGGGTTCAAGCACTATTTCGAGAATATAAAGAAAGTTGATTTTTGAGTTTGTTCTTTACCGTTACCTGACCCGCTTTTGTGAAAATGCCCCCTATAACCTGCAGTAGTTGTCCATTGCCTGTGTTGGCTTAATGTAGGGTGTTGGGCTTGGTCCTGGATCCTGAGTTCAAAATCTCACTCGGCCTCTTGAATAACCAGGTGGGGTTGACTCTGCCTGTCATCCTTTCGAGGTCAGCAAAATGAGTGCCAGCCTGCTCGTATCCTGTGTCGGAGTGGCGACCCGTCCAGGATTGTGTCCAATAGCCAAGGAGACTGATTAGACAGCACCAACGCTGTGCACAGAGTCTGTTCCCAATAGATGGATGGAGTAGTTCATTGGCTGATGCTGGATGTGAAATTGTCTATATTTCTGTCTCAGGTTCACTCTACCCACACCATGGAACCTTTGAAGTGCTGAAAAACACTGAGATCGACCTGGAAAAGAAAATTCCTGATGATTACTGTCCTCTGGATGTTGTTGTTCCCAGTGACCTCAAAGGAATGGCCAATATCAAAGTAAGAGTTTGATAAACTGGTTAAGGTTTCATGCACTGGCTTTGTTTCTGAAGAAGAAAGGAAAATTTAATCACTCATCACATGTTGAGGCACTGCTAAACTGTGGATTGTGCTTCTTGGTATCCAGTCCATTTGGGCTCAGGGGTGTTGTCGTTACCATTTTGGTTCTTTGGTCCATCTGCCTATTTTGTTGCGTTTTTCGTTTCTGGGCCGTATCTCGGTAAGTAATTGAGGCAGGTTGATAAAACATTTGTGTTATACTCTGTCCAGTTTGACTTGGGGAAAATGTGGCTTTTACGGGTTTTATGCTTCAGACCTCTGTTTGTCTTTGTCATTTAACATTTTTGAACCCGGGTGACATTTTGTTAAGTAATTAAGGCTGGTTGATGAAACTTGTGACCGTTTGTCTCACGTCAAGCTGATTTTGACAGCTTATCCAACTTTTCCTCCCTCATTTTGAGGTTCAAATAATAATTTTACATTTTGCTTTATTAATAAAATTGCTCATCACCCACCATTCCCACTTTTTTTTTTGGACTGAGGGTTTGTCGTTGTTATCCTGCGCACGCGAAGCCAAAAGCGGGTTAAAGCAATTGGTTCACTTTATCTGTCTGTCTGTCTGTCTGTCTACAAACATCAGTTTATGATCGAGGAACAACTTCATTTCAATGGAATGTTACATTTTGAACACAAATTGGAAAACGAACTTGTAGTTTAGTCATGCTTTTGCTCTGAATTCGTCGCGATCGTGCATGGGCAGAGAGGAATGAGATGAAAACATTTTACTGTCTGCCTGTCTGGCAGTCAAACAAAATTGAAAATCATTTCAAACAGGAAACATACTGTTTTTAAGGATGTCATAAAGGACACAAACAGGCACAAATAATTATTTGTTAATTACATTAATTATAATTAATGTAATGTGTTAAATAAGGTGGTGTAAAAGACTGCGCCAATGGCGGTAAACTTCCGAAAAATGTTATTTTTCTACAATCTTTAAAATCTTTATTTTATTCAGCTTTCGTTGATTTGTATGGATTCATGGACATGTTTATCATATCCAATGGACTTTTATATGACTGACACAATTGCGGTATTGCACTGAAAGAGTCTATGTGCATTCAATATGTTATGGAATTCAACATAAAACAGAATCACCTGTACATGTGAAAGGTCTTTTATTGTTGTTCAAATGAAAGCAAAACAATAAACAATAAAAAAAAACTTGATCACTTCATCATATCATTGTTGAAAACAAACAAAAGGTAAAATAATAACAATAATTATCTTGACTAGAACATTGACAATGATTGTCAGGGAAGATAGAATGCAAGCTCCTGAAAATAAAAACTACACATTATAGAGACCATGAAATAAATAAATCAAATTTTAGAGGTACATAAATTAATTGTAAAACAAATTAACAGCCATCACACACAAAGGATTATTTTACATGTATGTACTAGCACATCACAACATCATGATGTTCTTCAGTATTCAATCCTCTTCACTCTAACTACCAGACATGTTCGCGTCAGATGCCCCATCTTGGTCAGAGTCATCGGATGAGGTGGCATCATCGTCATCATCATCATCACTGGGCAGTTTGTCATCTTCCAGCGCTACTCAGGGGAATCAATGGTCCTCGAACCACATTGGTTGAATGTTACCATCACTAAGAGCCATCCATGACCATCTGTTGCTCGTGGCACTCTTGGTTGAGGCATATCTGCAACTTTCCAGATACCAACCTGGTAGTTAGCACGTTTTACATGTTCTTGTAGCGCTTTCTGGCAAGGTGGCAGTTGACTCTATCTATATTCGCTTTAAGTTGATATTACCATCTGTGCCTCCAGATTTCTCCCTCAACATTGCTCCACGAGCTGTGTCCACAGACTTGAAGCGCCCTCTCCTAAATGGCACAGGTGAAGTGTTCAAGTTCTCCAAATAATGTAGTGGGAACTTCCACGTGTCTCCGAGTTGGACAATGCATCTATGAAGGCTTCTGATTTCTGGAGATGTTTGATGGGTCGAACTTTCCAATCCTTTGTATGCACTGGTGGTGTCACAGTGTGTAAGTGCATGGAGGGACATCAGTGCAGTACACATTGTCTGACCATATTGACTGGCTAGATCAGAGATGTTAAGAGTCTCCTCTTGTTACCTGAGCCAGTGTCAAAAAGAATTGTTATTTCAAAACTTGATGCGTAATGTAGCATTATGAAGAAACACATCACTGTCAGGGCTTCGGATACATATTGTGCCACAACCTTGTGCCTGGGCGTAGGCACAGTACAGAACAATCCTGGTGTCTGTTTCTTCTTGGTCTGAATAAAGCTCAGGTAACTCTCTCTTTGTGACTGTTAGCCCGTCATCACTATTCAACGCATAGCAGTGGCCTTGCACCACTAACACAACATTCCTCTGCACAGCTTAGGAGCAAGGAATTTGAAGACCACACATCTTGATCACATCCACCAGCTGAGACTTGTTCTCCCATTCATGAGGAAACTCTTCCAATCTGCTGGTTTCTTCATTAGTGGACCTCCAATAATTAGCTTTTCACCCGACCCACGTTGCTGTCGTTCCATGTTCTTGATGGAGCCCTCCTGATACATATCTGTAGTAAAGATGAAGTTGGTTGTTTTGGGCATATTGTCAAATATCTGATGGCAAATCAGTTGAAAGTTGCCTGGGATTCTGTCATAGTGTGGAACACAGCATTGCCATCTTGAATGAGTAATGTGTCAGATTTATTATTCACACCTAACTACATTTGATCACCAAAAGGGCAGGCATACATTACTAAAACAATCTATGGGCCCAACACTGGAAATATAATACAACATAACAATGAACGAAACATGTATAGCAAGTTCACTTGAAAATTTGCGGCAAAATGAGATTTCCGCTGGATTCCGTGTCCACTTTATTGAATTTTAAATGATCCAATAACCTAAGGATTTTTATGGGCACACCATTGTATTCCTTGACCTCAAAAACATGGGTGTAGACACCAAATTTTGTCTTTAGCTATGATAGCAGCTGAGATGTGCGCAAAATTGAAATTTCGGTGATTTCGCTGGCGGCCATTTTGAAAGTGACGTCAACAGGTAGTCCATCCCAATTTCGTGATGGTGGCATCCACTTTTCATGTATGGGAAGGTCTAAGGAGTAAAATAAAACAGGTCTCATACTGTCCTGGGGGGGGGTGCACGGGGGGGGGGGGGTCAATCTGGCCCATGGACTAAATTATATATTTGAACACTGCAGAACACAAATCGCATTTTTGGCACTCTCAAAACCTTAAGTTTTACAGTATTGGACAAAAAATTATGGCATTTTTACATCAAATTTGCTGTTCGCTGACCACCCATGTCCTTGTTTTTTTTTTTTCTCTCAAAGGTAAGGTGTTCCTTTAACTAGTTGCAAACAAATTGTTCTTATTGGAATTTAACAGGACAGGAACATTTATTCCAGTTGAATGTTTTGGTGATCGATGAAGTTCTGACCCTATGAAGCTGTATTGTGTTCTAGGTGTCTATCCAGAAGCAAACTCCGGACATCAGGGACATTGGTACTGTGAACTTGACCAACCAGCCTCTCCGCAAACACAGGCAAGGTTTGTTGAGTAATTGTTTATTTATATATTTTTTATTGCATAACAAGTGACTAAAGTTTGCATTTGAATCGGTCAAATACAAAGCATGAATTTGTACCCAACTGCTGTGTTTAAATGAAATACAAATGGAAAACTGAATGGATATAGCTGGGAGTGTACTGTTTAGCTAAATGGGGAACACTGTGGTATATTCAGCAGCTCTAATGGTGCAATGACTTCTTCCTTTGTATTTGTAGATGTATGTATTTATTTATTTTGTTTTATTTTTGTATGGATTTCAATTAATGAGAGCAAAATATAAAACTGCGTCTCAGATGATTGAAATTCGACATGTTTGTTTCAAAATTGGGAGTCGTACTTTGTGCAATTTTCTTTTTCAACAGGATTAAGGTTCTTCAATGGAAAAGCAAGGTGACAGAGGGTATGAACGGATTGTCGGGCTACAGGGCAACTCTTCGACACAATAAGAAAGGGAATCCACAGAGACAGACAGACAGACACAAACAGTTACTGCAAGTAAGAGGGTTGGATTACTGAGGGTTAATGCAGGTAATAAATATTGTAGGTAAGGATGGAGGATGACAGGAGATGGGGATGAACGCTTGATCGGTTACTACAGATTCTGATTCTGGGAGGCAGTTCCACATCCAAGAGAAGTGAGTACAAAATAGGGGAGGTGGGGCATTCCATGTCAAGTGTACACACCCTCCCGACACTAATACCTCATTTTCTCCCCATATGTTGGTCATTTATTCACTTGGGTGAAAAAACTCAAAATACCAACTTTTAGACCTGTGGGCCCATCGGGGCCCATTTTAGGCCCCCCCCCCAAATTTGGGTGCCCCGGCTGCCCACAATCTTCCAGAGGCCATATCACAGGCTGTAGTGGTCTGATTTGGCTGATCTTGGTATCAAAATGCTCGTAAAAGCGAGATCTTTCGAATCGCGTAAAGTAAAATCACTCCAAAACAGTAATTCAAAAAGTTATAGTTTGGGGCGCCCTTTGACCTTGGCCCCCTCCCCAGCCAAACCGATGGTCCAGATTTTTCGTTGAGAAATACCCCTTCATATGAAACCTCAGCATAAATGAAATGGGATCCCAATGGGTTCACGCATGACAAAAATTTATGTTGGGGGACTCGGTGCTGGATACACAATATGCCACAATACATACTGTCAAATAAACATTGGTTGGCAAAAAATCTTGACTCTAATATTCTAGGAAAAACTCTTACTCTACTAGTATCACTTCCAGTTCCTGCATGTGCATGTGGAAAATTTATGTACAATATACTGATATAGTGTATTGGAAATCTTGTGTTCAAATATTGTGCTATGTATTGTGGCGTATTGTGTATCCAGCACCCGAGTCCCCCAACATAAATTTTTGCCATGCGTGAACCCATTGGGATCCCATTTTCATTTATGCTGAGGTGTTGGAATATATGAAGGGGTATTCTCACACGAAAAAATCGGGACCATCGGTTTGGCTGGGAGCGGGGGCCCAAGGTCAAAGGGCGCCCCAAACTATAACTTTTTGAATTACTGTTTTGGAGTGATTTTACTTTACGCGATTCGAAAGATCTCGCTTTTACGAGCATTTTGATAACAAGATCAGCCAAATCGGACCACTACAACCTTTGATATGGCCTCTGGAAGATTGTGGGGTAGCCGGGGGCGCCCAAATTGGGGGGGGGAGGGCTAAAATGGGCCCCGATGGGTCCACAGGTCTAAAAGTTGGTATTTTGAGTTTTTTCACCCAAGTGAATAAATGACAAACATATGGGGAGAAATGAGGTATTCTGTCGGGAGGGTGTGTACACTTGACATGGAATGCCCCAGGTGTGCAGTCAGCCTAATTTTGGAGTTTAACCAGTGGGATTACTGAAGAAAGGAATACATGTTGGAGTTGGAGAGTGTCGGAGGGATGAGGCTGTAAAACACAGAGAGGCTACCAACTTCCTTCCAATAAGAGAGCAGCAGAGCTTGCACTTTGGTCTCATCATGGAAGATTCTGAGATATGTTGAGCTAATTATAAGAGAGGGAAAACAGTAGTCCATTGAGCTTAGGACAAAGACCTTGTAGACTGAGAGTAGTTATTGAGCTTTGGACAAAAACCTATGAGACTGAAAATAGCTCTGATTTTTCAAAACTTTGAACGATGGTGAATGCTCCATCTGCAGCTGGCTTTGGACACCAGCTTTGCTTTTGGGTGCTGCAGTAGATGTAATATCCAATGGTGCAGCCGAGATGTTCAAAAGAGTGAACTTATTTCAGTGCCTGATGATGGAAAGAGAAAAGTCGGTTAGTTTGGCAATCCTTCTGGAGTGATAGGGTGAGACTATAACATTTTCCAGGATTGAAGGACATGTTCCATTTATCAGACTAACACATTGTCACCAGATCAGCAGGAGTGATTCAGCTGCTGTCTGCCTATCACTGGGATGCAGTACTGTATGAGTGTGGAGTCATCTGCAAAAAGGAAGAGGATTTTCCAAAGTAGCGGAGAGGTCACTTATGCAGATGAGGAACAAGACTGGGCCCAACATGCTTCCTTAGGGCATTCCAGCCTCCACTGGGAGAGGTGATGTGAGGATAGGGTTCCATTGACAGCAATGCATTAACCATGTGAGTGGAGGAAGTTGGGTATCCAGGAGTGGAGGCATCGTTGTATGCACAGGCATAAAGCTTGGCAAGTCATTCTGGATTCCAGACACCACCTTCTCCCTTTCCTCCCCTCTCCTTCCCACCTTCTCCTTTTCCTCCCCCTCCCTCTCACAACTTCAATTATCTTACAACCTCTTAATTTTCAGGTACACCTCACTGGCAGAGCAAATTGGAAGCGGCTCAAAATGTGCTATTTTGCAAGGAGGTCTTCGCGCAGTTGTCACGTGAAGCTGTTCAACTCAAGTTTCCTGTTCCACCGATGGTTGTGAAGAACCAGATTATAGTCCAGCTCTTCCCAGGTGTGCAGGTTACATAAGTTTGGTTTGCTTTTATTTAGCACTGTTTATCAAAGAACTTCCAACATGTTACGCAACATTACTATTTAATAGCAAAATGCAATCAATGCATTCATTTTAATTCAAAAATTAATCTTAAAAAGGATTAATTTTGACCTGCCTTCAGTGCATCAACAAACTTGACGATTTATCTCGAGTTATGCCAAAGTGTTTTATGATCGCTACTGCACATTCTGCAATGTTCATGTTGAAAATATAATGGAGTTCCATGTAAGGATATAGAATTTCAAAACTTGTATGAAGAGTTTTTAATTTATCTATTTTCTGCTTTTTTGCTGCAACTGCAAAAAAGTTATTGCCTTTTCAAGTTAAGCTGTCCCATTCAAGCAAGTATAAAGATCCAGGCTTTGTTGGCCTTTATCAGGTAGACTGGATGTCCATGAAGCTGAAATATTACATGTTTGTTTCAATGTCATTGGTTAATGGGCCAGTTTTCAGAAATTGGAAGTCGTAAATATTTTTTTATGATCTTTTGAAAGGCCTTATCTATCTTTGTACAGCGGCCAGATAATGATTTATAATTTAAATGCTTTTAAAACCTCAGGAAGCACACGACATTACATAAGCAAATTAGAAGGGCAATCGGTAGAGCAGATACCTCCACCAGGCTGAACATTATACGTTTTGTATCCCACTGAGAGGTCGGATCTGCATCCAGACATTAACCAAAATCGAATCGGCTTGTTCTTGTCACCTAACTCACTCATCCACTAAGTTTTGTCATAAACCATCCACCACTTTTTGAAATATCGTGCTCTCTATCATCTTTGGCCCTTTCTTTGAATTGTGAAGAATCAATTCCAAAATAATTTTTTTTTATTGCATCTGGATCTGAATCGTCACCAAAATCAAACAGATTCATTCATGTCACACACCCAACGTGTCCAAGTTTCGTCCAAATCCGTCCATAACGTTTTGAGATATCGTGCTCACAGACCAACAAGCAGACAGACAGGAGGTGAAAACATAACTTACATTCACCTTCGGTGATGGGATGGAAATACTTTTACAGCAACAAGTTAATGTGTGCAAATTTTGCTTGTAATAACAACCATATTAAGCGATTGTAATGATAACCAAATTAAGCAATTGTAGTTACAACCATATTAAGCGATTGTAATAATAACCATATTAAAGAGCAGGTTTTGGGTCGCTGATGACTTCGTGTGATTCGAAGGTTGTAATCACATTAATAATCGTTGGCAATTATTTTCTTACATTTGAAACTCAAAATATGCTAAAATTAACTTTTAAGTCAAAACTTTTGTCAGTGATCGAAAAACAGACCGGAATTTTCGAAGATGCTATGACGTCACTTCTCCGAAAACTTCATAACATTCGGAAACAGCGTGTGAACAATGGCGAGATGCGAATCAGAGAGTGATTTCAGCGGCGATGAAATTGAGTGTTTTCATTCGATATTGTTGAGGACGAGTCAGAGGATGATGGGAATTTATACTATGGAGTTTCTGGCCCTGAGCCATATAAATTTGAGCCACTTGCAAGTGCCAGAAAACGGCCTATTTTGTGTCCAAGTGGCAGGACTGACTGTCCGGCAGTTCACACTGACAGACTCCACCAGACAGATTGGTTTGTAGATTTTCATTTTCTTGTTCGATGCATAAAATGATGTAAAGTTTGATTCGTCTGTGACTTGATATAATAATTTTTAACCCTTTAGTCACTCAAGAGTCAGAAATAGAATGAATCAATAATGGACCCAAATATATTATACACCGTAGCCTTGGCGTTGAAGTCTTTCTGACAGCTGAGCTTGACCCCAGCAAAGTGAACAGTTAGAAGAAGCCCCAACTTTCAGGAGACTGTTGTGGCATATAAATACAAAACATGTTTAGCCTCATTGGGAAATGTTCTACCAAATTTAGAAAAAAAAGTGGAAAATTGATCATTTTTTTAGCTCGCCTGTTAGAAGAACAAAGAGCTATTGGATACCCCGGCGTGAGCGTGAGCATGAGCGTCAGCGTGAGCTGAAAATGTTAAAGTTTTTGGTGCAAGTTTTTTCCTTTAATGTTTTTATCTACCACACTATTTTTTTACTGATTACAATATACAAATACATATATTGCTATTAAAATTATTTGGATCAGACTTCACTGCAATGCTTTATAAAAAATATTATTAGACTAGTCTTTTAAAAACGATAAATGTATAAACAGGCGAGCATTGGTGGCTTTCACACCAACTCTCTGGTTACAATTGAAATGAAATAGCCAATTTGCTGATATGTTAAAAAAGTAATTTAATCAACAATAAGTTGATTTGTTGAGAAATTTTTTCATGCTTGTGTTTTTTAGAACGTTTATTTATGTGTTTTTCCATGTACTCTTTAAGAATACATTTCAATGTTTTTCTCACTTAAACTCAACAATTGATTCTGTGACAGAGCAGTATCTGGAGAACTTGTCAACAACAACTCATATTTACAGAGTGGTGATCAGATGTGTTTATGCCTTCGTAATCCTCGGCTGTGAAATGGTCACCACAAATAACAAGTCTATCCAAAGGGTCCTCTTTACCCGTTTTCTTTGGGGGAAATTCGCTTGTTTTGTTTGTACAAATCTTATCTACTGCCGGCGAATGTTTGATTTCTTCGGGAATCGGTGGGAGCGATTACCCGTTTTCCAGCCATTTTCGCAAAACATGACGACACACGTACGAGGCATGATGTACAAATATCCAAATAACTTTGTTCTACAATAATTCAAAATAAAAAAGGATAATATCGACAGTTGCAAGCTCAAAAAAGCGAAAGAACGGCCCGCTGAACTGGACACTTCTTCAAGAGCGAGTGAGCGTCCGCTTTGTTTGGAGAACGTGACGTCACCATCCATATAGGCACGCGGCTGTTTTTTTTTCAACAGCCTCGAGAAATACCTTCGGAGTTAAATTTCATTATTTTTCCCAATAGTTAGGCAACCACAATAGTTTGCATCGAACTATTTAATGCACATATAATCATATTGATAAATTTTCAGAACATGTTTGGTGACCCCAACCTGCTCTTTAAGCGATTGTAGTAATAACCATCTTAAGCGATTGTAATAATAACCATATTAAGCGATTTGTAAATTAGCCTTTTCAGCCTCCTAATAAATCTACTATATGAAATAGCATGATTTGATACTTTTAAGGAAGTTTGGACAAATACATTTATATAATACGGCAATTGCAAATGGTGGAAACTACAGGAGTTCAACCAACTGGAGATTCTAATTGTATACAAAGGCTAAGAGGTCTTATTTTTTGACCACAGTGATCTTCAACTGTGACTAACCAGGACATGTCTGTCATGCCTTGACATACTCTCGGAAGAAAGTTGCACAATGATGAAAAGTAGGTCTTGCAGTCATTTTTGTCAACTTGTTCTACAGCCATACCAACTTATTTATCTGTTTACACTCCTTCCATTCCTCCCACCCCTTTCCCCATATTTCCTTCATCCTGTCCTCCCTCATTGGCCTCTATTTGCATTCCCCCCCCTTTTTTTGAGGTGTGAATAAGGCTTAAAAATGGTCTTGTGTTATTACATTTGAAGGCTATTTGTCATTCAAATGTCAGACTTGGTTGTGTTCTCAGAATAAACTGGAACAACAACCTTTGACATCACCAGATATGCCTCCGCCCACATTATTACATCATCATACATACTTGTACCAAGTTTGATTTAAATCCCTGAACCCAGATTTAAAATATTAAATCATTCTGGCTGCCAGACCATGCATCCAATCAGGTTGACATTTAAAACATATAGTCCACATGTCTAATCAATCATAACTGTGACGTTTCACATCGATTGTTGAAGCAGTTCAAGAGAGATTTTTAAAATGAATTTCGTTCAAACCAATATGGCTGCCAGACCATGTGACCTATTAATTATTCGTGAACACCCTGGTATCCCCAAGGCTTGGGGAACATAAAAGTGAAGTTTTCCCTCGATCTGTCAAGCTGTTCTGCAGAAGATTTTAAAATGTTTATTCTTCAAAAAATCAAAGCTGTCAACCCATATGATCTATGACATCAGAGGTGGAGAACTTTTGGTTCTTCATGGATAGGCGATCATACCTGTAAATTTTTGCCTCAATCTGTTCAACCATTACGGAGAAGAAGATTTTTGAAGGTTTTATGTTAAAAACAACATGGCTGCCAAACCATGTGACCGATGATGTCATCATTTTTTTTTTACCAATTACAATTTAGCCCTAGATGACCCTCAATTTTTCATACTGATCAGAAAAAGCGTTTGACATATGAAATGATGACATCATAAAGAAGCCACGTAAGACGTCATTAAAAAAAAAAATCACCCTTGTTTCCCATGTGGAGTACTTCACATGCGTCAAGTTTCAATTTATTTTTCCATGGAGCGGTTTCAGAGATACAGAGGTCTCAACTTTTTCATTTTTTCCAACATGGCTGCCACACCATATGACCTATGACGTCATAGTTATCACAAAAATATTCCACATGAGTAGTCGCATCTATGGTGATAATTTCGTCAAATTTCTACGGTGAAAAGAAAAACCATGCCGCCCCGCTTCGATACAACTCCGCTTCGATTGGACACCTGACCCAGGACGTCCTGTTTATCAAATGAAATTCAGAATCGGTGGCTGATCACGTCTTTGGAGTTTCACGTTTATCGGAGAAGGATTTTTGTCCAACATGGCTGCGAGACCATGTGACCGATGATGTTGACATTTTCAACCAATATTCTCCATGCCGAGTCGATCATATTAAAAAATATTATTTCTCTGAAATCACTTCGCCTTTCAATGTGAGACTTTGCAGTGATGATCCACTACTGTTCCTGCAAATATTTTAACAATTATCTCGTCAGTCACATGATGTGGCAGCCACGTTGGTTTTAAAGAAATAATTAAACAATTATTTCTCTGAAACCGTTTGACCTATCAAGACTAGATTTTGCAGTTATGATCCACTGCCCTTGCTGCATACATTTGACTTAAAAATGACATCATCAGTGACGTGGTGTGGTCGCCACATTGGTTTCAAGGAATATATTTAAAAATTATATTTCAAAAACCGTTGTAGCAATCGATGCAAAACTTTGCAGTTGTGATTTACTGCCCTTGCTCCATGTAACACAAGATGTTTCATATTGATCTGTTAAACGGTTTTGGAGAAAAAGGTTTTGAAATTTTCAGTTTTCAAACTAACATTTCTGCCAAACCATGTGACCAATGGCATTGAAAATTTGGACTCTGCCCAAGATTTGGTAGAGGATCACGACTGAAGTTTCGTTTTGATCGGGTAAGGTTCATTTTTCTGTCCATTATAGCTGTCACACCATGTGACCTATGACGTCATCATTTCCACACTGTACGCATGTATATGGTTTGATGATACTTGGTAAATTTTGCTTTGATCGGAAAAGAGGTTCCAGAGAAAACGTTATTGAATATTTTTAATATGGCGACCGAACCACATGACATCAATTATTTTTTATCATCCTAATATCCCCAAGTCACTGGGAGCATGTCTGTGAAGTTTCCGCTCAATCTGTCCAGCCGTTCTGGAGAAGAAGATTTTTGAAGGTTTGAGGGTAAATCCAAGATGGCTGCCAGACCACGTGACCTATGATGTCATAGTTATCAAACTTTATTCAGCATGGATAGTCGATCATTTGTGTGCAGTTTCACTTTGATCTGTAAAGCGGTTCTGGCGAAGATTTTTTTTTTGGGCTGCCAAACCACGTGACTGATGATGTCATAATTATCACATGTACACACGGATGGACGGACAACCCGAAAACACAATGCTATCAGCGATATTGTCGCTGGAGGCATAAAAATGTGGAAAAGGGGGGGGGGAAGTGTTGCTTTGACATTTGACGAAACAAATTAATTGCCGATAACTCCCATGGAGCAGATGCAACAACAAGTTTTTCCCTGAGTTTTGCTTTTAGCCTAAGCTCAAGTCGCCAGTATTTTAATGTGTGTATGGCAACTGTAGCGCACAGAGTGAATCTGGGATGAGTCGCTCACTTCCTGAGTTGTAAAAGCCTCTTTACTTGTATACTTGAAAGTTCGGGTCAGAGTGTGATTGCATTACTCACCTCTCGCCTGGATGGGGAGAATCTCTCAAAAGAACATTCACAATAGAGCTGTTCGGTGAAGGCTATTTAATTGACTCACAACCACATCAAATTGTACATCCATTCTGACATCAGTGATTTGTTGCTGCTGTGTGTACTATCTACAGTATACACTACAGTAAGTTGCTTCATTCACTCACTTCATTAAAAAAAAATACATGATCGAAGGCTCCATGGACATAGACAAACATACGTGACACAACACAAGACTGTTTCACGAGAGAAACACAGGCACTGAGTTTGGGGGAAGTGCTTTCACTTCCTAGGGTACTCTGGGTACCAGCAATTCCACAACAACGGCACCACCCTTCTCACCGCTCTCAGCGGACATTTCCAAACGAGGAATTTCCTCCTCCCCATGGCCACCAACCTATGGGGATTGTCCGTGCTCTTATCCTTTTAGATGCTGAACATCAAGCAAGGAAGCAGCACGTACCATTTTTTTTTTTAATGTCCTTGGTATGACTCGGCTGGAGTTTGAACCACCGACCTCCCAGATTCTGAGGGGATGCTCTAACCATTACACCACCAAGTCTGGTAGTAGGAACGGCACCACCTCAATCTTGCACTTTGTCACATGACACTTCATTATATACACTCTTTTCACCACTCCATTACAGCTGGATCAAAATTCTGGAATGGCCTTCAAAGAACTATTGTAGGTGAATCATCCCTACTTGGACTACAATGGTTTAACAAATGGTGCCATCATTCTCTCTTCTTAAGGCAACTTTTGTTGGGTACACTCATGTTGTCTATAAGCAGCATCACCCACACTCCAAAACTGAACAAAGGAGAGACACAGAGACCGAGATCATTTTCTGCTGTACATTTAGGAAAAAAAAGGTTTTCCTTTGAATCTTCCCATGGTGAGAGATAGCTTTTTTTTGAATAGAATGTCGAGTCTCGTATGAGAGCTAACACAGAATGTACAACAAGGGGAGCAGGAGATAAGAGTGTTGGGAGAGAGAAGGACAAAACGGTGGGGAACAGAGACATTAGGAGATCTGTGGAAGGGAGAGGGATGGGGCCGGGAACACGGGGTATACAATATGGACACCACAGGGACTTTCAGGAAGGAAAGCAGGGAATTTGAAGGAGGTGGTTTTGGGGTGGATTAACGGGGTAGAAAAGATCGTGGTTTTGGATGGGGGAAGATAAGAGGTGGTGGTGAACGGCTGTGTTGAAGACCTGGAGGGAAAAGTGGGATTGAAAAGAGTGTAGGAGTTTTTCCAAAGGTGGGATAAAGGAGGACTGAAAGAGTGAAGGTGAGCAGTGATTCGTGATTTTGGTAGTTTTACCAGAAGGGCGGACCTTGAGTGCCTTGCTTAAATATGGGGGGGGGGAATGGACATATCGCAGACAGAGCAGGGAGGGGGCAAGACTGGAGAGAAGATGGTAGAAGACAGAAAGACCACCGACCTGCCCACGGTGAGAGAGTGGTGAGGACCCAAAGACTCAGCCTCATCGCTGGAGATACCATTGATCCTCAATGCCTTGGTCTCCACAGCGTGAAGCCGAGAAAGGTGAGAGGCGGGAGCACCAGCCCAGAGGGGAGAGCAGTACTCCATCAGGCTGTGGATGAAAGCTTTGAATGTGGTCAGGAGCTCAGGTGGGCCGAGGAAGGACTTTGCATGAAGGAGGATGCCCATTCGGCGACTGGCTTTGGAGGCTAGGCTGGAAATGTGGCTTTCCCAGGAAAGATCATGGCAGA
>CM068957.1:68492806-68506573 GCA_035128595.1 Eptatretus atami | reverse complement strand
CAGAAGCTTGAATGAAAGGACTTCTTCAAGAGGATTGATGAGAAAGTAGATGGTGGAGGTTTTCCAGACGGTCCTTTCGGAGAGACATCGTGAGAGTGTGAGATTTGTCAGGATTGAAAGACATGTTCCACATGTTGGACCAGTTTGTGATTTTTATCAAGATCTGCGGAGAGCGAAGAGGCAGCTGTTTGCTGATGAAGAGGCAGGATGACAGATGGTACGACAGAGGGTGGAGTCATCAGCAAAGAGATAAAGAGGATTTTCCAGAGTCAGAGAGAACATTGTTGAAAACCAGAAAAAGAACAGGGCCCATAACACTGCCTTGAGGAACTCCAGCCTGGA
This sequence comes from Eptatretus atami, assembly GCA_035128595.1. NCBI lineage: Eukaryota > Metazoa > Chordata > Myxini > Myxiniformes > Myxinidae > Eptatretus > Eptatretus atami. The sequence continues at coordinate 68,506,231 of CM068957.1, read as the reverse complement.
CAGGAAGAGGACATGAGATAACTCCATTAAGGGCCACACGTTGACTTGACTGTGACAGGAGAGGAAGTCTGTGAGCCATGAGTGAAGATGTCCTTGGATACCATAGGAAGAGAGTTTGGTGAGCAGGGCAGGGTACCAGACCGTATCGAAGGTATGCGATATGTCTCGGGAGATGGCTCTGATTTCGTATCTGGCATTGAAGATCCATCTGGCATCCATTGTTGAGAGAGCAGAAGCAGCATATCCAGGATAGAGTGACCTGGTCTGAAGCCAAATTGAGATCAGAAATCAAGCCGATGGAGAAGAGGAAGGATTTAATGTCTGAAGCGATGATGGATTCCATAACCTTGCTGATGATAAGGTTATGGAATCCATGATAAGGCGATGATGGATTCCATGACCTTTATGTCTTACCTTGTGAGAGTTGAACAAAAACAATTGTTTTTTTTAAAGGGGAAGCATTTTGATGATTGAGAAATGTGTTTTGGTCAAATCATTTTTTCCAGTCGTTGTCGATAAAAATTAAAAACCTAATTGTGGATGCTTGGTGTCACCATTTTTCACATTGCATTTAATACATTTTTATTCCTTGCGTACAGGTCTGCAGCTGTCACTGTCTCTCTGTCATGTGCTCGGGGATGAACGAGGTCGATCCCGCTGTCCTGTTGAGCCAACTCAGCTTGATGATCATCTCTACGTATTGGAGCACAATCTCCACCAGCTCATGAGAGAGGTTAGAGCCGTAACCAGCCTGTTTTGGGGTGTACGTGTGAAGACGTTGGGAAACTACACTTCCGGTTGTATTTGACTTCCATTTGTGGTTTCTTCACGTGTGTGCGCAGTTTTCTCAGCTCCGTGAGATCCTGTTAAAAGCTTGCGTTATGAATGAAACTGGTCAAGTCCCTCTTCTCTCCCAGCCCTCTGACCCTCCTCATGCATTCCCCGATGCATGCGTTCTTCCATTAACCGATAGTGGTTAAATTTCAGGCTTTCCATCCACCTCCAGTCTTTTGTTCCTCTTTTCTCCCATTTGTAGAAATACCTTCCAGAGACTGGTCAATCATACTTCTCTATACAGGGCTTCAAGCAAGTGGTGCACCACCCTTGCATGTCATCCTCAATCCCAACCCTGTGATCTCTTCCACTCCCATTAACTATACCTCACCCAACCATCCTATTTGCAGATTATTGTGTTTCCCCTCCTCCTCGCCCTCTCTCTGCATCTTTGTTCATTCCCTTACCTGTTTTCCATCTGTTGCCTCGCTACCAGCACGTTGTCTTTTTATCATATCTACTCATTCTTCCATCAGCCTAGATTTTATCCCTCCCAAAAAAGTTTTTACGAGAAAGGATTTATGAGAGTAAATCTCCGGCCATGGACAAAAAAGGCTTTTCAAATGAGACAAGAGTGAAAAAAACCAACAAAAAAAACCTCGATCTACTTTTTTATTAATGATCTCTTTTTGCTTTACATCCTTGCATGCAGTTGTTTTTGTTTTTCCTCATTTTTTGGAATTTTTCTTGAGTCAAATGACTAGGACACACAAGGACACAATACAAACTGAGTGTGCAATGTATACCTTACAGAGAGAGTTCTTCCATGAGCCTTAGTCCGTACAAAGAATAAAAATTTCATTCACTTTCCCAGATGAAGATATTTCGCTTCATTGACAAAAACTTTATATTTGTGATATTGCCTCTGCAACAGATATTTTTACATTACACTCAAACTAGAACGGCACTCGGTAGAGCGCATACCTCCGCCAGGTTGAATAGTTTACGTGTTGTATGCCACTGATAGGCTGGATCGCACTAGACCAAAACCACAATTAATCCATTCGCCATTGTCACACACCCAACCTGTCCACCAAGTCTCATTGTAATCCGTCCGTACCTTTTTGAAATATCTCTCAATGGTGAAGAATCGCTTTAAAAATTCTCGAATCCGGATCTTCACAAAAAAAAATCTCATTAATTTGTAATACACACACACACACACACACAACACACACACACAACACACACACACAACACACACACACACACACACACTATCCTGTCCATCAAATTTTGTCTGAATCCGTCTAACTTTTCGAGATATCCTGCTCACAGACAAAGTGATAATGACACTTATTTTGTAAGTTGATAATGTGGCTATTAATGATCAGCGGACCATATATGAAACGTACAGAGGCATTTTCACATGATGGAACTTATCCCGGGTTACTACATTACCAGGAAATTACAATAGTGTTCACAGAAATGCGGCCATTTTGCAAATTATTCTTTCTATACTAAAATATTGTTGTAGTTTTGGAAAACTTACCCCAAGGGGAGAGCATACATGGACACGTAGGTGACCTGAGGATCAGTTATTTCATTCGTTTTTGTATAGATAGTCCTTGGTCCTTTGTCAAAGGGCTGTTTGGGGAGCATGTGTTGGCTAGATTGTATTTATCCCGTGTGATGTCTTCCCTCCTCCCCTTCTGTTGTTTGAAATCTTTCCTCCTTCACACCATCATTCTGTTCAGTCCCTCTGTTACTTTCAGTCATCCCTCCGTTACCCCCATCGGCCTGTTTCAATGGTCCACCATTAATCTCCCCTCCATCAAACATCCTTTCAACAGTCCCTCCTTTACCCCATCAGTCTTACCTTCAATCTCGTGGCTGATTGGTCATCTCTTGGTCGTGCAGGGTTCTTTTCCATGTTCCGTCCATCCGCGCATTGCTTGATAACCCATCAGGTGCTCTCGCATGCATGTTCGTGACGCTTGGTGCTCGGCATGGCCTGTGAAGCGCTGTGCTTCTAGTGGGCATGGTACAGTGCAAAACAGTGCGAATGGGCGTTTTCCGTGCGACGGAGGGGGCGTAAAGAGGGACGGGGGTTTGAGGCGTAAAGGGCGGGGCGGCGGCTTCGTTGTAATTTCCCTCAGAATGGTGTGGCAATTTCCACAAGTGACGTCATGCATCCACCCCATCGGCTGTTGACCAATGGGTGCGGGGGGGGGGTGAGAAGGCTTGTGGGAGGAGGGAAAGAAGGCTTGATGTGAAGAAGCAGCAGAAAGACAGAGGACTCGTGACAAGCTCGTGCGAGCAGGGACGAAGAGCGCTCCTGATCAGACGGCTCAGAAAGCAGAAAGCAGAAGGCTGAGTGAAGGAGAAAGGAGAAGCGAACGGGACAAGCTCACCTGAGCAGAAGACTGACAGACTGAGAAGTCTCGGGAGGGAAGGAAAAAAACGTGTGAGGGTAAAGAAAGGAAGGCTTCACGAAGTAGTTGGTGTCGAGCTTCTGTGGAAAAAGAACACTCCTTCCACGAGCGTCATCCTGCCCTCTCAATACTGTCAGCCACGAAGGGCGAGGAGGGTGAACGGCGGCACCTCATCGACGGGGGTTTGAGGAGGAAGGATCTGAGGCAGAGGAAGTCGAGTCGCACATCTAGCTCGCATATCTGGGATGCCAGACAGGACTCGCCTACTCGGTCAGGGCACCTCAGGGGCACGGCTACGTGTCCCTATAACTTTACATTGCACTGCACATCTTCCCCATCCATTTTCCTCTGCATTCTTTATATTTGTGTGAGGTGAGGGAGAGAAGGAAAGACTGCTTTCTTTTTCTCCATTCATTACTTTTGTTTTATTTTCAAGTCCTTCTTTTATTCTTTGCCCCTGAGTGAATGATGGCCAAGTCTTTTGTTTAAGTAAGATGGAAGAATAATACGTGTTATGGTTAAATCTGCTCTCATGTGCCTTTTTGCCTTCTTGATTATAAATACATGCTTTTAAATGATCGCTTACTTGTGTATTTGTAATAAATAATTGTTTGTTGCTATTTCCAATCTGTCTCAGTTGTCTTTTCCTTTCTTGGTCCGATGCAGTGCATAAGTAAGGTTAGACAGGACGTCTACCCCAATACTTTGCTTCGTCAGCCAGCGCACACTCACTGTAACACTCGGCAGTAATCCGAGTGTGTGCTGAGGGCACTGACCCCGATTATCCGGCCGTCCACAGGTAAGGTATCACGCGAAGTAGTGTAACCCTGCTCAGATTGGCCGTACCAATCGGCGTTCATGGTTGCTTAGCAACTTGCCGGTGCGTGGAGTTATCTGTGCCCGGCGGCCTCAGGACCGGGCGCTCGGGAGGGACCTGAGTGCTTCCCCTTGTGGCAAGGATCGAACCCCGGATCCACGACAATATGGTGATTGTTCACTATCTAAATTGTATGGTATGGCCTGTTAGTTTATCATTTTTTAACTTTCCTGCAAATGGTTGATTCTTTAAATGAGGGTCACTTTGTTAACTTGTTACATTGAAATAGTATTCCTCAAATAAATTAATATCTCAGCAGTCTTTGTAACATGAGTGATATTATTTCCTTTTCAGTTACACAGAAACAACTTGAACCAAAGCACAATTCCACACCCAGCCTCTGGGCCACTGGGCCTGACGAAGCGCATGCGCCTGGCTGGCCCTACGGCCTGCAGCCGGGCTGAGCTAGAAACCCTTCAAAAAACAGAGAGCCTCCTGGAGAAGATCGTAAAGCAGGCAAAGCACGTTTTTCTTCGACGAAGGTACCAATAGGACACTTTAAATTGAGAGGTTTATAAGCATGTTGCTTACATCTTTAACAACAAATTAACATGATTTGACCATCACGTTTTGTTTTGAAGCATATGATCTCAACCTCAGAATGTTTGTGTTCTTGGCATAAAGAATGATTGTGCAACAGACTCGGTGGTGAATGGTTAGAGCATCCACTCCGAGTCTGGGAGGTTCAAACTCTGGCCGAGTCATACCAAAGACTTTTTAAAAAGATGGTACGTGCTGCTTCCTTGCTTGACGTTCAGCATCTAAAAGGGAATAAGAGCATGGACAATCTGAATAGTGCACAGCTCAGAGCTTTTGACCGCACTGTTTGCGAAACTGTTAGTAGTAAAATCTCTAATGTTGCTTTCAACGATTCTGCTTGTATGCAAGCTGCGCTCCCAGTTAAGCAGGGAGGTCGGTTTCAGGAGGGCTATTGATATCGCTCTCCCTGGCTTCATCTCCTTATTGCTGGTAGTCTGCCCCTTAGTCGATGCCATTCTGTCCCGTAAGTGGTTTGGCGCAAATGTGGGATTTGACAGCGGTGGTGTGTCATGGAGTTCAGCCCATGTCGGTGTTTGCAAACCCGAAGGCCTGTCCTGGCTTAGCCAAAAAGCATGGGACGTCGAAGGCGGCAAGTGTCTTTTGTCAGCCTGTTGAACAGTGCGGATCAGGTCACCAGAGCCCGTCTTTTGGTCGCAGCCACGAAGGAAAGCGGGATGTGGCTTCATGCAGTCCCTGTTCCCTCTTTGGGAACACAGCTTGACCACGAGTGTTTACGTGTTGCGGTTGCACTACGAGTTGGAGCATCAGTCTGTAAGTGGCTTACATGTCGATGTGGCAGTATGATGGATACACTTGGATACCATGGACTGTCATACCGTTGTAATGCCGGTCGATCTTTTAGACATTCGGCTTAAACAATGTGGTCAAACGTGCCTTTATTGGGCAGGGATACCATCTGTCCTGGAACCCCTTGGTGTAGACTTGGTGAAAACACCCACCTGATGGCTTGACCATTGTCCCTTACAAGAATGGGAAAGCCTAACCTGGGATTACACTTGTGTCGACACTTTCACCCAATAACACATTTATAGTGTAGCCTTAACGGCTGGAGCGGCTACCACCGATGCGGAAGTTCTGAAACACAATAAATAATGCCGGCCTCAGCCAAACTTATTTATTCGAGCCAATTGCCATCGAAACAACTGGAGCGTATGGCCGATTTCCGTCCAACATCATTAGTGATATCAGTAGAAAGCTCTTGCATCCACTGGCGATAAGGCAACTGATCTGGTTCAAGCAACAACTGAACTTGACCGTCCAGCGGGAAACACCATTGCATTCTGGCTTCGGTGCGAAAGAACACAATCCCGCATCAACACCATTTAATTTTTTTTTTTTTTTAGGGAGGATGTGGGGGTTTTACTCATTTATATTATTTTGTTTTTAATCTTTTTAAAAACTCCCATTTCCTTGGTTGGAGTTAATTTTTTTTTAGTTAGTAACCATTATTTTAAAATCATCTTTTTCTCTAAAGAAAGTATAAACAGCATTATGGTGAGATTAATTTTTTTTAAGATTAATTTGTCACAAATATTTACAAATTGATCAGGAGAGGAAAGATAATAAAACAGGCCACCAATCTGTTTCAGGTGGAGGAACAGGCCTGATGCTTTCTTGGCCTAATGAAGAAATAACAAGTAATTAGTAAATCAAGAATTATCCGAGCAAAGAACTTGCCCGGCACTGAGAGTAGCGTCACCCCTCGGTAGTTGTTGCAGTCTTGGCGATCACCCTTCCGTTTCGAGAGAGGGACAACAAGGCCCCTCTTCCAGTCAGTTGGGATGATGCCTGAGTTCCAGCACAGAGCGCAGAACTGCATGCAACGACACAAGTACACATTTCCACCTGCCTTGAGAAGTTCAGCATGGATGCCACAGATCCCTGGAGCTTTACCCCATTTCAACCGGTTAACCGCAGCCTGCGTTTCCACAACGAAGGTGGATCACAGTTGTTTGGAGGACAGTAATGGGGATTGTAACACCCCTGACATCCAAATCAACAGCTGGTGGATCAGCCTGGTAGCGCCGCTCAAAGTAACCGGCCCAGCAAGCCTTCACTTCGGACTCCTCTGTCAAGAGTCCACCACCCTCCACTCTAACTGCAGTACACCGAGGGACGGGGTTGGAGGAAAACGATGCACGAATGCCCCTGCAAGCAGGACGAGAAGCACTTGACCACATGTGATGCCCTAACCCCTCAGATTCCTCGCAAATAGGCCTCCTCGTCCACCTTCAGCACACGTACGGTTTTACACCTCAACTCTGAACAGCTCAACTCTGCCATTAAACCTGACCCTGCGACTCTGGTCAATGGTATCCAGTGTCCCTTGGGAGACAAGACAGGGCTTTCCGCAGCCCTTCAGAAAGTTAAAAATCGAGGTTTACCTGGTTTCAGAAAGTTTACTATAACTAAACATTCTTGTTGCAAGGTTTCTTCAAAAATTATTTTGCAATTTATCACAAAGTGTAATATTTTGGATCTGTTCTTTCAATTTACCTTTTTAAAAAAAATTAAATGTTGTTAATGACCTTCAAAGAACATTGTTTATGCCAATTTCTGCTCCATTGTCCTGGTGTTGATTGTAAATCGGTATATTCTGACGCAAATCGGTTTTCTCCAACAGAACTGCAGCTACTATTGACAAGCTGGCCGTTCGCATTGAGGACCCACAGATTCAGGCTCACTGGTCAAATGTCAGTGATGTGTACGAGTCTTCAGTCAAAGTGCTCATCACTTCACTTGGCTATGAACAGATCTGCAAGTGAGTCTGAGGCAAGGTTTGTCACTTGACTAGAAAAGTTAAGTTTTATATGGCCTTGTGGTTTTTTTTTCATGTTTGAACGGGGCTGTTAGTCATGACGTTGAGTCCATATTATAGAAGGAAAAATTATGATATATGTATATCTCTTACAAAATGTCAGTCTTCCCATCTATCGTTTCTTGAATAATGGCTGCCCATCTGCAATACCTTGAATCTGGCACACTTTTTTTTTTTCTTTCCTTCTGAGGATCCTTCCATGATCATCCCCTCAATGGGTTGCAATGATACTACACTGGGGTCACAGTGAAATCCTCCTTGGCCACATTCATCAACGGGAATTTTTGCCATGGTTATAACACATTGGCTGACAGGATGGCTTGGAGGTATGGACGCTCACCTCCAAGCTGTCTCGCCTGGGTTCAAATTCTGACCCAGCTAAAAACTGTCATCCTGGTGTTTCACAGGCCGGGTGATTCATCAACGTGGTTGCCGTCCTTGGATGGATGATTAAACAGGTGTCCGTCTGCCGCGTTAGTTGCTGGATGTTATAAAGATCCCATTGTGTCATTCGCAAAGAGTTGGTGAGCTATCGTGGGCATTATGAACAAATTCCAAATTCCTGCCCAAACTACTGCTGGGAAGGCAATGGCAAACCACCCAGTATAACCCTAGCCAATAAACTGCTTCGGCAACACTGAAGCTGCTGTTGGGCAGAAAACCAAATACTAATTCAAATTATAATAAATGCAACGTCAGGGCTTCCACAAACTGATCATTGGACCAACCTCGAAAGATTATTTCATTGAAGAATATTTGTTTTGTATTTAAAGTAATAATCTATCTATAATTCCAGCAGTGTGTGTGTGTGTGGTGTGTGTTGTGTGTGGGTGTGTGTGTGTGTGTGTGTGTGTTGTGTGTGTGTGTGTGTGTGTGTGTGTGTGTGAGACCGCTTTTCTCGACAACCTCTGGTCCGATCTAATTGAAACTTGCCAGGTATATTGCTGGGGACCTGAGGATGTGCCTTTTCACAAGGTTTGATATTAATCGGACAAGTGCTTCCCAAGTTATGGCCATTTCTTTACCAAACCAATGGCAAAGACACGTTGTTGCGTGGGCGTGGCCGATGGGGAAGGGAAGCACAGCCGCGTTCCCCATTACGGGTTACAACGTACGGGCTTCCGGAGAGTGATGACTTCGTGTATTCTAATAATTTCTCGATTTCTTATGCGCATTTATAGATAAACACAATGGCCCAAGTTATGATCGTTTTCATATTAGACGGTGTATAAATTTCGGGAACATCAGAGTGCTGGTATGCTCCGAACCAGGAAGTAATTTTTTTTTTTGCAGTTTTTTTTTTTCGTGTATTCTAATAATTTCTCGATTAGTTATGCGCATTTATAGATAAACACAATGGCCCCAAGTTATGATCGTTTTCATATTAGACGGTGTATAAATTCGGGAACATCAGAGTGCTGGTATGCTCCGAACCAGGAAGTTAATTATTTTTTTGCACGTTTTTTTTTCGTGTATTCTAATAATTTCTCGATTAGTTATGCGCATTTTATAGATAAACACAATGGCCCAAGTTATGATCGTTTTCATATTTAGACGGTGTATAAATTTCGGGAACATCAGAGTGCTGGTATGTGTTATGTACTCGGGTTGGGCTCGGGAGAGCAGTGAGACTCGCAGAGTCGTGAGGCTGCGTAACTCTGTTTATTGCGTATCCCGAAGCGCGCTACCATGGCCGGACTACTACGCCTCAAGCGGCGTGCCCACCTTTATGCCCCGCGGACCACGTGACCACTACCACCACTTTGCCCGCCTCGCCAGGCTCCGCTGCCATACAGCACACTCTTCCCCACTAAAAACATGATTATAAAATGATAATGATCAACAGCATTGGCACTTACTATACAGAAAGCAATTCGCGCCAAAAAGGAAAAGCAAAAAGGCATCAAGCATGACGATAAGTCCAATTAGCAAGCATACTACGATACCAAAAAAAAAAAAACCCCGTGCTTCATCCGCACACACGTCACAATAAGGCCGTTGTTTTAACCTGGACATCATAAATCCGTTCGAGTCGAATTTCGAAATGCAGTGGACAGATGCTCGAGTACCGAGCTGCACGACGAACCCAATGATGGCTGCAGACCACAAAAAAACCCTGGCCGTGTTTAAAGATATAAAGAAGCAAGTTGGGAAGCACAGTATCACTATGCAGCAGAAGCGCCCCCAGGCGGCTCAATGCTCAACGCTATCCGGCGAGGTCGAGGTGACACCCAAAACGAACCTCCCCTGGTCGACAAGTTGGCACACTCCCTCAGACAGGACCGAATCAGGTAAACACCCTGAGTCTGCAAGCCCCCAGGCGCCAGAGTGGCTGACCTTGGCAAGAATTAGAGGGTTGCGCCCCACGCGCCAGACGCTGAACAGCGACCAGCCCTGGCACTTCGCCACCAAGACCGCGCACAGATCCAGAGACATCGCCCATCGTAACATCATCGAAACATCATCAGGCAACAGAAAACATCGTTTGCATCCCACGTACAGCGCGTTTCCAATTCATAATCCCCACACATGAACATCCCACGAACCGCGAGCTGCCCCAGTCACCGGGAGGTTTGACAGACCTCTTTATTTTTCACGAATGCCACGAGTACCTAACATCAAAACGACCATCGCGATCATCATCATCCCGACCATCACACCGAATATATTGATCATCATGCCGATTGATCCCAATCAACACATTATGCACCCACGCGGCACGACTGCATTTGATCTATCAAAACCAAGTTGAAACACTCGTGCTGCGAGAATAGAACCAAAACAATTAACAATTCATGAATTACGCAGTGTCCAGCTTCTTGACCGTCACGACGTCGAAACGAACCGCTGGCCGCTCCACCTGCACGCCGAAACGAAATACCATCGACGGTCGCGCTCACCCGAACTTCTTGAACGCGACCGGATTGCTCCAATTCCCCTCCGAAACCGTGTGGAGTGAACGACACGGGCGTTCACGGCCTCATGAGCCGACTCCACCGCCCATCCTGGACCCGCGTCCAGTACCGACACACCACACCCGGTTGGTTGACCAGACGAAGGCATCTCATAGATGCAGGAAGCCATGAATGGCAACCCTGTTGCACCGTCGGGCGCCTGCGCAGGAACCTCACCCTCGGATCTCGAGGAGGTCCGGGCCCAAACGAGGCAATGGATCGAAGGAGGCACAGGTGCAGCCGGAGGTACGAACTCTGACACGGGCACCCTCTCTCTCAAGCCGTTGCACAAGCTGGCCGCCCGAGACGCTCAAGGCCACTGGCTGACGCCATCCAGTCTAGCGTGAGGCTAGCCAGCCACGTCTCGCCCAACAGGGCGGCCCTCCCCTCGCACCACAAACACGAGAGCAGGGCGCTCTGACCTTGGTAAACCACCGAGACGTCCGTCAACAGCAAGTGGTCCATCTGCTTCGCCGCGTACACGTACAAGCGAAAAGGTCGCCTCGACCAGGTGAAGACCACGGAGGTCACGAGCGGTCCGTTCGCCCATGATTGACACGCGGCCCGCGGTATCAATTTTGGAACACGACCGGTGTCGCCGTTCACCTCCACCCCACTGCCATTGGTCTCGTCACCTGAGGACCAACTGAAAACAGGAAACTTCGGCAGTAATGTCCTGCTCGGGCCGCCGGGATCACTATGCCCAGACTGCAGGACTCGACCCGGGCGCAAACGTGTACGCCACGCACAAAACACCGTACGCAGAGTAGGCCTCGATCCGGGACGTTGGGGTCGCGCCGCCACACGCCATCCATGACCGCTATGAACGGCCCATGACCCCCGACACACACACCGTAGATGTCCCTGAGTGTTCAGACTGCCGTCTGACTGACCGCGTTGAATCCCTCAAACCGTCCGTGAACTCGCAGCGACGGTGAGATATCCGGCTGTTCGTGTGCCGCGACGCAATCTAATGTCCGTTAACGACACCGCCACCACCGAATAAAGTACGCGTTGATCCGACACCACTCAAAGTCAATGCCGCGGTGAAACGGGCACTCTGCACGCTAGACACCGCACACTGCACGCGTCGATCCGAACAGTCCTCGTCGCCAACCTTTGCACGCTGCACACTGCACGCGTCGATCCGAACAGTCCTCGTCGCCAAACGTTATGTACTCGGGTTGGGCTCGGAGAGCAGTGAGACTCGCAGAGTCGTGAGGCTGCCGTAACTCTGTTTATTGCGTATCCCGAAGCGCGCTACATGGCCGGACTACTACGCCTCAACGGCGTGCCCACCTTTATGCCCGCGACGGACACGTGAACCACTACCACCACTTTGCCCCGCCTGCGCCAGGCTCCGCTGCCATACAGCACAAGTATGCTCCGAGCAGGAAGTAAATTATTTTTTTGCACGTTTTTTTTTCTCCTCTTTCTCATTTCTCTTTGTTGTTTTTCCTTGCGGTGACATTGGAAAAGGCAAAATACGTTGGCGCGTAATTGAATATTGGCCATTAAGAATAAATTGCGAATAATCGTAACTGCCATATGCGAACTTCCGGACAGTGAGGACTTCACTCCGGATTAGTGACGATATACTGTATTCTTTCTCGATTCTTTCTTCTCGATTTCTGTACTTTCTCGGATTTCTTTCTCGGTTTTTCTTAAACCAAATACCCCAATCCAGTCAGTGACGATTACTGTATTCTTCTCTCGATTTTTTTCTTGATTTATCGACTTACTGTATTCTTTCTTTCTCGATTTCTGTACTTTCTCGATTTTATTACGAATGTCCCAATGTATATCTAATAATTTCTCGATTTCTTATGCGCATTTATAGATAACACAATGCCCCATCACAGTCGTCGTTTACGAGAGCGAAGGAACGGCCTGTGGGTGGTTGTTGTTTTTCTGGCACGCGGTTTTGAAAAGTTCTTTTTTTTTTTTGCATGTCGGCCTCGCACGTACTGGGCACGTGAGAGCGAAGGTAACGGCCTGTGTGTGGTTTTCTGGCATGCGGTTGAAAGTTTTTTGTTTGTTTTGTTTACACTACGGGCACGCCCTAACGGGCATGCACTAGTAATAAATAAAGAAGGAAATGAGCATGACTGGATGAAAGCAACCGACAACAGAATGTTCTGCAACTTGTGAGATTGAGGCTTGTTGATCAATATTGCCACTGATGTATTCAAAATAGTTGTAGAAACTGTGTTTTGTTTTTCATTTTGCTGGACTGCAATTCAATTTCAGGACCATCCAGCTTCAACTTAATGTGGGTGTCGATCAAATCCGCCTCGTGCACCGTGATGGCCGAGTGCTTACCTTCTCTCACCAGGAACAGGAGATAATAGACTTCTTGATGTCTCAGGTCTGTATGAAATACCAGTTTGGAAGTAATTTATTGTGATAATCTTGGGCCATGATGTACACTTTTCAAGAGTCCAGTTTTTGAGCTGATGATGGTATTGGAGTTCACATGATTTTGTGATTCTTATCATGTCGTTGTAGATGTCCTTTTTATGCCTCCGCTGACGAAGTTGCCAGTGGCATTGCTTTTTCAGGTTGTCTGTACGTACAGTACCATATGTCAATGTAGTTTTCTCTGCAAGCCGCGTATTCCATTGAAACATTTTCACACATAGGTAAGTGAACTACTCACATAGAATGTTTTAATGTTAATAGGGCATAACCCGCGCTCTGCGCGACATGTTGGGGGTGGAATGGTGTGTTTGAGAAGGACTGATGCAGATATCAGTCAGTAATTTTAGCTTTAATGGCAGTAAGTGGAATACGATTTCACTGTTTCAGAACATCATTTTATTTACTTTTTTTTGTTACCATGGTCACTCGTATGGTCTTGAGATAATGTAGACCGAATATATCAGCGTTACTCATGGCGGCAGAACAAAGTCGGAATATAGCGCGACTACGAAACTACAAACTGCGGAATAATATTATAAATTATGACATCAATAGGTCATGTGGTGTGGGCAGCAATGTTGGAAA
>CM068957.1:68475758-68492781 GCA_035128595.1 Eptatretus atami | reverse complement strand
GGTGGTTTCGCTGCTAGGGCGACATCGAAAGTGCTGCCTTTCCCTTCTGGGCGCCAAAGTCCGAGGTTGTGTGGAGGGACCATCTGCCGCGCGTCGGGAGGACGATTTCGGAGAGAGCTCGCCGACGTCGCACCACAGGATCAGGTAACCAGCGTCGGCCTCGTGGGACCCATTCGGGTCAGCAAGGTCCCCGCATAAAGCCCACGGGCCCCAGCTGACCCCCTGTCTGTGGGGGGGTATTGCTCTTCTTTTGTGTGAATGATGTGCGCAGTGTCCAAAGAAACTGCTAGTGCCTTAAATGAGTATTGCTTTTATTCGGTCGTAGGGCTTTTCTTTGCATACGGCACTGATTGCTGTTGCCTGTTATTGCTGATTTCCTTGCCTCTACATGTTTAATAAATAAATTTATTTGTGTAATGTACCCTTCGTCGCGTCCCCTTTCACCCCTATTGGAAATGCATCTGCATCGCGGAATACAATAGCTGGGTTTTAAACCCGTTAATAAGAATCGTGAATCCGGCGAGATCGGCGATAATCCTGCTCGGTTTCACTGCCGACGGACGACCGCTTAGCGTTCGTTCCAAGCACTGCGTCGAGGTACGGTCGCCCGGTTGCTGCCCTCGCAGGTACTTACGGTATTATACGAATTCGGGCGAGTGCGCAGCTGGCGGTAGGACATTGAGCTCAGGCGTGGTGGCGGTTGAACCCACCCGTGACAGGTTCCGGCGTTGCTCCGGAAGGTCCACTGAATGGTCCTCCGGTGGCGAGCTGCTACTATGAGTGGCAAAGCCGGCAGTTCGCACCGGCGGGTGTGAATTCTTACACTGGGTCAGGAGTGGGATTCGATCCACCCCTCCTCCAACTAAATTAACGGGAATCGGTTCATGGGTGTGTGAGCGACCTTCGATTCCCACAAACTACGAGCGTTTAATTATTTTCCGACAGGCAAGATGGATTTCAAGGCGAACGGGAGCAGGGTATTAGAATATTAATGAAGAAATTATAGACCATGCGCTCAGGGTGAAAACCCCGTGCAGACATCACATTGAAATGGACAATGGTTGACTATCCCCACAAACGGACCCAGAGCCCGAAATGGGCGCAGCGGCAGAGCCGCGGTGGATGACCACCCTCCCCCCCAACCCTTCCTCCGTTCAAATCCCTCCCAATGCCCGGCGACACGCCTGAGGGCGAAGCGATTGCCGCAGACCCACTCTAACATGGGCAGGTAAACATGCATGTTACAAGCAATACGGAATGGGAAAACAAAATAAATAAACGAATGAAACAAATGCACAGGAAATGAATGCGAAAATAGATGGCATGAATGAAAAAATGGAGAAGAATGTGCAAAAATACGGGGTGAAATTGCAGAAATACCGAGGCCGACAGGCGGGCATAAAGGCATGCGTGGAGCGAAAGTGGACAACGGTGTGCAAATGGCGGCACCATGTGGCGATACGATGGAGCTCAGCAGAGGGGGAGTGTGGACTGTTCGGCCCCGCGTGTGGAGGACATAATTAATACGGGGACATTTGACAAGACACGTGGACGTAAACGACGAGAAACAATTAACGTAACAGAAGGGACAAATAATTTAATGGGGAGACTGAACGTGTAAGACGAACACGATGTGACGCGCAGAAATAATAATTGACAAGGAGGTAATGGGTGATGAGGTGCTGAGTTGCAGCAACACGGAGATAAGGTGAATTGACGGGTTAAAGATCGTACACACACACACGAAGGTACAGTGGAGGACATGAGGGGGGCTCGGAAATTATCGTGACCGGTTCGAGCAGTGGATAGACCCTCAGAAGAGGAGGGAGATGCCCTTTGAGCGATAGTGATCAGGTGGTCCGGTCGTGCGAGCGAGTAGGCAGAATGAGGCTCGACGGGGACACACGAGAAGCTAGGGGGTATGGAAGCCCGGGAGCCCTGGTGGTGGCGCTGATTCCCAGCGTTGGTTGTCCGGTGTGGTGGTTCAAGGTGTATTTTCGGTTGGCCAGAATGCGTGCTGGGACGCGCACATAGCGTGGGTGCAGGTGATGTTGAGAGCGGCCGCGTGTTGGTAAAAAAACCCGTGTATGGGAGATGTGTGTGAGGAGCACCACGTGTGGGAAGAAACCGCGTGTGTGAGTAATATGGTGGTTGGTGAGCCCCTACGTGGTGACGGCCGTGTGTTTGAGTGGAACACGTTCTGCGCCAGAAAGGCAGGTGAGTGAAGCACAGTGTGTTGATAGGACAGCGGGGTAGGTCGCTGTTGTCAAGGGAGATGACAGTGGGGCATGCCGAACATGCAAACCGGCATGTCGCCGGTGTGATGTCCATTGTAGGTGTTGTGAGCGTCGTGCACCGCAGGTTCGTGGGTTCGAATGCGACCCGACGAACTAGCGACACCTGGAGGCAAAGCCGGGTAGCGGCGTGGGCTATTCGAAGACCACGCCGGGTTTTAACAGCGGCAGTGCGGGGTCCGTGCTGTGGCAACGCCACGAGGCCGAACCAACGTGGCACTGCGACGAGTGAAACCTGGTCCGTAAACGCACGCAGTGGATTTGCAGCATCCGCGGACGGACAGAAGTAGGCTGGATTACTGGATTTGGACCGGATGGGTTCTCCACCGCGAGTGTTAAAAGCTCCGACGGCACCAGCACATGTGTTCGTTGTGGGGAAATCCCTCGAAACAGCGAGGCTTATTTTGATGCGCAGGGTACGTATGGCTGCACGTATGGTTGGAATCGGCAGGAGAGCGTATCCGCTTGCCGGAATGGTACCGGCCGAGAAGGGACGAGGGTGACAAAACAGCTGCCATGACTTCACGGAGGAAAGGGCGCAGGTTGCGAGTTGCCGCGCTGGTTGTGCGAATTTAAAAGAGAAAAAGAAAAAAAAAAAAGAAAAAACAAACCAAGCCTCGTTTCTGGTGAAACAGATTCCGGGCCAAGGGGTGAGTAAGACCGCCCTGCCTGAGGCACAGGATACAAGCTAGTTAGGGGGCAAGGTTGCTTGCTAGACCAGGCTTCATGGGCAGGGATAGTCCTCATGGAGGCCCGGTATAATGGATTAGTAGAGGGATTTTTAGTCAGATTTTAATGGAAAGGGATTATGGGACAGACAGACTTGGAGTATGTTAGAGGGGACGTAGCCTTAGCCTACGTAGATTGTTAAATGGAACGTGCTGTGTGTAAGGACGAAACGAAGGCAGCCACGAAGGAGTTATGGGTTTACGTTCACAGAAGATGGCCGTGATCAGCGAATGTGTGGAAAAGAGATTGAAACATGTACTTGTTGAGTGAGTGAGGCCAGCGGGCCGGAGTGTATGGAGCGAATTGTGGAATGCTTGGTGCGTGAGTGATTGGGGGGAGGAGTGATTCCCACCCAAGGACCCTGGGTCAGAGTAAGTGATGGTTAGGGTGGTTAGTCAAATTTGACCAAAAAATGGAAAAGGTCGGTTTTGCCTGTACTGGTGTTGGGGTGGAGATGTCAGCGCATTCGGACCACTAGATAGGAGCCTGGCAAATTCGTCTAGTGACGTGGAGTGCCCAGAGAACACGAGACCTGTAAGTCTTCCAACTTCGCCAGTTGTCATCACAACCGCGACGCTGCACAAGGCACTGCATCGTTTAGGTCCGCGATCGCACGTTACCATTTGAACAATATCTCTCAATGGTGAAGAATCGCTTTTAAAAATTTCTCGAATCCGTGATCTTCACAAAAAAAAAATCTCAGTATCCCGCTGAAATTAGAGTGTTCGGTATACCTGTAACGGAGCGCACAACCCGACGCAGCGCACATCTAAGCACTAACCACCACAACACACACACAAACACCACACACACAACACACCACACTATCCTGTCCATCAAATTTTTGGTCTGAATCCGCGTCTTAAACTTCTCGGCGAGATATCCTGCCACAGACAAATGATAATGACGACTTATTTTATGTTAAGTATGAGTAGTGTGCCAAAGTTAAGGGATCCTACTGCGGGACCATTATGATGAGGAGATGTACCCGAGGCATGTTTCACGAGATAGGACGCGTAGTGGGCACTAGTCCCGGGCTTACTACATTACCAGCGAAATTTACAATAGTGGTTCCACTAAAGATGCGGCAGATTCAGAGTCAATAGCCGAGTGAGCCTTCTTTCGGGTATTGAGCCCAAATATGTGCTCTATGTATTTGGTTGTCTGGAGAACAACTTTACCCCAAGGGAGGGAGGCATACAAGACACGTAGTGGACCGTCAGGAGTTCTAGGTTATATTTTCAGTTCGTTTTGGCCTAAATCGGATATCCTTGTCTTGCTGCACACACGTCGCAAGTAAAGTGGAGCGATGTGTTGGACCCGTTGAGCTGTATTTATCCGCAGTTTGGATCTCCTTCCCTCCGCCCTTGCTGCTGGTTGCAAATCTTTCCGCTCCAGTCTGTCTACACCAGGCGATCGATGATGCGTTCGCAAGGCCCTCTAGTTACTTTTGTGCAGTCCTCACCCTCCGGGTGCGTTTAGCTGTTTCGAAGATCGGGGTGCCACCATTTAGAGTCTCTCGCCATCAAAGCAATCCTTTCGGACAGTCCCTCTGTTTTATAGTTGCGCCATCAGTTCTACCCTTCGGAGATCTCTGTGCCACTGTACGTTGGTTCGCATCTCGATGGAGTCATTAGCGCGAGTGGTAGTGGCAGTGGTTTCCGTAGCCATTCCGCTCTCCTATTGGTCTGACTTAAAAGGGACCCGATCCACGGATGACTCTCGCGATGCATGTCGTCACGCTTGCCTGCACGTCGCGCAACGTGGCCTGCTGGAAACAGCTTGGCTGGTGCAGGTGTAAGTGCGCATGTAGGAAGAGAATTACAGGGCTAAACAGTGGCGAATCGGGAGCGAGGAGGCAGCGGTCTTTCCGCCGAACGAGAAGGGGTGTCGTGTGAGATAGAGGGACGGGAGGGAGTTATATAGCTAGCCTAAAAGACACAGCCCGTGAC
This sequence comes from Eptatretus atami, assembly GCA_035128595.1. Classification (NCBI taxonomy): domain Eukaryota; kingdom Metazoa; phylum Chordata; class Myxini; order Myxiniformes; family Myxinidae; genus Eptatretus; species Eptatretus atami. The sequence goes on along the minus strand of CM068957.1, from coordinate 68,487,806 downwards.
GGGGGCAGGCGCTTCGTATCGTAATAATTTTTCTCCTCAGAATGGTTTTAGAAATTTGGCAATTTCCCACAAGTGGACGTCATGCATCCACCCCATCGGCTGCCGATTGCCAATGGTAGTAATGGCGGTGGGGGGAGAGGTTTGATAAGGGCCTTTGTCTGCAGGGAGGGATAAGAGGTATGATGTGAAGAAGCAGCAAAAAAAGACGAGAACGTCAGTGACAAGCCCTCCGTCGAGCCAGCCGGACGGAAGACGCAGCTTCCTGCATCGACGGACTCAGAAAGCAGAAGCTGAGTGAAGGAGAAGCGAACGGACAAGCTCACGCTGAGCAGAAGACTACAGATGAGGAAAATCAGTCAGGAGGAAGGTAAAAAAAGCGTGTGAGTACGAAGGTAAAGTGGTTTAGGGTAAGGAAAGCTTCATCGAGAGTACGTGGGTGTGAGCGACTTTCATTGAATAGAAAGTAAAACACCCTCCCCTCCGCATGAGCGTCATACCTGCCCTCCTCAATACTCCCAGCAACCCGTAACGGGCGCGAGCTCGGGTGGGAACGGCGGGTTGCAGCTGGCTCGGTCTGAACCGCGGAGGTTTGAGCAGGAATGATCTTGCAGGGAGGAGGTTGAGATCGCTGTACAATCATGGAGCGCAACATCTAGATCGGCCATATCTGCGCGGATGGCCAGAGCAGGACCCAATCCTCCTACTCGAAATCGGTCGACCGGGCATCGGGCTACGTTGATTCGTCCCTAATGTGTGCCTACATCGCATCGCACATTACTCTCCGCCAAATCCATCTTCACTCCCGCGAGTCTGTATTTGTGTGTGCAGCGTATAGGGAGCTAGAAGGCAAAATGACCTGCCTTTCTCTTTATTCTCCATTCCATCTACTCCGTGTTATGTTTCAATCCTGGTTTAGTCTTTGAACCCATGTGAGTGAATGATTCCAAGTCTGTTGGTAGATTTAGAGAGTGAGAGAAGTAAATTAAGTATGGTTCTTTGTATAATCTGGGTGACCTCATGTGCCTTTATTGCCTCTCTTGTAATATAAGAGTGATACATGCTTTTAAGATGATCGCTCCCACTTGGGTATGTCAAATTTGTAAATAGAAGAAACAATTGTTTGTGAATTGACATATTATCGCAATCTGTCTCGGGTTGTCTTTGTTTCACGTGGCTGAGTTAGCCCTCCGAGGCAAGAATTTGGCTATGGGAGATAATTAAGTTAGATAGTGATGCTACCCACAATATATGCATACGACAGCACATAGACGCACACTTCACAGTTAATTGCTCGACCAAGATAAACGAAACGTGTGTGACCCTGAAAAAAGAGCACTGAACCCACGATTAATCCGGCCGTCCATCAGGTATGCGTAAAGATATCACTGATTCGAGGCTATAATAGATTGTATACCTATCTGTCTCTAGATTGGCCTGTTCCTATCAGGCGCTTCCAAAATTTGTTTAAGCGTTTGCGAGAGCCGACGCGTGGGCGACTGGCGGAAACTATCTAGACCTGATAGCCCCGGCCAAAAGGCGGCAAACTCTCAAGGAGGTTGGACCGGGAGATCCCAGTAGGCGCTCGGAGTAAAAAGGGACGCTCAGAGCCGGCATGTCCCCTTGTGCGGCCTAAGTGATCCCGAAAGCTCGCCGGATCCACGGACCCCACAGCAATTTTCTATGTCCAACTCCGCGCGTGTGAATTTGCGTCATCTGCCAAACATTTATTTCCTTCCCCTCTAAATTGTATGGTAATATACAGAGCCTGGCCTTAGTAGTTAAATCATTTTGAACTTTCCTGCAAAATGTGATTCTTTTAATGAGGGTCACTTTGTACTTTGTGTACATTGAAATTAGTATTCCCTCCATAAGAGAACTTCCAAAATATCTCAGCAGTCTTATTGTAAACCATGGCATGAATTATGTTCCTGCTTTTTCCAGTACTACATGGGAAAGCATAACTTTTGAGAAAGAGCGCGAGCACTGAGGTGCACAATCCGCCGACACCTAGCCTCTGGGCTCATCTGCGAACAACTTGCCACTTAAGCGCCCCGGGTCTTTTGCTGCCCGTTGGCCCTAGGCCCGCCTGAGGCCTTGCGAACCGGGCTGAGCTAGAAACCCTTCAAAAAACACGCGAGAGCCCCTGGAGAAGATCGTTAAAGGCAGGGCTAAGAGGCGCGTTTTTTCTTCTGCAATACTGGAACCCGGCTGTTTTAAACTGCAAAGTGCCTATCCAATTCATGGACACTTCTTAACGTTGACTTATAAGCAGTTGGCTTTACATCTTGAGACGAATCACGGAATTAACAATGATTATTGACTTCCATAAATCGCTTGTCCTTTGGAAGCTGTAGCATTTATATCCTCTACAAACAGCCCTGTGCAGAATGTTTTTCTCTTACACAAGAGTCAATGGCGATTGTGCAACTATACTCGGTAGTGTGCCAACCATCCTGGCGCTCCGTAGTATGCATCCCCTCCTGAGTACTCGATTTCTCAAGACTTCCTGACCTGTGGTCACGTCTATACCAAAGTACTTTTTAAAAAGATTTGCCGTATACGCATAGCCTGTCTTTTTCGCTTCTGCTCCTGACCGTCCAGCCATCTTAAAATAGGATAAGAGGCACGGACAATCTGAATAGGCACCCCCAGATGCGTTTTGCACGGCCGCACTGTTTTTGGTTCAAAAACTGTTTTATGCCCCCCATCCTCCGAACATTGATTGCGTCTTCACCAACAGATCTGCTGCTTATATGCAAGCTGCGCTCCCAGTTAGACCGCACAGGGAAGGTTCTGGCAAGTCGCCGTCTTTCAGTGGAGCATATTGAGTGAGTGCAAGCTTTCGCCTTCGGCTTCACTTCCCTTGTATTGACGTGCGAGTAGGTTCCCTCAGCGCCCATTACGGACCGAGCTATTGGATCCGGCTTGCTTCCTGTGTCCACGGCTATATAAAGCTGGTTTGTGTTTTGGCCTGCCGCGAATATTGATGCAGGATTATGACAGCCAGTCGGTTTCATTGCGGAGTTTCACCCATATCGGAATTTGCAAATCTAGCGACAAGGCCTGGTCTGGGACCTTAGCCTCCCAACAATAGGTCATTGGGAACCCGATGCAAGCGCGGCAAGTTCCTATTTGTTCAGGGGCCATCGCGCCTAAATGCCAGGCGTGCGCCGATCAGGCACCAGAGCCCGTCTTTTGCATACGCAGCGCATTAAGTGGATATAGCTGCTGCGTCCGAGGATTGTGGCCTCAGTGCTACCGTTCGCCGCTCGTGTTTCCTCCTACCCTTGCAGGGGACACAAGCTTGACTCACGCGAGTGTTTCACTCGTGGTTGTAAGGGTCAAAGTGCCAGCGCTACGATGTTACTTGGAGGCATGCAAAGCTCCTGGTCTAAAAAATTATGGCTTGTGGGCACGGGCGCCGACGATGCTATATCCCGCTTAGTGTTGATTTCATTGGATACACTTTGCTGCCCATGACCCATGAACTTGTCGGCGTACCGTTGCGGGAGTGAGCCGCCGGTCTCGACATGCGATTTAGACTCAGTCTGCTGGTGCTCTTTTGAACGGCTGTAGGGGTCAAACGTGCCGCTTTAGTCTGGGCGTGACGCGACGTTCACTCCCATCTCGTTCCTTAACGACTGAGCAACACTCGGCGTTGTTTGCATTATTGATGGACCCTGGATATGTAAAGCAAATCAGCGTGCCAACTACGGCGATTATGTGGCTTCGATGGCTCTCCATTCGTTTCCGCTTACAAGTGAATTGGTGGTGGTAAAGCTTTCCTAACCTGCGGGTATCCAATCTACACGTTAGTTGTCGACACTCTTTCGAGCCCAATAACAACCATTGTTGACCCAGGTGTAATGGCTTTCAAAGCTCGTAGACTTGGAGCAAGTTTATAAGGCTTTAACGGTCTACGGATGGCGATATTGCTTGATACACACAATAATAAGATATGTCTCGTTGGTCCTCCAATTCCATAAGCTCCCCTCTAGTTCTTACTTCGAAAATCCAATCGCCGCTTCGTAGATAACAACGCGCGTGCGTAGTCGGGCGCCCGCATCGCCATACCAACATCATATAGTGATTCATCCAGTAGATACTCTTGCAATTCTCACTTAGCAGCATGTAAGCGCAACTGACTTCTGTTTCAAGCATACGACTGACTCTGGAGACGATGAGTGTTGGCGCTTAGCATGTGGGATTACGATCCATTTTAGCATTCTTGGCTTTCTCATGTTGGACCACGGAACACTCAAGTAATCCCTGCTTATCTCAATCACTCTATTTTTTAAAGCACAAGAAACTATTTCTTACGGAATACAGCTGGGGGAAGAAGTTCGTATGCATGGGGATTGTCGGGGAAGAAAATTTGTTATCATCATTATATTATTATCTTTTTTAATCTTTATTAAAACTCCTCATAATTGCGCTTGCGTTGGAGTTAATTATTTTTTTTTAGTTATTAACCATTATTTAAAAATCATGCTTTCTCTAAAGAAAGGGATAAAAACAACATTATGGTCGAGGTTATAAGTATTATTTTTTCTAAGATTAATTTCTCCTGCATATCAACAATCTTTAACCATAATTTACTCAAGGAGACAAAAAGATAAGTAGAAAACAGGCCACCATCTGTGCCTTCAGGGTAGGAATGGAAACAGTGCTCTGCGAATTTGCTTAATTCCTGGTCGGCCTAATTGAAGAAAATAAACAGAAGCAAGTGAATTTACATGTAAAAATTAGGAGAAGTGTTCATGAGCCGAGGGCTCAAAGAGACCTTTCCTCCCCCAATCCCGGACACGTGAGGGTGTTACGAATTCGCGCCCGCCGCCGCGTGCCGAAAAAGGCCTCTATCCCGCTCCCGGTCGTTGTTCGCTGTTCTTGTCCGCCGATCAACTCCTAGTCCTCACGTTGATCCACGAGTCGGGGACCCCAAACGCCCCTCTCTGGCCAGCTCAGTTAGAGGATGGCCTACGTTCCCAGGAGCCGAGACAGTCAGAACTCAGACTTGCAATACACGAGCGTGACCCTTCCGACGCGGCATTATCCACAGCGCCTTAGAGAAAGTTTCAGGCCCGAGATCCACCAATCCCGATCGGAGCAACGTTACCGCGCAGGTCCTTCTAAACCCCCCGAGCCACTCGACGCACCAGCGCCATGTGCCTCATAATTCTACATCATGACCGAAGGTCGCATGCGCAGCTTGTGCGTAGGACAGTAATGGGATGTAAACACCCTGGACTATCCAATCAATAGCTGGTGGAATCAGCTGGGGTACAGCCGCTTCAACAGCTAACCGCGCCCAGCAACAGCGCCTTACTTCTGTGGACCTCATCTGTCACAGATGTCCACCACCCCCTCCACTCTAACGCAGTACACCGAGGACTCGGTAACCGGTTGGGAAAAACATGCCACGAATGGCCCCTGCAGCATGGACGAGAAAGCACATGACCACATGATGCGATGCCCTAACCCCTTCAGATTCCTCGCAAATAGCCTACCTCGTCACCTTCAGCACACGTTACGCGTTTACACCTCAAACCTCTGAACAGCTAACTCTGCCATTAAACCTGGCCCTTGCGACTCTGGCTCAATGGCTATCTCAGTGTCCCTTGGCGATGACAAGGACAGGGCTTTCCCTGAGCCCTTCCAGAAACGTTAAAAATCGAGGTTTACCATCGGTTTCAGAAAGTTTATTCATAAACTAAACATTCTTGTTGGCCAAGGTTTCTTCAAAAATTATTTCAATTATCACCAAAGCTTGTAATATTTTGATCTTTCTTTCAATTTACTCTTTTGTAAAAAAAATTAAAATGTTGATTAATGACCTGTCAAAGAACACTTGTGTTTAATCCAATTTCTGCTCCATTATTCCGATGGGTTGATGTAAATCCGGTATAGTATCTCATGACGGCAAATCGCGTGATTCTCCAACAGAAACTGCAGCTACTATTGACAAGCTGGCCGCTTCGCGCGCTTTTGAGGACCACAGATTCAGGCTCACTGGTCAAATGTGCGAGTATTTATGTCCACGAGTTTTCATTCAATATGTTTAGCCTCATCACTGTCACTTGGCTAATATGAAAACAGCAGTCAGGCAGGGGATTGTGTAGAGTCTGACGGCAAGCGTTGTCACTTGCACCAACTAAGAAGTAACGTTTTACTAGTCGCCCTGGTAATCCATATGCTGGTTATTTTTTTCTTCAAGTGGGTTGGGAGTACTGCTAAGAACCTGCATGAGTCATATACGATTAGTCATTATCGTGTTAGAAAAGGAAAAATTATGATGCCCATGCAAATTATGCTCTTACCAAATGTCAGTCCCCATCTATAGGTTTCTTGAATAATAGACGGTCCCATCTGCATATATTCACCTAAGGAATCTGGCATAGCACGTTTTGTTTTTTCTTATAAACATTACGTGAGGAATTCCTGGCCACAATCGACTCCCCGCTACACAAATAGCGGAGTTGCCAATGATACTACACTGGGGTACATTTCACACAAAAAGGTCACCATGTGTGAAATATTTTACTTCCTCACTATGAGCCCAATGTTTGACATCAACGGCGAGAGGGGGACTTTAATTGCACTGCCCCCAATATTACAGTTTACCATAGATCAAAATATAACAGACCTAAGGCTACCAAGGCGTGGGACTTGGAACGTTAATGGACGCTCACCGTCTCCAATGCTCGATTCTTCCCTGGGAGTGGTAGCAAATATCGCTGCCCACACCTGCTACAAGAAACTTGTTCATCCTTTGGGTGTTTAACACATGGACCGGGGTTTTAAGTTCCAATTCCAACATGGTGATTATGCCCTTGCATTTCCTTTTAGGAATGGAGGTGTTACAACAAGCTTGGAAAAAGCAGTTGTCTTCAGCGTCTGCCTGGACACCGGCGGCCACAGCTACTATATAGTTTCCTGAGACGTTACATAAAGAGAATCCCAATATGGGTATTCCAATCGGAACAAAGAAGACACCGTTCCCAGCATGACAGACGTTGATGCGTCAGGTGAAGCGTGCGAGCCTCGTGATGGGAACACCTATATCCAAATTCCTTTGCGCAACGTAGGCGTAACTCTGGCCGTGTAAGAGGCCGGAATGTGTCCACATGCACCCAGCGCCAAGGAGCTACAACCGTAACCAGTAACTAACTGGCTCTTTCCCAGGTGCCAACACGTGAAAACCGCCTCTCGGGTGTGGGGACAGGATGCGAACAAACAAAAGCAATCAATACGTGCGAGCTGCTCTCGGCACGTCTCTCCGAACATTTCAAATTATAATAAATGCGTGGCAACATCCACGCGGCTTTCACAAACTGGTCTGCATTCATTCGACAACCCAAAACCTCGAACAAGAATTATTTCTCCCATTTGCAAAGACGTGATTTGTTTTGAATCTAAATTTATTAATCAATTACAATAAAGAAGGAGAAACCCAATGAGGACATGACTGGGAAAGAAGCAGCCACGACAACAGATTGTTTCTGCAGACAATGGGTCGAGATGATGCTTTGCGTTGATCCTCATGGCTCGAGCTGTGTATTCTGTTCCACAATCAGATGATATAATAGAAAAACGGTTGTTGCTTTGAATTACAATATTGCTGAGCCAAGGACTCCAAAATTCAGCAATTCAACCACCAGCTTTCAAACTTTTAATGGGGTGTCGATCATCCGCCTCCGCATCGCACACCAGCTTGCACTTAATGCGAGCGCGAGTTGAAACCAGCACCAGCTTGAAAGAAAAAAAACAAGAACCAAGACAAAAGACAAAGACACCCAACACGAAGCTCGCCGTCCTGTCCGCTTAAGTGCTTTATCACTTTCAATTCTTCTACAGGAACTCGAGCGGAGGGATCTAATCAAGCCTTCTTGACTGTTCCGTGCACGTGTCTGGCTTATGACCAAACTACCAGTTTGAATTAGATTTTTTTATTCGTGTCTTGATAACCCCGTTGCCTCCCCTCAACGATATCGTGTTACACTTTTCAAGAGTACAGTTTTTCATCAAACTCGTTTATCTGATGGTATGGGCGGAGATACAACATATTATAGAGTTGAGTCTGGCTTCATCATAAGTGGTCTCGCTATCGTAGCCTCCCCTTCTCTTTTCATGCCGCGTCCAACTGCCCCACGAAGTTGTGCCCAGTGGCAGTTTCGCTTTTTCAGGGGGATTGTCGCGGTGGTTACGTAGCAGAAACGTAAGTCTGTCACATTTTTTTTAATTTTGCCTGTGTTCGTCCTGCAACAGCCGCGGTCCAGATATGGAAATCATTCCCCCGGAAAAATGGAGAACAGGCCAACTTCTTTCACACATGCACCTCAGTGAGCGACCTACTTCTAGCACTAGCCTGTTTTCAAAAATACGAAAAAATGATTTTAAAAAAAATCTATGACATCACTTCTAGCGTCATGTCGCCCACCCCAAAGTGCGATGGCAGCTATGTTGGAGATAGAAAGAACAAGGAAAAAAACTTTTGGACCTTATCGCCGAAACCTGTCTCCGTAGAAAGAAATTGAAACGTTGGCACATCGGGTAAGTAAGCTCTTCATGGGAAACGAGTGTGATATTTTTTTTTGATGTTGTCATATGTGGCTTCGCTATGACATCATAATTGCATACGTCAAAAGCTTTATCCGAACGATATGAAAATTTTTGAGGGTCATCTACGACTAAATTGTATTGGGGGGAGAGGGAATTGATGATATCGGTCACGTGGTTCGGCAGCAATGTTGTTTTTAAACATAAAAACCTTCAAAAATCTTCTCTGAAGCAGCTGAACAGATCAAGGCGAAACTTTACAGGTATGATCGCCTATCCATGAGGTACAAAACGTTCTCCACATATGATGTCATAGGTTAGATGGTTTGGCAGCTATGATATTTTTTTGAAGAATAAACCTTTAAAAATCCTTCTCCAGAACGAATTGACAGATTGAGAAACTTCACACACATGTTCCACAAGTCTTGGTGACACCAGGGTGTTGACAAAATATTCATCGGTCACATGGTCTGGCAGCAATACTGGATTGAACAAAAATATTTTTAAAATATCTCTTGAACCGCTTAATCGATCAACGTGAAACTTCAGTTATGATCTAGTAGTCATGGGGACTATATGTTTAAAATATCGACCTGATCGGGCGCATGGTCTGGGAGTCTAATTATTTAGAATCTTTTTTTTTTTTTGAATTCCATTCTGAAATCTTTTTTTATAAAGAGGACGTCATGGGTCATTTGTCTGATCAAAGCAGGGTTGTGTCAAAGCAGGGCGTCTCGGTACCCGGTCATAACTGCCCGCAGTTATAAAGTGGCAAGTCTAGTTTTCATTAATTCTAGTAAGAATATTGACATTGACTAATTTTATCAGAACACGATAGTCCTCGTAAAAATTTCAATAAAGATATACGCAACACCATTCTCTCTCACCTTTCATGTGAATGGTAAGGAACCCTGCCTAATCATCAGGGTCTTCCGTTGAGAATCCTGGGCCTGTACCTGAGGAGGAGGGGGGACTATTTGGTATTTGCACCGGTACAGTCACCGCATCTGAACCCCGACTCAAACCCCATGCAGGAGAGCTTTTATCAAGATGGAGAAGCTCGCACACAAAAAGGTGCTGCGCTCAGGGCAGCTCACAAACGTGCTACCCTCAGTGACATACACCGTAGTCAAACACAATTGTTCCGCAAATGCTCGCAAGTGTAACTGCGACTGTTAACTTGTATATGAAGACATGTTTTTTATGTTGAAGGCTCCAGTCACGGACTAAATAGTCCTCATCGAGGCCAAGCCTTAAATAAAAGAACTGCATTGATAGAAAAGAACTGCATTGATAGAAAAGGAAGGAAAGAGAGAATAGTCCAAGAGTTTTTGAGGAAGTTAAAAAAAATCTTCTTTTTGAAAAGTGGAAGGTCATAAGTGTTTGGGAAGACATGAGAAGGTAAGGAGTTCCAGAGTTTGGCAGTGGAGGGGAAGAAGCAAACATTGTAACGGCCCACCCTTGAGTTGCCAATGGCCACACAATAATCATATGATGTAGTGGCTTGTCGAGTATTCCTTGGTCTAGCTAATGGTGGAGGTATACACGCAGCAAGTTCTTGCGAGCAGAAACCAAAGTAATATCTGTAAAAATAGAGAAAGAGAGCCTACTATGCGGCATAATTTGAGCGGGTCGAGTTTTGAGGTCACATTGGTAGGGTTGACAAGTCGAATAACTTCGGATTCAATTCTATCCAGTAAGTATGTGGAGCTGGAACCTCCCCAGATGTGAGAGCAGTACTCAATACAAGGGTGGAGCTGGAACCTCCCCAGATGTGATGAAGCAGTACTCAATACAAGGACGAATCAATCCTTTATATAGTTGGAGCAACCGTTCAGAGAGATAGAATCTTCGACATCTGACAGGACTCCTAATTTCTTCGAGGCAGACTTGGCTATTTGAGTTAATGTGTGATTTTAGGATAATTTGAAGCGGAGTAATACTTAAGGCCCTGTCACACCTTGACGATTTAGCCAGCCGTATGGCCGACGTATGAAAAATTTTTCTAAAACGCTGGCACACGATCGAATATGTTATGGGTAAGTTTTTTTAATACGTTAAGAGCACGCTGGCATACGTCGTAGTACGCTGGCATACGTCGTAGTACGCCGAGCTTGTCGAACCAAATTTATTAAACAATGCTTGAAATTTGTTCGACTTACCTATGCCATGTCGTATGCACACACTTCCGCATACGCTGGCGCATAAGTTGTAAGGCACGTTACGCGATCATTGACACACGACCGTTACTTGAAGTTATCTTCATAAGTTCGAAACACGTGCGACGCGTAATGTTTATCTATTACCTGAAACTTATTTCTTAACCCTATGCAGTAACGTAGTTTAGGCCACGTTACGCCGATCGTTGACACACGTACTTTAATTACTCATAAGTCGAAACACGTCGAGTAATGGATTTAAGCTCAGTGCTTCCAGACTCCATGGTTTTTTGTTTGGTTTTTTTTTCTTCGGCATACGGTCGATGTTGACACTTCGATTTCTTAGTGCAGGTTATAATATAAATATAATTAATAGGCTGCCACCGCTCGAACGATTTAAATCATAACCGCACTAGAATCGAAGTGTCAACATCACCGTCATGCGAGAAAAAAAAAAGAAAAAAAAAACATGGAGTCTGGAACACTGACGGGTCCTCTGTGTGAAGCCCTTATATACCCAATTCCCCTAAACTGCCAAATACGCCATTATCAGGTAGCTGTAAGTTTAGAACACATTCAGTAAGTTCTGTGGTCGTCCGAAGGACGCTTCAAAATACATCTACTACGTCTATGCGTTGGAGATACGTTACCATGGTTCAAAGCACTGTTACTCATAGGTTAAGAAATAAGTTTCGGGTAGCTAAACATTACCTCGATGTGTTCGACTTATGAGTAACTACAAGTAACGTGTTGTCAACGATCGCGTAACGGTGCCTACAACTCTTATGGCCAGCGTAGCAGACTGTGCGTCATACGCTGCGCATACGGTCGAAAAATTTCAAGATGCTTAAAGTTTGTCGTACGTTACTTCGCGTACTACGACGTATAGTCCAGCGTGGTTCAGGCGTGTGCCTCTAACATATACAATACTTACCCATAATTTATTCGACCGTGTGCCAGCGTATTCGGCAATTTTTCATACGTCGGCATACGCTGGCTAAAACGTCAGGTGTTGTGGAAGCGGCTTGAACATCGATCGTCTAGTCGCGTTAGTGATTTGAACTCGTCTGAGCCGCAGCCTTTTAATAGGCTACGCCACTCGATCGTCGGGCAATACGCTGCCGCGCGTAATGCATAAGTTAGACTATCGTTGGGCATAGGTTTGTGAACGCCGACAACAACGCTCAGCACTCAGTTGATATAAGTTATCTATATGTTATCGAAACATTCTGTGTACGTTACCAATACGTTATGCATACGTCCAACTCGTTTATGAATACGTCCAAAACTGGAAAAAAAACATCAATAGTTCAGCGCGTATGCCAGCATTTTA
>CM068957.1:68446998-68467301 GCA_035128595.1 Eptatretus atami | reverse complement strand
ATTTGGTTTTTCTTTCTCGTGTCCTGCACAACTCTCCTGCCTGTCATGCTCTTTCGCTGGACGGCATTACGGTCTAAGCGCTAGGCAAGGCCTCTACAGATGTCCACATCATTGCGGTGTCCAGCACTCACCCGTCCCGTGCTCAATATTTTTCGAGTTTTTTATTTGTTAGGATTGAGGGGGGGGGGGGGAATGAGGGATGAAATGCACCGTGATGGTGGGGGTGGATGAAAGTTACAATAACACTGAGTCTTCGACATATGATATTCAAGCGCAGACTAATGGACATGCTTTTTATTTATTGATCAAGCTTCAACCACCATATAAACAAACCAATCACTCATCACAATCTTTCTTGCATTCGAATGTCTGGGCCTCTTATTTAAGAGACTTTGGGGAATCCTTTGTTGTAGGCCTTGATATCTCAAAAGCCTTTGCAGAGTTTGGCATCGGAGTCTGATATCCAAGCTTCCCTCTTTCGGCTTCCTCCTTAACTCTGCTCTTTCACATTGAGCTTCTCTTGACTGCTCTATCTACTATATGTTGATGATTCAACATCTCTCCCCTTCCCTATCAACAACAGCGGTGTCCCCTCAGGGTTCTGTCCTGTCTCCAACACTCTTCCTTCTTTTATCAACGACCTTCCACAAATAACCAAATGCACTCGTTACGCTGATGAGCTAAACATTACATTCCTCCATGTCTTTCCCATCTGCCAGCCTCTTCCTCACTCGATCTAGCATCTCGTTTCATCACAGCCACCTTCTTTAAATTCGGATTTGGACAAGATCTCCAATGGGCAAATGTAATCAAGTTAAGTTTAATAATTCTAAAACTCATTTTCTTCTCATCTCTTCTCTAAAACTCCTCTCACTCTCCAATCTCCTTTGAAAGCTCTACAACATTACACCATGTGATTCATTAACCTACTAAAGGCCCTGTCACACCTTGACGTTTAGCCAGCGTATGCAAGAGGTATCAAATGTATGTAAAGCCTGGCATAAGCTGAACTATTGATTGTTTTTTTTCCAGTTTTGGAACGTATCATAACGAAGTTGGAACGTATGCATAACGTATTGGTAACTGTAACACAGAACGTTTCGATAACATATAGATAACTTATATCATTCGTAGTGCTGGAAGCGTGTTGTCGGCCGTTACAAAACCGGAATGCCCAACAGATAGTCTAACTTATGGCATTAAGCGCGCTCGACAGGTATTGTCTGACGATCACGTGGCGTAGCCCATTACAAAGAGGCTGGCGGCTTCGCGATTCAAATCATAACCGACATAGAACATCGAAGTGTCACCGCTGTCACAGCTTGCCGTTTTTAGCCAGCGTAATGCCGACGTATGGAAAATTTGGCCAGAAGTAGCTGCGCACATACGTCAGAATACAGTTATGGATAAGGTTTTGCTATAGTTAAGAGCACGCTGAAGCAACGCTGGCATAAGCGTCGTAAGTACGGCCGAGACGTCGACAAATTTTAACAATGCTTGAAATTTTTCGACGTATGCCAGCGTATGATGCACGAGCGTTCTGCATACCCTGGGGCCATAAGGTTGTTAGGCAACTTACGCGATGCGTGACAACACGTTACTTGTAAGTTATATGCATAAGTCAAACACATCGAGTAATGTTTTAGCATACCCGAGAACTTATTTCTAACCTATGAGTATACGTGCTTTGAACCCATGGTGTAACGTATCTCCAACGCATATTGACGCTATGTAGATGTATTGACGTCTTCCGCGGACGACCACCGAATAGCTGATGTGTTAACTAAACTTACAGCTATGTATAAATGGCGTATTGGCAGAGTTTAGGGAATTGGCTATATAAACAATGGGCTTCACACAGAGAAGACCGTCAGTGTTTCCAGACTCCTGTTTTTTTTTCTTTTTTTTTTTTCTTACGGCCATGACAGGTGATGTTTGACACTTCGAGAGTTTTCTAGTAGCGGTGTATATTTAATGCGTTGAGCGGCAGCCTATTATTATATTTATTATAACCGCACTAGAAAATCGAACGTGTCAACATCACCAGTCATGCCGAAAAAAAAAACAAACAAAAAACCCATGGAGTCTGGAACACTGAAGCTAAACATTACCGTCAGACGTGTTCGATCTTATAGTAACTATACAAAGTAACGTGTGTCAACGATCGCGTAACGTGCCCTATAACGTTACTCATAGGTTAGAAATAAGATTTTCAGGTATGCTAATACAACACGGTGATTAGGCTACAAGTTACGCATCCTAAGCGTAACGTCTATAGGTAGATAGTTCAAGGACTAATTACCTCGAGTGCACTTATTCTTACAAGTAACGTGTGGTCGACGTAAGTGTAAATGATGCGCGTAACGTGCCGTACAACTTATGGCCAGCGTAATGCGAACGGTGTGAGTCATACGCTGCATAGTCGAAACAATTTCAAGCATGTTAAATTTGTCGACAAGCTCGGCGTACATACGAACGTATCAGCACTAGCGACGTACGACGAGGCCGTGCTCTTAACGTATAAAAAAACTTATTACTACCAGTAACATATTCGAGCTTGTGCCAGGCGTTTTAGAAAAATTTTCTAATACGTCGGCATACGCTGGACTAAATCGTCAAGGTGTGAACAGGGCCCTAGTATTCTCTGACGTTCAAATTTAATTCCTAAATCCACACCATTACTCCAAACAGCCCAAGTCTGCTCGGAAGAATTAGGAGTCCTGTCAGAATTCGAAGTTAGATTCATTCTCCTCTGACGGTTGCTCCAACATATTAGAGCGATTGATCTGTCCTTGTACTTGAGTAGCTGCTCTCCACATTGGGAGGTTCCAGTCCACATCTAACTGAAATAAGATATCCGTATCGAGCTTGTTCAATCCTACCAATGGTGACCTCAAACCTCGACCGCTCAAATTATGCATAGTAGGCTCTCTCTTCTCTATTTTAACAGATATTAATCAAATACTTTAATGTACATTATACAGTGTAGATCAAGTCTGATGTCGGGCCACAGCGGCTTCTTCGCCACTCAGCAAAACTGCAATTCATGTTCAAAAACACCCATTAATATGATTATTTGTTTGACAATGACAACCACTGCTTTCAACGAGAGCACACAAAAGTGTTTACATCAGTTTCGGGATAGATTAAAGGCGATTTTCAGCTATATCTTCGAGTTTTTGCACAGTGGGTCATCATTAGGGTTATATAAACATCGATAGTGTGTACCCCTTAAACGTCCGCTTATTACCCAGGTGGTTGCGCAATGTCGAGATATCACTACATTGTTGATATTTGGAGAGACGATAATAGACTAGCAAAAAAAAAACATCTTTCGCCCAGGCTTGGTATGCACTGTGATGTAAAGATGAACCGATTCGATTTTGGGGTCAAAGATCCAATGCCATATGACCTTTAGCTGAAAGTCGTCGATTTTTGTTTTTCCGATTGTTACCAAACTTGGTACAAAGGTGTATTGTGATGCATAGATGAACCAATTCGATTTTGGGTTCAAAAGGTTGAAGGCCTAAGGTCAAGTGCCCTTTAATTGAAAATCTATATTACTGCAATAATTTATAGACCACTCAAGAGATTTCAACCATATTTGACACACTTCGACTGCAATACAAAGATTAACTAGTCAAAGATCATGTGCCCTTTGGAAATCATTTTGCAGACCATGAGTTCGATGCATCTGGTGGTGTCTGTCTTCTACTCACCTGTCTTTTCTCTCGCTCTTAACGGATTGAGATCAAACGTAATGGTGGATTGACATCTAATGTGGGTGGAGGCATATCCATTGATGCATTTACGTCAAATTGTACTGTCTACTTGTATTTGATCTCAATCTTTTGAGACATTATTTTGTTGTTGTACATACATGTTGTTGACATTTAATCAAAATCGAGAGCAATATTGCAACAAAACTGAGTGCCAATTTTTGTACAGGAAAAAGAAAATGAAACGGTGAGAAATTTTAGTTACCGGTACCTTTAAAAAAAAAACACAGAATTGCTCAAGAGACTGCTTGCTGATTGGCTGGAAAGCAAAAGACAACTTTGAAAGTAAACCAACATGAGCATTTCTATTGTGTTGAAACGTTCAATGTGGAACGAGCGACCATTGATCTTGTATCGGGTGGTGTAGATGTGCCAACATCAGACTCATGCTGTGCAACAACTAGCGAAAGTGATGGGCTGGCTCGTACTGAGTTTCAGTAACCACGTCTGCCTTGGCCCTGTTGAGACGACTGGTAATGCAGCCTCCATCAGCATCACCTCACCGAGCGGTGAGCACACCATCTCCGGTGAGTTATTGCACCAGGCTAATGGCTAAAAAAAATTTCTGATGAAGCAACATGAAGTACGTATACACATAGGAGGCCTGGGCATAGTTGCATGAACACATCTAACTGCTTGTTTGAAATGGCTGCAGTTTATGAATCCAATGGATGGCAAAATCATTTTCTCTGTCCCTCATCCCATCTCTGGCTAGTCATTAAATTAATCAGTCATTTAACCACTTTAATTGCAGTATATTGGATTTGGATATAGATGCAAGTATTTCATGAGCGTACATGGATGCTTGGATTTTATTTTATCCGTCTCAGTGTAGTATAAGCTGAAGGAATTGTGTGGATATCCATCTCTATCTATGCCTTTCTTTTGTTCCCAAACGTCAGTACGAATTGGACCAGAGAGTGGCACACATGTCGTGGTCCAATTTCCTCGGAGCCAGGTCAAAGAACCACCTCGTAGTGATGTTATGCAAGAAGCAAAATGGCTGCAACTGAGCAGCACTTTCCGTGAGGTACACTGGAGCGCCATGGAAGGACGCAACTTTGTGAATAAGATGGAACATCTCATGGCTGCCACTTCACGGAGCTAGGGCTATACATCATTGAAATTATTTTCTTGATGTCTTGTAATTGTTTATTTGTAATGACTTGAGGCCTGTCATTTTGTATTTTGACCCATTTAAATTGCATACCTTACCATAAATCTTTCAGTATGCCTTACAACAGCTCTTTTATTGCAAAGAGATCTGAGTTGACATACCTTTTGTGAAATACAAATCTGCACACATTGTGCAGTACTTTCCATTGTTTTCTGTGGCCCCGCTTTCACAATGATAGTGGTCATCTCGAAAGCAAGATCAAGTCAGTTGGTACGGAAAATTGTATCCCATCAACTGCTGCCCAGCTCATGCAACTTAAGATAGATGGAATGCTGCCATGAGCTGCTGGTGAAGTTGTACAAAACTTGCAGGCCCAACAAAGGCCACAGCCTTCCTACCACTGGCCGTGATATCTGCAACCAAAGACAATGGCAGAAGTTATTGTTTAAGCCTCTCACGCATCCTCCCCTCCCCCCCCCCCCAAGCATCTTAAATAAGAGTTCGTTACCTTCACCAAAATGGCAATGCATTCCGTGGGCTTGGAACCGGTGCACTTTGATACCTGCAGAGGGGAGGATTAATCAACATTGTTTCCACGGAGTGTTGTTTAATAACAGCGTTGATCAGAGGTTTAGATGAAGCCCTTAAATTCTCCTCAACAGAGTATGTAGACAAAAATATTTTATCACAAATGAGACAGATGATAGATGAGAGCCCAATATATAAAACTAGAGGGGGAGCACTCGGTAGAGTGCAAAACCTCCGCCGCCAATACTGCTAGGTCACTCAAGTGAACCTGATATCCTATTCATTCAATTTGACGTCAACAGTGCTCACGAGTTATAGTTTGCAACTTTCCCTTTTACTTTTAACTTTTACATACTCAATTCATTCGTCTTAACTAGATTCTTGAGACAGAAATTGATTTTACGTGGGTATATCCACCTGAAGTTCCAAATCAGCCGCAATTATAATTTTGGCATGTTTTTTGTTGGAATCACTTATAACATGTAGAAATGCAAAAAAAAAAAAAAATCGAAAATTTGTTGAAAAAAAAGTTGCAAAAAAATTTTTTTTTGGTTGGAAATCACTTAACACATGTAGAAATGCAAAAAAAAAAAATTCAAATATTTTTTCAAAATGGCCGCCTATAGCGGCCATATTGGATTTTGGACCAAGTCCAAATCTAATGGGCATGATCCTTGGACCAAACCTAACCCCCCGCCAAGTTTCGTCGAAATCCGTCGAGGAGTTTTTCCGTAATACTGTTCACAAACAAAACAGAAAGGGTGAAAACAGTAATCGTCCGATCTCGATGGCGGAGGTTAACAAGCAGACAACCATTTGGCTTTTCCTGTCTTGGTTGAAGTAATCTTCTTTAACGGCTGCACTATTCCACGTTCTTGTGGGTTGGCCAGGGGAAGCTTGGGAGTGATGGTTCTTTCTCGAACGCGATGGCCATGGCCTGACGTTTAACTAAGGCTAGGACAGGAATTTATAATTGGCCATGGTGCCGGCGATAGCTCCTCGTGAAGGACACCGTGGGATCTTTAACATCCACCAACTGATGTCAGCAGATGGGACGCCTAATTTAACGTCCATCCGAGGGACGGGCACACATATTGAGATGAAACACCGGAATGGCAGTTTATAACTGGGCCGAGATTCAAACTCAGGTGAGACAGCACGGAGACGAGTATGCATTCTTTTGGTTTCAGTGATAAAACTAAATTTTCTGATCAACGATTTAGCATTCAATGACAAAATAGGGGTTTTCTTACAATTGTATGGTTTTATTAAAAAAAAAAAGTGATGAATTAAAACACTGCCAATTCATTAAAACACTCCTCCTTTCACTCATTCTTTTCCTTCGCGATACGACTACTGCTTTTCTTGTCTTACTTAACCAATGACATTTTAAAATGAATGACATTCTGTCAATTGAAGACAGAAATCAAGACCAGGTTGAAAAGAAGAGTTATTGAAAGCGTGAAGTAAAGTAGTGTCACAAGTGTATTATGGTACACTGGGAGCAGTCTCCTTTTACTATCAAGAACAAATACCGCCTCATGACCTGACCTCATCTTCACACATTTTCCTTTCTAGTTCTGACAAACATGGAAACCTGCTCCCAGTGTACCATCATGCTCTTGTGACACTACTTTACTTCATGCTTCCAATAACTCTTCTTTTCATCTTGATTTGTCTGTCTGACAGGGGTCCATAAGAGAACCCAAGTCTGCAGAGAATGCCTGCTCATGACCATTAAACCTTTCCTGTTTAACCCCCCACACGTTGGAACCTGTGAAGTGTTACAAATGCATGTTTCTTTAGTTTCCATATACAGTAAACCCTTGTTTTACACGGGGGCTACATTCCTGCAAAATACCGCGCAAGACAACCAAGGGCGTATGGGGAAAAAAGCGGTAAGGTTCCGGGCTCAGTACTCTAGCCTGTAAACACACACGTTGTATTGGAGCGGTTTACACTCACGTGTGGAGTAACATAAAACATTGCGCGCCAAGCTCGTTTCTCTTTGGGCACTATTTTGAGTAACAACTGATACTGATATACAAAAAACAAGTTTGCACGAATATACATGACATGTCAAAGTATGTGGGACACCTGCTCATCCAACATCTCATTCCAAAATCATGGACATGAATATGGAGGTGGTCCCCCCTTTGCTGTACAACAGCCTCCACTCTCTAGGGAAGGCTTTCCACAAGATGGTGAAACATTGCCGCGGAGATTTGCTTCCATTCAGCCACCAAGAGCATTAGTAAGGTCAAGCACTGATGTTGGGTGATTAGGTCTGGCTCACAGGCGGCATTCCAATTCATCCAAAGGTGTTCGATGGGGTTGAGGTCAGGGCTCTGTGCAGGCCAGTCAAGTTCTTCCACACCGATCTCAACAAACCATTTCTGTATGGACCTCACTTTGTGCACGGGGCATTGTCATGCTGAAACAGAAAAGGGCCTTCCCCAAACTGTTGCCACAAAGTTGGAAGCACAGAATCGTCTAGAATGTCATTGTATGCTGTAACGTTAAGATTTCCCTTCACTGGAACCAAGGGGCCTAGCCTGAACCATGAAAAACAGCCCCAGACCATTATTCCTCCTACACCAAACTTTACAGTTGGCACTAGGCATTTGGGCAGGTAGCATTCTCCTTGCATCAGTGAAATCAAGATTTCTTCGCCGGACTGCCAGATGGTGAAGCGTGATTCATCACTCCAGAGAATGCATTTCCACTGCTCCAGAGTCCAATGGCGGAGGCTTTACACCACTGCAGCCGAACGCTCGGCATTGCGCATTGTGACGTTCGGTGTTGTGTGCAGATGCTTGGCCATGGAAACCCATTTCATGAAGCTCGCGACAAACAGTGTTTGTGCTGACGCTGCTTCCAGAGTCAGTTTGGAACTCGGTAGTGAGTGTTATAACAGACGATTTTTCCGTGCTACGCGCTTCAGCACTCGGTGATCCTGTTCTGTGAGCTTGTGTGGCCTACCACTTCGCAGCTGAGCTGTTGTTGCTCCTCGGCATTTCCACTTCACAATAGCAGCACTTACAGTTGACCAGGGCAGCTCGAGCAGGGCAGAAATTTGATGAACAGACTTGTTGGAAAGGTGGTATCCTATGACGGTGCCACGTTGAGTCACTGAGCTCTTCAATACGGCCCATTCTATTGCCAATGTTTGTGTATGGAGATTGCATGGCTGTGTGCTTGATTTTATGCACCTGTCAGCAATGGGTGTGGCTGAAATAGCCGAATCCACGAATTAGAAGGGGTGTCTGCATACTTTGTGTATAAAAAAGTGGTGTTTTGTAGTGTATATAAAAAAAATGAAAAGGGCATTAAACTTCATAAAAAACTTTCTGGCCTGTATGCTGATGATGATGAAGCCGTGATTTCTGCATCAGACATCACTTTCTTCGACTTTTTTGCACTTGGTTCACTGGGCCCATTTGAAAAAGTAATAATAATAAATTGCCTGCCCGACGTCCCATGGCAACCACATTTTTTGTCAGGCAACTATAATTTCCTTGTCAACATCCTGGCAGGCAACCACTTTTTTTTTCAGCACATGCACACCATCGACGACAACGATGACACACATTTGTAGCGTGTATTGGGTCATCTGAATCGCGTACTTGTTTCGGTTCAGATGCTTCTCGACTCGGTCCATCCACTGCCTCCTGTGAAAGGGGGTTATCTTGCATGAACAGGGTGAAAACTGCCCATAGAACCTGTTTGTTGCATGATACTTTGAATTATATAATGCAGATCTCATCAGATGGACATGAAGTGAATTAGTATTTGCCAGATAAGGCTGTGGAATCTTGGTTTTTCTCAGCCAAAGGTATCAGACATCTGGACCACAATTCCTCAGGAAGGCAACAACCCCAACAAGAGTGAGCAGGCCTGGTGGTAGCCACCTACTCTCGTGCCACAGGAGCAGGAGGATGAATCCTCAGATTTTGAATCACAGCAGGAGGTCCAGGTGGATGAAACTTCAACGATGGACAATTATGATGTAATTGTTTCATCTGATTCTGATTCAGTGACTTTCTGGTCATACCTAATGGGGAAAGCTATTCTTTGTGAAATGTGGGAACAATATCAAGGCTTTATACTTATAGCAATCAAATGTTGGTAGACTGTATTCACTAATACTGAGTCATCAAGTAATCGTTCATGGTTAATTTTGCATTAATTGTTCAATGAATCGAGATAAATGAGACATTTGGCCTTTTAAATGTTTGATTAACTTTAAAAGCTGCACTGTGATGACAGCAGAGAGACGGTAATAGTTAATTCTGAAAGGTAATATTTTGTTGGAAAACCGACATCACTTTCAAGGCATGCAAAATTTTGAAAATTGGTTTGTGTTTTTTTTATACCTCTGCCGCCGAAGTCGCAAGAGGCATTGCTTTTGGGTTGTCTGTCCGTGATAGGTTTTCGTTTCCACGATAACTTAAGACCGGCTGAAGGGATCTCAGTCAAACTTGGTACAAGTCTGTTTAATGATGCAAAGGTGAACTGATTGGATGTTGGAGTCAAGAGGTCAAAGATCAGAGGTCATGTAAGGTAAACATTCTGTTACTGCACGAACTAGTGAACCAGTGATTGGATTTTGACCAAACTTGATACAAGTTTGTATAATGATGTAAAGATTAATTGATTGGATTTTGTCATCAAGAGGTCAAAGATCATGTCAGGTAAAAACAGCTGAACATTCTACAGAACAGCTGAAGGACTTTAAATCAAACTTGGTACAAGTATTATAATGATGTAATAATGTGGGCGGAGGAATATTGGTTGACGGCGTGACATTGAAGAGTGCCGTTCTAGTTTGAATGGAGATGGGCTGTTAAAAGTGGCTGAGGGCAACTAAATTTGTCGTCGTCTGCCTGAAGGGCAACCAAATTTTTCGAAATTTTGCGAGCCCTGGAAGAGATGAGTACTGTACAGTACAGTACTATATGCAGTGTGTCTCAGTTACCACCTGCAGCACCATGGCAGAGGAAGACTATCCACACTAGCAGAGAAATACCATGTAAAAGCACTATCACTTGTGAATTACTGAAGGAATTTCAACCAAACTGGGCACAAGTGTAGTCTGTGATGCAAAGATCAACTGATTACATTTTGGGTTCAAAAGATCAAAGTTCATATGCCTTTGAAAATCGTTTTGCAGACCGTAACGTGAATTGTTGTTCTTTTGTGTTCTCGTTCTCACTCACACACTCACACATCAATCTTAAGGCCCTGTCACACCTTGACGATTTAGCCAGCGTATGCCGAGGTATGAAAAATTTGTCTAAAACGCTGGCACACGTCGAAAACGTTATGGTAAGTTTTGTATACGTTAAGAGCACGCTGGCATACGTCGTAGTATGCCGAGCTTGCGACAAATTTTAAGCATGCTCAAAATTTTTTGACATATGCCAGCGTATGAGTCACGTTCCGCATACGCTGGCCATAAGTTGTAGGCACGTTATGCGATCGTCGACACACGTTACTTGTAAGTTACTCATAAGTCGAAACACGTCGAGGTAATGTTTAGCGTACCCGAAACTTATTTCTAACCTATGAGTAACGTGCTTTGAACCTATGTGTAACGTATCTCCAACGCACATTGACGTAGTAACGTCTTCCTGACGACCACAGAACTTACTGAATGTGTTTCTAACTTACAGCTACCGTATAATGGCGTATTGCAGCGTTTAGGGGAATTGGTATATAAAAATGGGCATCACAGGAGGAACCCGTCAGTGTTCCAGACTCCATGGTTTTTTTTTGGTTTTTTTTTTCTTCGGCATGACGGTGATGTTGACACTTCGATTTCTAGTGCGGTTATGATTTAAATCGTTGAGCGGCAGCCTATTAATAGCTACGCCACGTGATCGTCGGCGATACGCTGCCCGCGCTATGCATAAGTTAGACTATCTATCGTTGGGCATAGGTTGTGAACGCCGACAACACGCTAAGCATTCGTTGGTATAAGTTATCAAAACGTTCTGTGTACGTTACTAATACGTTAGGCATACGTCCAACTCGTTATGAATACGCCCAAAATGGAAAAAAACCATCAATAGTTCAGCGTACGCCAGCGTTTTACATACATTTTGATACGTTGCCATACGCTGGCTAAAACGTCAAGCTGTGACAGGGCCCTTAAGTGCCAAAGGGCCCTTTTGATGCCAAACGTTGGTGGAAGCATATCCATCAATGGATTTGAGTGAAGTTCTGTCTTGTAGTTTTTAGGACAGACATGGTTAAATGTCAAAGGGCATGTGCCCTTTACAATTTTTTTACCGCAATAATTTATTAATCACTGAAGAGATTTCAACCAAACTTGACACAAGTACGAACTGTAATGCAAAAGTCATACATCCTTTCACTATCATTTTATAGACCATCATTCAATTAGAAGTATCTTATGTTGTCTCTTCAACTTATCTCTCTTGCTCTGTCTCTCATGTGACCTTTAATCGAGATCAAAAGTACAAGTAGGTCGACATCCAATGTGGTGGAGGCATATCAATTGCTGCATTCTTGAATTATACTTACTTGTTGTGTGTTTTTTTTTTATGACAGACCATGCACTGTGGTCAATATGCAATGATAGAAAAAACAAAATGAGCTGTATATATTATCTATCTATATATATTACTAAAACTCTCATCTTGTATGTATGTTCCCGAAATACAGCCAAAACGGTACACGATAGCACAAAAAAGTTTTTTAGGGCCATCTTACTCACCATTCGTATGCGGTGTGCAGTATCAAGTTTCGTTTAAATCGGCAACAAAAAAAATTATTCAAAAATCAATTCCCGATTCAGTCAAGTTTGGTGTGACGATCCATAAAGTGCAAGGACAAACCATGGAGAATGTGTTGATATACCTCGAGAAACCGGTTGCCGAACGATGACTCCTGGGGTAAATCTCAAATTTTCTTCAAATTAAAGTTTGACCACTAAATAATTTTTATTTTTTTTTTCATCAACCGCTGTCACAACGGGAACCTAACGGGTTCACGGGTCGTTTAGTAAACATTAAAATGCAAAAAATGCAATTTTATAGAATTTTGACACTTTCCAGAACTTCAGATTAAAGCAAAAAAGTCCAGGACTCTTCTGGATTCGTTAATACATTATGCCATATAGTTCAGGATAAACTAACAAATGGGTTTATTTGTGTTACTAATCCAGAACAGTTGGAATTATCAAAAAACAAGGTTTCACGAATGATGACCGAGATCCTGTGAAAATATTTCCTGTTACTTTCCTTTCTTTTCAAATATTAATTCACGATGGTAACTCACCTGTGGGCCAGCATGCTAGTCGTGACTGCTGCCAGCAGCAAAGGATACCCCCCACCAACCAGTGACCCGACGACTGTTCCTCTCATTCCCGTGCAGATTGAGCATTTGAGATCTCCTATAAATGACCACAATGATAAAATTAATGATACAAAATAAAAACAAATGTTTCACTTTTAGTCTATCAATATTTGTTTCATTAGTACAAGGCATTCATCATTTATGCCATCCATTTGAGAAGCGGCAGCAAAATGTCACCACCCTGACAGCCCAGGAAAAAACCTCTACCAGTACCTGCAATCAAGGGTTCCGTGATGGTTCCCAAATAGAAGACTGAAGTGGTGACAAAGGGAATGATGATGCATGATAAGCTGGAGACGATGGGAAACGGAGTCACATTGAGAGCTGTCCGGAACATGCTGTTGGACCAAAGGCCTACGCTTCCAGCCAGAGCCCCTGATATTACATGTGCATAACCAAACACATTCCTGAAAAAGAAAACGCTGTGTCACATAACTCACCATAAACAAGATGACACGATTTCAACAGCAAGAAAATTGTACTTCTCGCAAAAATATACGACTCCATTTCTTTGAGGGGGGGCGATGGGATGGGATGCATCCACAAACCTGTGCAAAGACCTTTTTATTTTTATTTTAACGAGAACACAATTATCAAAATAACACCACACATCCCACAGCCATCCCCAGCACATGACCACATGTCCTGCCACCACCCCCCAGCACACATCCCACCACCATCCCCCAGTGCACGTGCCACCGCCACCCTCCAGCACTTTCTTGTCAGCTATTGCGAGGGAGAAACCTCAACGACACAAAATATGGCTGTTTGTTCAGGCTCTATGGCAGGGATTGCAACCTGCCTTCTCACAAAAGGATTGCACCACCATCTGCACAGCACCTGATATTGATTCCACCTGGGAATACTTTCACAAAAGCCTACTTTCTCTCATGCACCTGTTTATCCCATCCCGCCTTCAACTATCCTATCCATCCTCTCGACCCTGGTACATTGAATCCTATGGAGAGGCAGTGGCGATCAAGCAGCTTGTTTTATAAACATGGAAAGCTAACCTGAGAGAGGGCAACATTAGCTCATTCCACAAGGCTCACCACAAATGTGTACAGCATGAAGCAAGCCAGGAAACAGCATCTTGCAAATCTCAAGGATGAACTCTCTAACCTGTATCCTTTCTCCAAGTCATGGTGGTACCTTGTCAAGTATATCTTTGGTGTATGCTTCCGCTCCATGCCCTCACACCTCAAATTACATTATTGCAGTCTCTGTCCGTGATAAGGCATAATGTCCAAACTCTGTTTGCCTCCAAATCTCATGTACCCAACCCATTTAACGGCACCCATCTTATCCATACTCTACTGGACTTTATGTCCTCACCCAAGAAGGAAGAGAAAGTTATGTCTGGCCTTCACCCTGCTTTGACAATGGGCTCAGATGGCATCAGTGGCCATGTTCTCAAATCGTGATCTGCCATTCCTGCTCCCCTTTATCTGACCTATTCAGTCTATCTTTCTGCTTTGGCCACCTCCCATTGTCCTGGAAGTCAGTAAACCTCACTCCCATCTCCAAGAAGGGTGCATAGACAGATCCCATCAACTACAGACCAGTGAGCTTGCTTCCAATTGCAAGTAAAGTCATGGAATCCATAATTGCTGCTGATGTCAAGTCTTTCCTGTTTTCAAACAGCCTGATTGTATTCCTGTCTATGGAGTCCTCTCCTATCACAGTGGAGGCTGAAGTTCCCCAAGGCAGTGTGTTCAGCCCAGTTTTGTTCCTAATCTATATAAATGACTTATCTGATGCTTTGGAAAACCCTCTTAGTTTTTAGAGACTCCAATTTGTGTCGTACAGTACACCATCCCACTGTTAGACTGCAGCTGTGTCTCTCTCTAATCTGGAATTGATTATCTGCTGGTTTGATAAATGGAACATGCCCTTCAATCCTGGCAAAGTCTCAGTCTCACTCTGTCGTTCCTGCAAAGGATTGTCAAACTAACCCACTTGTCTGTTTCCATGGTCCGCCACTGGAAGAGGTTCAGTCTCTTGAACTTTTGAACCTCACCAGCAGCAATGACCAATCCTGTGCCAACCACATAGAAAAGCTAGCCTCCAAAGTCAGCCGCAGACTGGGCACCCTCCATCGATCCAGGTCTTTCCTTGGAAAATCAGACCTACTTGCAGTCTTCAAGGCTTTTGGCCATAGCTCAGTGGAGTACTGATCTCTCTCTCTCTCTCTCTCTGTGATACCCCAGCATCATATTTGTGTCTGCTGGATTTTACAGAATGTAACTCCCATTGGTTGTTATCTCTATTTGTGGGTTTCAGGAGATGGGAGGAAGTTCTTCCAGAACTCAAAATCTCCACCTCCTTTTTGATAAAGGATCATGATTCATGAACCAAACTGTGAAACTTCGTTCTCAGAGACTCGTTCCAAGGGCTCTTTTCAAAATCTTCACTGAACATCTAACAGCCTCCACTTGTAGCTCGTTTGGAATGATATTCCCTGCAATGATTTTGAAATGCTCAGTAAGGGTTCTCTTTATCATTCCTGTAGCTCCGACTATCACTGGTACAATTTCAGCCTTCTTCAATTTCCAAATCCTCTTGACCTCATTTTTCAGATCCTGGTATTTGGTCATTTTCCTGATTTCTGTAGCAATTGGTCCATAGTCAGACAATGGGAACTGAAACCTCGATCAACAATGCCGTTTTTTCCTTTTTGTGTTTGAGCACGATGTCCGGACGCGATGTTTTGTTTGCAGTGTCCACATTTTATGGGATCATCTTGTCACGCGTGGGCATTATATGTTCATTTTCAAGGATCGGATTTGGTTTGCATTTCCATGGTTATTCTGGGACCGGGATGTTGAAATGTTTATAGATGTGCTAGTGGATTATTCTACAGATGCTGTCATGTCTTTCTATGTGCAGCTGTTCCGATATGAGTTTTTATCCCCCGCCACGTGGCGGAAGGGGGATATTGTTGTCACCTGGGTCGTCCGGCTGGCTGGGCGTCAACATTTATAGCTGTGAGTGCGATAACTCATAAACTGTTCGCCATATCGATTTGAAATTTGGGTCACACATGTACCACCTGAAAAGGAAGAACCCTATTGATTTTGGGCGTGGCCGGATCCATGATGGCCGACTGGGGCAGCCATCTTGAAAAAAGTTTTTTGTAATAAATGGAAAAACGCTTATCTGATTTCAATTATTTTTCAATGGCGGGGGATTCCCCATCTCTGATGGTATATTTTACTTTACGAGAGGAGGTGTCTGCTACTTTGTTTCTTCCCCACAAAACCTGCATTTGTCCGATTGGCTCAATCCCGCCATTTTCTTAAAGGCATTAGTGATGACTCGTTCTCCATCGCAACCAAGTTGACCTTTTCTTAGCCATTCCAAAGAGACTTCCTTGTCAATCCATGTCCTGTCAAGCTCCTTTTTCAATCTCCCATTTGTCAGAGTATATCTCCTGATATTTATTTTTGTAATTTTCCTTTTTTAAATTTTCTTTGCAGTCATTGGGGCTGTGTTTGTTTCTGTTTTATTTTCCCATGTCATATCCTAATTTGCACCTGTTTTGGAAGTTTGTTGCTGAATGGATTAAGGATCCCTCTTCTGGTTTGTTTTCTTGCTCGTGTACAAATCTCATCCGATAGTCTGTTGAGCTCTTCACATACTCCGCCAGTCCGACACACGATGTTCTGTGCACTTGGTTAATCTCCATCAGACCACCTCCTCCTTTTCGTCTCGGTAAGTACAACTTCAGTATGCATTGGTTTTTGTAGAATATCTTGTGAATAGTTAGAAGTTTCCTTGTTTTGGTGTCTGGATTGTTGATATTCAGTTGTGGCCAGTTTATAATTGCACAGCTACATTGGAATACCGGCAATGCAACTTGGTTTATAGCTTTGGTTTTGTTTCTTGGGGAGAGGGATGACTTCAGAATTTGTCTTATTCTGCGTAGGTACTGTTTGCTGATTATTTTACACATTTTTTGTGTCGTACCTGGGGGCCTTCCTCGATTCCGAGGTATTTGTGGGATGCATCATTTTCTAGTTCCTGTGTTTTTGTACCTTGATCGATTGAGATGTCTGTTCTTTTTGTTTTTCCTTGTACAAATGTGCATTTGGCACATTTGTCAAGACCAAACTCCATTTGAAAGTCCTCAAAGTCCTGCTTTACTAGTTTCAGTTGATCTGCCAGTGGAAGTATTTTGGCCTTTGCTGCCAGCTTTGTTTGTTTCAATTGGTTCATGAATCTTTCTCTTTCGCCGATAGTCCCCCATGCTTCATGTGCAGAATACGCTTTGCAATGGAGGATGATTTACTTCTCCTGTAAGCTGCAGCTCTGTTCATTTAATCTTCTCCGATTTGTCTGGAGCCTCATAGCTGTTGGCTGTAGAACAGGCGACACCTTTTTCGCTTTGAGCTTTGGTGTGGAGCACTGTCCTATCATGAGACAGGGATCCCCTTCCTCACTGGAGAAGGTGCACACATTCTGGCTGCTCGGTGTGGTCGCACAGACTTTGGCATCTGCCTGTGAGAGGTCTGTGTACCTTTAGTCATTTTCTGTGAATGTCATTGTTTGGCGTATTTTTTGTTACAGCCAGCCATATTGTTTTCCCAAAGAGGCCGCAGGGTCTCGGCTACTTGACAGGGAATCTCCTATGACAAGGCTAAAGCACAAAGTCTTTTGCTTTCACATTACAGGTAGTTCAGAGGTCTGTTTTTTAATGCCTCTTCTCTGGTATTGCTCCCAAATTGCATGCATAGTGCTTTTATATGCCTGTTGCACTCACCTCAAGTCCTTCACCTCACCTCACCTGTGACAAACAAGATGTCCTTTCCTTATAGTGCTCCATGATGGATGCTCACTGCCTTTTAGTGCACATATAACACTCGACTTACCTCTGACGTTTTCTTAGTACAGGTGTAAATATAACATACATGATGCATACTGTTATCACATATATTGAATCGAACCCCCTAACTTGACGTGGCAGGAAGGCATAAATCGAGTCCCATCACAACGCTTGTTGCACGACTTGCCAGCAACAAGTGTCGCCTTGCCACGCGAGCACATTGTCTCTGCCCTGCTGATCACCGGTCAGGAGGCTTGCAGCCAGGAATATTAAATTCAACCAAAGAAACACACTGACGTCATGTACATAATGTCAACACATCACCTCCAAACCAGGAGGCATCTGCATGGCACTCAAGCCTTTGCAGACTGAGATTTAAAGCCTATGGTCAGGTTAGGACAGGTCAGGTTTGGGAGCATGTGCCAGAGCAGCGCGTCGCTGTGTCCACTTTCCACCGGTACTCCAGGGGCCTCCGTCTGGCCATCCCCCAGGCAGATGCCTGGCCCATCCCCATCTCCTTGAGATACTGATCAACCTGCTGCAAGCACGAGGCACATGGTGGTCAGCCCATGGTCTCAGTCTGCAAAGGATTGAGTACCATACGGACGCCTCCTAGTTTGGAGGTGTGTTGGTGTAATTTATGTACTCGACGTCGTATCATCAGGTCAGTGTGTTTCTTTGGTTGAATTTATACACCACTTTACTTTCTGAACATTACAGTGGTGAACAAGCTTCAGTGCCTCACATACCAAATCTGGTTCACACTTTGCTTCAAACAAACAAACACCAGTATGACCTTGATCAAAAACAATCTGCACAAACTTTTTGTGATGTAAATTTGCGAGTAATTATTTGACCCTGATTTATTATCATCACATCAGAGTGCAGACAAGACATTCAAAAGCACCAATGATGAGGAAGAAAGATTGAAATTTTAATTCATGCTCACTGATCCAAGGAAGGAAGTTGTGGCAGGTTGTTCCGCATAATACTGATGTACATTGAACGTGGAATAACCATAAGCTGTTTCTCCTCCTCTTCGTCCTCCATATTAACATTCACAGCCACGGAGCTTCACCAAGGGATACTCTTTTATTACAACTTCCTGCAAACAGAGATGGTGCAAAAGGACATGAGCATCAACGTTTCCTGGAATTTTGTTTTTGTTGTACATATCCTTATATTAATTTGCAATTGGTCGCTGGCTTTGACACCAATACATATTTTTGTTACGGACCATAGACATCAAAAAGCTACAGATATCGAAGAAACAGTTTCAAATGGAGCACGTCGTCGCCATTAGCGTTTTCAACTTGCATCAGATGTGGCGATAAATGTGAATTGTTTCTCCCAGCTTGCCGGCTCGATGACAGAAGACTCCATTTGCATTTACCCTACACAGTCTTGAGAAAAACTGGAAGAAGAATGTCGAAGTCCCCCACCCTGGCTGGTAAATTTGATTGATCGAGACAGCGTCCAATTTTGCAAAACTGAAGGTTAAAGTGTTCAAACGTATAGTTCAGGTGAAATAAAATAAAAATTTTGAAGGCTGCAGAACAAAAACAAAACATTGAATCAGAAGTTTACCGCCGTTGATGCAGCGTCTTTTACACCACACTATCTAATACGTTTCATTAGTTCTTTGTGCCTGTTGTACTCCGCTCACTCCCTATTTCATCTTCAGGTGCTGCATGACGGCCTCCGTTGCCTGGCAATGAGGCGTGCCGAAAGGGCGCACTCAGTTTTCACTCCGTTTGCTTGTCTTCTTGTTTGTTTGTCCGGCCGATATCTAAGTTTGAGCGAGGAAGCTGATATTTGGACAAGACGGTGACCAAGTGAATTGGCTATAAAGGGTATTTTTGATTGATTAATCAATTGATATTATTTAATTTTTCGATTAATTACTTGATTTTCAAAAAAGTTATATATTTGGATGAAACAGTGGTGGTTTCGGTACGCTATTAGCCAATTGATTAAGAAATGAATTATTTTTCGAGTATTTATTTATTTTAATGACTATCCATCTCCATTCCGTTTTCCATAAGTGCTGCACGGTGGCATCGCCAGCCGCCGAAGGCACCCCGGCGATGTCGCCCACTGGAGGTCATATTATTTATTTATTTGGCATGGGGGTGGTCATGTACTGTACTTTGGATGTACCTTTCCTCATTTGTGTCCTTTACAACGTCTTTAAAAACGTTTCCTATTTGGAATGATTTTCAATTTTGTTTAACTACCAGGCAGAGTCATTGAGACTGATATTGTTACGAATTTGGAAGCCTTGTGCACACAGACGGACAGCCGTCCCTGTAGCTTAGTTATTTGGATAAGTATGTGTTTCTAGTTAGAATCCATCCCCTATGTCTAATGGGAATTAAGTGTGCATGTGCTGCGAAGTTATTTTATAGATAGGATTTTTACACTTACTACAACTACAACAACAACCTTCAACGACGACATCTGCCTTCGCTTCCTTCCACCATCCTCCACCGGCACCATTGCACACGTGCGTGTCAGCACGTACGTGGGCGGAGTTCACAAGGACCTGACGTCTCTCTCGCCCAATCCGGGGGATGCGAGCGAGGTTGCTGACGGTTGACCAATAAGCGTAGCCCATGCAGGACCATATTACTCTCCTTGTTTGAGGGGCGGTCGGCCGTGACGGCCGTCA
>CM068957.1:68429195-68446988 GCA_035128595.1 Eptatretus atami | reverse complement strand
CCCCCGGTCCAATCAGCGGACTTGGCGCCCCTTTCGGCCATTCACGGGGGCGACGAGCGAATCGTGTGACGGAACCGTCCAATGAGGAGGCGATTGGCAAGGAAAGAAATCCCTCTCTCCTGAAGAGGAAGTGTGGTGGTCTGGATGAGCGAGTGGAGAGACTGTGTGCTCGTGGCAGGAGCGTTGGCCAGTTCGCGAGATCGTGGCGTTTTGCCAAGCAACGAGGACGTGTGTGAGACGTTCCTGGTGGAGAGGACATTCTCAGTCCAGGCATTTTCCAACCTGGCATCCAAAGCCAGTGAGTGGTTGTCGACGAGGGCCCTGCAGACGGTCGTGGTCGTGGACTTCGGGTCGTGGGTTCGAGTCCCACCGTGGTGATTCGAGTCGGTGTGACCGCACGAGGCGGGGCAGGTACACGGCCCGGCTCTACCGACTGAAGACCCATCGGGTCCATTTTCTTTTTGGGTGTGTGTGTGTCTGTGTGTGGGCCGTCTGTAAGTAGGAATTGTTAAGTGCTCTTCGCTTGTACATTATTTGTATTTCTTCTTATAGTCGGATAACTCTGCTCCTTGTGTGTTCCTTCCCCCCCCCCACCCACCATTATAAATAAATCCCCTGTTAAATGCTTCAGCTCGTTCCTGTGTGTTTTCTTTATTGGTTAGCACGGTGCGTATTGTGAATTAGTAAGGCCGTTGCTGCCGTAGTTGTACATTTGGACCGACAGACCTCGGTGACCATCCGCTCGGGTTACGCACGTTTCGAGCACGCTAACGGCTCGTTCCGCTCGAGCTCCGCCGAGGGTGAATTTCCCGGTAGTTTGGACGACGTGGGTATTTAGGTAAATTGAAATTGGCAATCGACCCTATCCCACGCGTCGACCTATTGGCGATCTTCGGTCCGATAAGGGACCCGTCGGCTCCGGAGTTATCCGGGGTGACGACCTATAAATTCCGGGTGATCGGTGGAGCCGACTCCACTGCTCCATGTAGCGGTCGTGCTCGCCGCCGACACCCGGCACCACAACAATATCACGTGTGCGTCCGGACCGACGAGGCTCGTCCGTCCGTTCGTGTAACGACCTTGTGATTCGTCACTTCCCGTGCGACTGGTCCGCGCGACAACGAGATGGAGAATACTTTTTGAAAAATGAAACCTTTACATAAATACAAGGCGTGTAAATTCGATTCATTAAACGAATCTCCTGTCGTGTCGCTCACTAATCACGACATTTTAAAACCAAGCCGTCACGTGCTTCGATCCGACTGTAAAACAACGGATTCAGAAAAACAGATATTCAAATACAATATTGTTACAAAATCATTATAACAAATCAAAACCTTTTGGGAAACGTCCGCTGCTGTTAGTTCAACATGCTCGTTCTTCTTCTTCTTCTTCTTCCTATTCAATCTCCTTCAGCCTGACCCGGCAGTTTCTCAGAGCACGGCCATACAGTTGTTGTTGTTGTTGTTGTTTTAATTATTTTTGTTATTTAATTAATATTTTGTTATTTAATTAATCCACAGTATATCCATACCGTAACTTGATTTTAAAGTTTGTTTCAAAATAAATAAAATAATTCCCTTTTTCTTGTTGTATCTTCAACCACTCTCAGTCGACGGATACAAATAACAATAACAAGGGGACGTCGCTTCAGAAGAAATTCTATAAGGCTGAGGTGAATATAAATATAAAAACGATACTTTATTTCAATGGCAGGTGTGAATTATAATATATTGATTGCTATTGATCAATCCGAAACGGATGTAGTTACAACCGGTAAAAACCATCTTCAGCTAAACTGACCTTCCCGTTTGTCCATGTCGATATCTACCTCACGCACACGCCGCCATGTTGCTCGGCCGAGTGAATGTTTCATCCCGTCCCGCGATGCGTTGTGTTGATGTGAGAAAGTGTTCACAATTCACATCGACTTTACTTTCAACTCGAAATTGACATTCAATATTCAAAATCTCCCGAGAATTTATCGCGCGAGTTGGAATAATAATATCTGCTCTGAGTGGGCTTACCAAGATGGCGCTTGGTGGCGACAAATTCGCACGGCCCACAATCTTTCCGGTCTTCTGTCCGGTTCAATGAGCACGGCTCGCACTGGGGGATCAAATGTCTACGTGTCGTCATTGTGTGCCAGGTAAGTTGAGTCGTGTATGGTGAGCACGTGGTTGCAGGTTTGCAATCGTTCTTTCAAAGATGCGGAGATGCCACTGTCGACTGATGCAGTGCCCCCTGTAGGTTAAGCCAAGAATTATGGAAATTGTTTTGGGGTGACGGTAATAGCTCGCCTCCTCTTCGCGAAGGACACCGTGGAGTCTTTAATGTCCACCAACTGAAGCCAGTGGGGCTGCTCAGTTTAACGTCGATCTGAGCGACGGCACACCCATTGATGAATCACCAGGACGACAGTTAATAACGAGATCAGGATTCGAACCCAGGTGAGGCAGCTTCGAGGCGAGTAGTCTATACCTCTCGGTCATCCTGCCACCTCCTGGTCTCACCTATTAATGAGACTGTTGATGGTGTCCTTGTCCTCTCACATGCAACTCCACTCGTTATGCTGTGCTACATCCATGTTTATTATGGAGCTATTTCCGCTTCACCTCCCCCGTGTCTGTTGACCCTTCGACATTTCTTGTCCTCCACTTCCATGAGCTTTGACATGTGTCCACCAAGTTTCATCCGAATCTGTCCACAACCTTTTGAGATAACCTGCACATGGACAGACAACCAAACAGACAGAGAGGGGTGGAAACATGACCTCCTTCACCTTCGGTGGCGGAGGTAAAAATTATGTCTCAAAGTCCCAGCGTAAGATCGGTGATTTATTCAGCACCAAGTGTCCTGCCTCAACCTCCTTCAAGTGCTCTGTCTAAATTATCATCTTAATCTCCCAGGCCAGCTCCATTCGACTACTCAGCTCAATTCACTACTCAGCTCGCATCACTGCTCCAGCTCCATTCAACTCACTCCCAGCTCATTCACTACTCCAGCTCCATTCACTCTCCAGCTCCATTCACTAGCTCCAGCTCCATTCACTACTCCAGCTCCATTCACTATCCAGCTCCATTCACTACTCCAGCTCAACTCACTACTCCAGCTCCACACACTGCTCCGCTCCATTCACTGCTCCAGCTCCATTCACTACTCAGCTCCATTCACTGCTTCCAGCTCCATCCACTGCTCCAGCTCCACTCACTCCTCAGCTCCAACACACTTCCAGCTCCACACACTGCTCCAGCTCCATCCACTGCTCCAGCTCCACTCACTACAACTCCATTCACTACTCCAGCTCCATTCACTACTCCAGTCCACACACTACTCCAGCTCCACACACTGCTCCAGCTCCATCCACTGCTCCAGCTCCACTCACTACTCCAATCCATTCACTACTCCCAGCCCATTCACTATCCAGCTCCAAAATACTCTCATTAACTCACTACTCCAGCCACACACTACTCCAGCTCACACACTGCTCCAGCTCCATCCTGCTCCAGCTCCACTCACTACTCCACTCCATTCACTACTCAGCTTCCACACACTGCTCAGCTCCATCCACTGCTCAGCTCCACTCACTACTCAACTCCATTCACTACTCCAGCTCCACACACTACTCCAGCTCCACACACTGCTCCAGCTCCATCCACTGCTCCGCTCCACTCACTACTCCAACTCCATTCACTAACTCCAGCTCCATTCACTATCCAGCTCCATTCACTACTCAGCTCCATCACTACTCCAGCTCACTCACACTTTCCAGCTCCACACACTGCTCCAGCTCCATCCTGCTCACTCCATTCACTGCTCCAGCTCATTCACTGCTCCAGCTCCATTCACTACTCCAGCTCCATTCACTGCTCCAGCTCCATCCACTGCTCCAGCTCCACTCACTATCCAGCTCCACACACTACTCAGCTCCACACACTGCTCCAGCTCCATCCACTGCTCCAGCTCCACTCACTACTCCAACTCCACGACTGCTCCAGTTCCATTCACTACTCCAACTCCACGCACTGCTCCAGTTCCATTCACTGCTCCAGCTCCACGCACTGCTCCAGCTCCATCCACTGCTCCAGCTCCATTCACTGCTCCAGCTCATCCACTGCTCCAGCTCCATTCACTGCTCCAGCTCCATCACTGCTCCAGCTCCAATTCACTACTCCAGCTCATTCACTACTCAACGTCCACGCACTGCTCCAGTTCCATTCACTGCTCCAGCTCCACGCCACTGCTCCAGCTCCATCCACTGCTCAGCTCCATTCACTGCTCCAGCTCCATCCACTGCTCCAGCTCCATTCACTGCTCCAGCTCCATCCACTGCTCCAGCTCATCCACTGCCCAGCTCCATTCACTGCTCCAGCTCCATCACTGCTCCAGCTCCATTCACTCCAGCTCCATCACTACTCCACTCCACGCACTGCTCAGTTCCATTCACTGCTCCAGCTCACCACTGCTCCAGCTCCATCCACTGCTCCAGCTCCATTCACTGCTCCAGTCCATTCACTGCTCCAGTCCATCCACTGCTCAGCTCCATCCACTGCTCCAGCTCCATTCACTGCTCCAGCTCATTCACTGCTCAGCTCCATTCACTGCTCCAGCTCCATCCACTGCTCCAAGCTCCACCACTGCAGCTCCATTCACGCTCCAGCTCCACACACTGCTCCAGCTCCATCACTGCTCCAGCTCCACCCACTGCTCCAGCTCACCACTGCTCCAGCTCATTCACGTCCAGCTTCCACACAACTGCTCCAGCTCCATCCACTGCTCCAGCTCCATTCACTGCTCCAGTCTCCCACTGCTCTCAGCTCCCATCACTGCTCAGCTCCATTCACTGCTCCAGCTCCACCACACTGTCACTCATCCACTGCTCCAGTCCATTCACTGCTCCCAGCTCCATCCACTGCTTCCAGCTCCATCCACTGCTCCAGCTCCATCCACTACTCCAGCTCCATTCACTCTCCAGCTCACACACTGCTCCAGCTCCATTCACTGCTCAGCTCCATTCACTGCTCCAGCTCCATTCACTGCTCCAGCTCATTCACTGCTCCAGCTCCATTCACTGCTCCAGCTCATTCACTGCTCCAGCTCCATCACTGCTCCAGCTCCATTCACTGCTCCAGCTCCATGCACTGCTCCAGCTCAATTCACTGCTCCAGCTCCATTCCTGCTCCAGCTCCATCCACTGCTCCAGTCCATCACTGTCACCACGCATACGCATCCTCACTGCTCCAGCTCCATTCACTGCTCCGCTCCATTCACTGCTCCAGCTCCACACTGCTCCAGCTCCATCCACTGCTCCAGCTCCATTCACTGCTCCAAGCTCCATTCACTGCTCCAGTCCATCCACTGCGCTCCAGCTTCCATTCACTGCTCCAGCTCCATTCACTGCTCCAGCTCTATCCACTGCTCCAGCTCCATCCACTGCTCAGCTCCATCACTGCTCCAGCTCCATTCACTGCTCCAGCTCCATCCACTGCTCCAGCTCCATTCACTGTCCAGCTCTATCCACTGCTCCAGCTCCATCCACTGCTCCAGCTCCATCCACTGCTCCAGCCTCATTCACTGCTCCAGCTCCATCCACTGCTCAGCTCCATCCACTGCTCCAGCTCCATTCACTGCTCCAGCTCCATCACTGCTCCAGCTCCATCACTGCTCCAGCTCCATCCACTGCTCAGCTCCATTCACTGCTCCAGCTCCATTCACTGCTCCAGCTCCATTCACTGCTCCAGCTCCATCACTGCTCCAGCTCCATCCAACTGCTCAGCTCACCACTCGCAGCTCAACTCACTGCTCCAGCTCCATTCACTGCTCCAGCTCCATTCACTGCTCCAGCTCCACGCACTGCTCATCCTCCCTGCTCCCAGCTCCATCACTGCTCAGCTCATGCCACTGCTCCAGCTCATCCACTGCTCCAGCTCCATCACTGCTCCAGCTCCCATTCACTGCTCCAGCTCCATCCACTGCTCCAGCTCCATTCACTGCTCCAGCTCTCCATCCACTGCTCCAGCTTCCATCCAACCTGCTCCAGCTCCATTCACCTGCTCCAGCTCCATCACTGCTCCAGCTCCATTCACTGCTCCAACTCCATTCACTGCTCCAGCTCCATTCACTGCTCCAGCTCCATCCACTGCTCCAGCTCCATCCACTGCTCCAGCTCACACACTACTTGCAGCTCACTCACTGCTCCAGCTCCATTCACTGCTCCAGCTCCATTCACTGCTCCAGCTCCACACACTGCTCCAGCTCCACTTGCTCAGTCTCATTCACTGCTCCAGCTCCACACACTGCTCCAGCTCCATTCACTGCTCAGCTCCATTCAGTGCTCCAGCTCCACGCACTGCTCCAGCTCACGCACTGCTCCAGCTCCATGCACTGCTCCAGCTCCATCCACTGCTCCAGCTCCATGCACTGCTCCAGCTCCATGCACTGCTCCAGCTCCATTCACTGCTCCAGCTCCATTCACTGCTCCAGCTCCACTCACTGCTCCAGCTCCATTCACTGCTCCAGCTCCATTCACTGCTCCAGCTCCATGCATGCTCAGCTCCATCCATGCTCCAGCTCCATTCACTGCTCCAGCTCCATCACTGCTCCAGCTCCATCACTGCTCCAGCCTCCATTCACTGCTCCAGCTCCATCACTGCTCCAGCTCCATTCCTGCTCCAGCTCCACCACTGCTCCAGCTCCACTCACTGCTCCAGCCCATTATGTCCAGCTCCACGCACTGCTCCAGCTCCATCACTGCTCCAGCTCCATGCACTGCTCCAGCTCATCCACTGCTCCAGCTCAATGCACTGCTCCAGCTCACATGCACTGCTCCAGCTCCATTCACTGCTCCAGCTCATTCACTGCTCCAGCTCCATTCACTGCTCCAGCTCCACTCACCTGCTTCCAGCTTCCATTCACTGCTCCAGCTCCATTCACTGCTCCAGCTCAATGCTCCAGCTCCATCCACTGCTCCAGCTCCCATTCACTGCTCCAGCTCCATCACTGCTCCAGCTCATCCACTGCTCCAGCTCCATTCCTGCTCCAGCTCCATCACTGCTCCAGCTCCATTCACTGCTCACCCATTCACTGCTCCAGCTCCATCCACTGCTCCAGCTCCATCCACTGCTCCAGTTCCATTCAACTGCTCCAGCTCCATTCACTGCCCAGCCCATTCACTGCTCCAGCTCCATCCACTGCTCCAGCTCCATCACTGCTCCAGTTCCATTCACTGCTCCAGCTCCATTCACAGCTCCAGCTCCACACTGCTCCAGTCCATCCCTGCTCCAGCTCCATTCACTGCTTCAGCTCCATTCCACTGCTTCCAGCTCCATCAACTGCTCCAGCTCCATTCACTGTCCAGCTCCATTCACTGCTCAGCTCATCACTGCTCCAGCTCCATCCACTGCTCCAGCTCCATCCACTCTCCAGCTCATTCACTGCCTCCAGCTCCATCACTGCTCCAGCTCCATTCACTGCTCCAGCTCCATTCACTGCTCCAGCTCTCATCCACTGCTCCAGCTCCATCCACTGCTCCAGCTCATCCACGCTCCAGCTCCATTCACCTGCTCCAGCTCCATCCACTGTCCAGCTCCATCCTACTGCTCCAGCTCCATTCACTGCTCCAGCTCCACTCACTGCTCCACTCCATTCACTGCTCCAGCTCCATCCATGCTCTCCAGCTCCATTCACTGCTCCAGCTCCATTCACTGCTCCAGCTCCATTCCACTTGCTCCAGCTCCATTCACTGCTCCGCTCCATCCACTGCTCCAGCTCCATCCACTGCTCAGCTCCACGCACTACTGCAGCTCAACTCACTGCTCCAGCTCCATTCACTGCTCCAGCCTCCATTTCACTGCTCCCACGCACTGCTCCAGCTCATCCACTGCTCCAGCTCCATTCACTGCTCCAGCTCCATCACTGCTCCAGCTCCATCCACTGCTCCAGCTCCATCACTGCTCCAGCTCCATTCACTGCTCCAGCTCATCACTGCTCCAGCTCCATTCACTGCTTCCAGCTCTATCCACTGCTCAGCTCCATCCACTGCTCCAGCTCCATTCACTGCTCCAGCTCCATCACTGCTCCAGCTCCATTCACATGCTCCACTCCATTCACTGCTCCAGCTCCATTCACTGCTCAGCTCCATCCTGCTCGCTCATCCACTGCTCCAGCTCCACCACTCTGCAGCTCCATCACTGCTCCACTCCATTCACTGCTCCAGCCCATTCACTGCTCCAGCTCCACACTGCTCCAGCTCCATTCACTGCTCAGCTCCATTCACTGCTCCACTCCACACTGCTCAGCTCATCACTGCTCAGTCCATTCAGTGCTCAGTCCACCACTGCTCAGCTCCACCCTGCTCCAGCTCCATCACTGCTCCAGCT
Organism: Eptatretus atami; assembly: GCA_035128595.1. Classification (NCBI taxonomy): domain Eukaryota; kingdom Metazoa; phylum Chordata; class Myxini; order Myxiniformes; family Myxinidae; genus Eptatretus; species Eptatretus atami. The sequence goes on along the minus strand of CM068957.1, from coordinate 68,438,610 downwards.
CCATCCACTGCTCCAGCTCCATCACTGCTCCAGCTCCATGCACTGCTCAGCTCCATTCACTGCTCCAGCTCCATTCACTGCTCCAGCTCCACTCACTGCTCCAGCTCCATTCACTCCTCCAGTCCCATTCACTGCTCCAGCTCCATGCACTGCTCCGCTCCATCCAGTTCTGCTCCAGTCATTCACTGCTCCAGCTCCATCACTGCTCCAGCTCATCCACTGCTCCAGCTCCATTCAACTGCTCCAGCTCCATCCACTGCTCCAGCTCCATTCACTGCTCCAGCTCCACACACTGCTCCAGCTCCACTCACTGCTCCAGCTCCATTACATGTCCAGCTCCACGCACTGCTCCAGCTCCATGCACTGCTCCAGCTCCATGCATTGCTCCAGCTCATCCACTGCTCCCAGCTCCATCACTGCTCCAGCTCCATGCACTGCTCCAGCCTCCTTCACTCTGCTCCGCTCCATTCACTGCTCCAGCTCCATTCAGCTGCTCCAGCTCCATCCACTGCTCCAGTCCATTCACTTGCTCCCAGCTCCATTCACTGCTCCAGCTCCATGTCACTGCTCCGCTCCATTCACTGTCTCCACGTCCATTCACTGCTCCAGCTCCACTGCACGTGCTCCAGCTCCATTCACTGCTCCAGCTCCATTCACTGCTCCAGCTTTCCATGCACTGCTCCAGCTCCATCCACTGCTCCACTCCATCACTGCTCCAGCTCCATCAACTGCTCCAGCTCCCATCACACTGCTCCAGCTCCATTCACTGCTCCAGCTCCATCCCTGCTCAGCTCCATTCACTGCTCCGCCTCCATTCACTGCTCCAGCTCCATCCACTGCTCAGCTCCATCCTGCTCATCCATTCACTGCTCCAGCTCAATTCACTGCTCCAGCTCCATTCCTGCTCCAGCTCCATCCACTGTCCAGCTCTCATCCCTGCTCAGTCCATTCACTGCTCAGCTCCATCACATGCTTCAGCTCCATTCACTGCTCAGCTCCATTCCATGCTCCAGCCCATTCACTGCTCCAGCCTCATTCACTGCTCCAGCTCCAATCACTGCTCCAGCTCCATCCACTGCTCCAGCTCCATCCACTGCTCCAGCTCCATCCACTGCTCCAGCTTCCATTCACTGCTCCAAGCTCCATTCACTGCTCCAGTCCATTCACTGCTCCAGCCCATTCACTGCTCCAGCTCCATCACTGTCAGCTCCATTCACTGCTCCAGCTCCATTCACTGCTCGCTCCATTCACTGCTCCAGCTCCATTACTGCTCCAGCTCCATCCACTGCTCACTCATCCACTGCTCCAGCTCCACACACTCTCAGCTCACATCCACTGCTCAGCTCCATCACTGCTCCAGCTTCCATCACACTGCTCCAGCTCCACACACTGCTCCAGCTCCATTCACTGCTCCAGCTCCACCACTGCTCCAGCTCCATCCACTGCTCCAGCTCCATCACTGCTCCAGCTCCATCACTGCTCCAGCTCCATGCACTCCAGCTCCATCCACTGCTCCAGCTCATCACTGCCATCTCAGCTCTCACTCATCCTGCCCAGCTCCATCATGCCTCATCACTGCTCCAGCTCCTCACTGACTCCAGCTCCACTCACTGCTCCGCTCCATTCACTGCTCCAGCTCCATTCACTGATCCAGTCCACGCACTGCTCCACTCCATCACTGCTCCAGCTCCATCACTGCTCCAGCTCCATCACTGCTCCAGCTCCATGCACTGCTCCAGCTCCATCACTGCTCCAGCTCCATTCACTGCTCCAGCTCTCATCCACTGCTCCAGCTCATTCACTGCTCCAGCTCCATCCACTGCTCGCTCCATTCACTGCTCCAGCTCCATCACTGCTCCAGCTCATCACTGCTCCAGCTCCATTCACTGCTCCAGCTCCATCACGCCAGCTCCACTCACTGCTCCAGCTCCATTCACTGCTCCAGCTCCATTCACTGCTCCAGCTCATGCACTGCTCCAGCTCCATCCACTGCTCCAGCTCCATTCACTGCTCCAGCTCCATGCACTGCTCCAGCTCCATCCACTGCTCCAGCTCCATTCACTGCTCCAGCTCTCCAGTCCACTGCTCCAGCTCCATCACACTGCTCCAGCTCCATTCACTGCTCCAGCTCCATCCCACTGCTCCAGCTCCATCCACTGCTCCAGCTTCCATTTCACTGCTCCAGCTCCATTCACTGCTCCAGCTCCATTCACTGCTCCAGCTCCATCCACTGCTCCAGCTCCATCCACTGCTCCAGTTCCATTCACTGCTCCAGCTCCATTCACTGCTCAGCCTTCATTCACTGTCCAGCTCATTCACTGCTCCAGCTCCATTCACTGCTCCAGCTCCATTCACTGCTCCAGCTCCATATCACTGCTCCAGCTCCATCCACTGCTCCAGCTCATCCACTGCTCCAGCTCCATCCACTGCTCAGTTCCATTCACTGCCTAGCTCCAGTTCACTGCTCCAGCATCCATTCACTTGCTCCAGCTCATTCACTGCTCCAGCTCCATGCACTGCTCCAGCTCCATTCACTGCTCCAGCTCCATTCTCTGCTCCAGCTCCATTCACTGCTCCAGCTCCATTCTACTGCCCAGCTCCATCACTGCTCCAGCTCCATCACTGCTCCAGCTCCATCCACTGCTCCAGCTCCATTCACTGCTCCAGCTCCGCATTCACTGCTCCAGCTCCACCACTGCTCCAGCCTCACAACACTGCTCCAGCTCCATTCACTGCTCCAGCTCCACGCACTGCTCCAGCTCCACTCACTGCTCCAGCTCCATGCACTGCTCCAGCTCCATGCACTGCTCCAGCTCCATGCACTGCTCCAGCTCCATCCACTGCTCCAGCTCCATGCACTGCTCCCAGCTCCTATGCACTGCTCCAGCTCCATTCACTGCTCCAGCTCCATTCACTGCTCCAGCTCCATTCACTGCTCCAGCTCCATTCACTGCTCCAGCTCCATTCACTGCTCCAGCTCCATTGCACTGCTCCAGCCTCCATCCACTGCTCCAGCTCCATTCACTGCTCCAGCCATCACTGTCCAGCTCCATCCACTGCTCCAGCTCCATCCACTGCTCCAGCTCCATCCTGCTCCAGCTCCATTCACTGCTCCAGCTCCATTCACTGCTCCAGCTCCATCCACTGCTCCAGCTCCATCCACTGCTTCCAGTTCCATTCACTGCTCCAGCTCCATTCACTGCTCCAGCTCCATTCACTGCTCCAGCTCCATTCACTGCCCTTCCCCAGCTCCATCCACTGCTCCAGCTCCATCCCTGTCCTCATTCACTGCTCCAGCTCCATTCACTGCTCCAGCTCCATTCACTGCTCCAGCTCATCACTGCTCCAGCTCCACGCACTGCTCCAGCTCCACGCACTTCCCTCAGCACTGCTCCAGCCTCCTGCACTGCTCCAGCTCCATGACTGCTCCAGCTCCATCCACTGCTCCAGCTCCATCCACTGCTCCAGCTCCATCCACTGCTCCAGCTCCATCACTGCTCCAGCTCCATCCACTGCCTCCAGCTCATTCACTGCTCCAGCTCCATTCACTGCTCCAGCTCCATTCACTGCTCCAGCTCCATCTCACTGCTCCAGCTCACGCACTGCTCCAGCTCCACGCACTGCCTCCAGCTCTGCCTGCTCATGCTCATGCACTCTCCAGCTCCATGCACTGCTCCAGCTCCATCCATGCTCCAGCTCCATGCACTGCTCCAGCTCTATGCACTGCTCCACTCCATTCACTGCTCCAGCTCCATTCACTGCTCCAGCTCCATTCACTGCTCCAGCTCCATTCACTGCTCCAGCTCCACTCACTGCTCCAGCTCCAATCACTGCTCCAGCTCCATTACTGCTCCAGCTCCATGCACTGCTCCAGCTCCATCACTGCTCCAGCTCCATCCACTGCCTCCAGCTCCATCCATGCTCCAGCTCCATCCACTGCTCCAGCTCCATTCACTGCTCCACTCCATTCACTGCTCCAGCTCCATCCACTGCTCCAGCTCCATCCACTGCTCCAGCTCCATTCACTGCTCCAGCCCATCCACTGCCAGCTCATTCACTGCTCCAGCTCCATTACTGCTCAGCTCCATCCACTGCTCCAGTTCCATTCACTGCTCCAGCTCCATTCACTGCTCCAGCGCCATTCACTGCTCCAGCTCCATGCACTGCTCCAGCTCCATTCACTGCTCCAGCTCCATTCACTGCTCCAGCTCCATTCACTGCTCCAGCTCCATCCACTGCTCCAGCTCCATCCACTGCTCCAGCTCCATCCACTGCTCCAGCTCCATCCACTGCTCCAGCTCCATCCACTGCTCCAGTTCCATTCACTGCTCCAGCTCCATTCACTTGCTCCAGCTCCATTCACTGCTCCAGCTCCATTCACTGCTCCAGCTCCATTCACTGCTCCAGCTCCATTCACTGCTCCAGCTCCATTCACTGCTCCAGCTCCATTCACTGCTCCAGCTCCATTCACTGCTCCAGCTCATTCACTGCCAGCTCCATTCACTGCTCCAGCTCCACACACTGCTCCAGCTTCATTCACTGCTCCAGCTCCATTCACTGCTCCAGCTCCATTCACTGCTCCAGCTCCATCCACTGCTCCAGCTCCACACACTGCTCCAGCTCCACTCACTGCTCCAGCTCCATCCACTGCTCCAGCTCCACACACTGCTCCAGTTCCATTCACTGCTCCAGCTCCATTCACTGCTCCAGATCCATTCACTGCTCCAGCTCCATTCACTGCTCCAGTTCCATCCACTGCTCCAGCTCCATCTCACTGCTCCAGCTCCATTCACTGCTCCAGCTCCATTCACTGCTCCAGTTCCATCCACTGCTCCAGCTCCATGCATTGCTCCAGCTCCACCACTGCTCCAGCTCCACGCACTGCTCCAGCTCCATCCACTGCTCCAGATCCATTCACTGCTCCAGCTCCATTCACTGCTCCAGTTCCATTCACTGCTCCAGCTCCATTCACTGCTCCAGCTCCATTCACTGCTCCAGCTCCATTCACTGCTCCAGTTCCATCCACTGCTCCAGCTCCATGCATTGCTCCAGCTTCCACCACTGCTCCAGCTCCACGCACTGCTCCAGCTGCATTCACTGCTCCAGCTCCACACACTACTCCAGCTCCATCCACTGCTCCAGCTCCATCCACTGCTCCAGCTCCAATCACTGCTCCAGCTCCACCCACTGCCTCCAGCTCCACGCACTGCTCCACCTGCATTCACTGCTCCAGCTCCACACACTGCTCCAGCTCCATTCACTGCTCCAGCTCCATTCACTGCTCCAGCTCCATTCACTGCTCCAGCTCCACACCTGCTCCAGCTCCACAACTGCTCCAGCTCCATCACTGCTCCAGCTCCATCCACTGCTCCAGCTCCATCCACTGCTCCAGCTGCATCCACTGCTCCAGCTGCATTCACTGCTCCAGCTCCACACACTGCTCCAGCTCCATCCACTGCTCCAGCTCCATCCACTGCTCCAGCTCCAATCACTGCTCCAGCTCCATCCACTGCTCCAGCTCCATCCACTGCTCCAGCTCCATCCACTATCCGCTCCATCCACTGCTCCAGCTCCACATCACTGCCTCCAGCTCCCACCACTGTCTGCTCAGCTCCACGCACTGCTCCACCTGCATTCACTGCTCCAGCTCCACACACTGCTCCACTCCAGTTCCTGCTCCAGCTGCATCCACTGCTCCAGCTGCACCACTGCTCCAGCTCCACACACTGCTCCAGCTCACACACTGCTCCAGCTCCATCCACTGCTCCAGCTCCATCCACTGCTCCAGCTCCACTCCACTGCTCAGCTCCATCCACTGCTCCAGCTCCATCCACTGCTCCAGCTCCATCCACTGCTCCAGCTCCATCCACTGCTCCAGCTTCATCCACTGTGAGCTCTCAACGTCACAGTAATTTTCAACATTGAGGTGTAAGAGTGAGAACACTATAAGTGTTTACCTTTTTACCTCCACCACCAAAGGTGAAGGAGGTTACGTTTTCACGTCTGTCTGTCTGTTTGTCTGTTTGTTACTTGCAAAATCAAAGATGTTTCAAGTGTATTGGTCAGTCACTTTTGTTATTCTGTCTCTGTCTGTCTGTTTATCGCCTACAGTTTACAATTCGAAACCAATTGTCATGAAACTTTACCAAGTCGTGGAGGTAGTCTCAACTGAGAAGCCTATTGATTTTGAGGTCAAAGGTCATCTTCAGGTCAAGTTTCTAAAATCGTCATTTTTCATCTAATTGACTTGAAATTTGAACAAGATTTGCATTTTGTCACTGATTTGGGAGACCAACTATTTTCCAGGTCAAAAGGTCAAAGGTCAACTCAAGGTCAAACTTCTAAAATCATCAATTTCAATGTGAATAATAATCAATTTTCATCTGATTGACCTGAGCTTTGATCAAGATTGTCAATTTTTATCTTAATGAAAAGGACAATTTGATGTATCCATGGCAACCTTTGGAGAGGGGGTGGATTTTGCAAGTATCGTGCTCTGCACGACATATTTTTCTTGTTTGTCTGTTTGTGTGCAGGACATCTCAAAAACTTGTGGACGGATCTGGATGAAATTTTGTGGACAGGTTGGGTGTGTGACATTGATGAACTGATTAGATTTTGGTGAAGATCTGGATCTGGCTATGAGAATTTTAAAGTGATTCTTCATTGAGAGATAGGGCCAAAAACGATATAGTACTGTATAGCATGATATGTCGAAAATGTATTGGGTCTGATATGTTCTCGTGGATCAGGCATTACGTGGTGGAGGTATGCGCTCCACCGAGTGCCCTTCCAGTTGCTGAATGTATTTTTGTGGTTTATGATATGTCTTCTTCCAGGGGTTTCATCAGGATACCTATGTGTCCCTTCACGTGTTGTGAAAATGCTAAGTGTATGCACTGTATACCGCCTAGTTGCATTCGTTGACATGCACCTGAGCACAGTTCACCTGTTGTAGTTCTGTTTGGTTTTCTGCATATGATAAGAGGTGTGCTGACACATCTAAACTAGATGGAATGTTGATGTGTACTTACACGAGCGCAAGTCTTTTACACATTCACTTCTGGCTTAAAGAAGAAACAGCCACCTTCCTTATTTCTTGGTTGCAAATTAAAGTCCGTCTATGATGTCTCTTGATTAATCAAGATAATGAAAGTACACTTGTCATCTGTAAAATTCATTTTCCAAACTGGGGACCCTTTGCTTGTTTTGAATACTCTCTGGCTTGTTGCTATTCGATTAGCAAAGCAAATCTTGCATCCATTTTCTAATGCTGTACTTGAGTGTTTCATGCATACCAAGCGAGATTTGAACTGCGGTATCGATTTAAAAAACAAAACTTATTTAATACTCTATTATTATCATAAGAGTCTAGTTCTTTGAAGTTTGAATAGATTTTTGTTATGAATGCTGTCCAGAACATATCTGCTTGTTGTAGCGGAATTATATTGTACATTATGATCATCAAGAGGATTAACAGCATGAACCAAGTATTCTTGCAATACTATATTAAATCTAATGTTGCCATTGCTTTTTATTTTTTTGGAATGTCACTTGACGACGCTTCCCAACCCATCAATTTATAGATGTAAAATAAGTAAGTACTGGAATCGAGCCAAGTGAACTGTGTGCAACTCAAAGCTCTTATACATTACGAAATTGTGAATTTTGAGTCTAGATTATTTACTATTTAGAAAGTGATGGTTATAAACGATATCCTTGCATTTTACAGCACAAATATTTTTAAAAATTGAAATCAGAAACACTCCCATTCCCAACGGGAGCAGCCACGGGTGTGTGTGGGTCATGCTGTTATCATTATTGCCAATTATCATGACTATTATTGTTAATATTATTATTCTTGTTGTTATTACAAGTGGCCTTGGGGAAAAACGCTACGATAATGTGTCACGACGCTCAATCTGCTATCTACACACCTTGACAGGGCGTTTTTCTAAGGTGAAAAAGGTTTAAAAATAAATATATATATATATCCATCAGAGATGGGGAATCCCCCGCCATTGAAAAATAATTGAAATCAGATAAGCGGTTTTCCATTTATTACAAAAAACATTTTATTCAAGATGGCCGCCCCAGTCGGCCATCTTGGATCCGGCCACGCCCAAAATCAATAGGGTTCTTCCTTTCAGGTGGTACATGTGTGACTCAAATTCAAATCGATATGGCGAACAGTTTATGAGTTATCGCACTCACAGCTATAAATGTTGACGCCCAGCCAGCCGGACGGACGACCCGGGTGACAACAATATCCCCTTCCGCCACGCAGCGGGGATAAAAAGTGAATTCCTCTGGATTCTTTGCAAACGAAGTCTGAAGCGACATAGGCTAAGTGAGTGTGAAAATAAGGTGAAGGCCTCTTACTCGTGATGCAATTAAGGGCTCTGAAACGTCACTCGTAATACCCTATCCCACTACCACCGGGGGCCGCGTTGCATTTACATGGAGAATTTGTGTCATCTCCATCTTCAAAATCCCGAGAGAGAGAGAGAGAGAGAGGGGGAGTAGTATGGGTAGTCCCTATATACTCAGAGTAGCGACATGATGCACCCAAAGATGTCTGTCACATGAGTCATGGTGCCATTTTTTTTTTAATGACAGGATGCTGTGCCATTGGATGCACCAATCGAACAGAGATGAGTTTCAAAATGTATAGAATATACATTCCCTGTAGATGCCGTAAGGAAAAAATTGGGTAAATAAACTTGGTCATCTGAGCTGATGAAAACTGACTTCAGGGTCGTTTCTGTGCCAGGTAAGTTGTAGTCCCTTGTGTGTACATTTACGTATGTGTGGTGCTGTAATCATATTGTAATTGGTCGTTGGGTATAACTTGTAAAAAGACTTAAATGATCATGGACACATCTTTCGATAATTTATGACATATCAAGAACATCCTGGCAAAGTTGCTTATAAGTAAGCACGTCACTTGTGTGTCTGCAACGTAAGATTGTTTATTTATTTATTTGAATTGGTCTAAGTGTTGCAGTTAACATCGGTTTTAGCCTGGTTTCAAATCCTGACCCGGTTACAAACTAGCATCCTGGTGTTCCACAGGTAGGGTGATTCATCAGTGTGTGTGCCATCCCTCGGGTGGACGTTAAGCTGGACGTCCCGTCTGCCGGCATTAGTTGGTGGACGTTAAAGATCCCACGGTGTCCTTCGCAAGGAGTAGGCAAGCTCTTGCCGGCACCATGAACAAATTACTAATTTCTGCCCTAATTGCTGAGAAGGCGATGGCAAACCACCTAGTATCACCCTTGTTAATAAACTGCATGGGAAGCCAAGGACCTGCCTTCAGGCAGAACACACAATCAATCAATCAGTCTTCTCAAGCTCTTTCTCTTTATTTTTTTTTTCACTCACAATTCTTTTCCAATTCTCTACTCTCCTTCCA
>CM068957.1:68412478-68422592 GCA_035128595.1 Eptatretus atami | reverse complement strand
TGGGGGGTTCTTTCTCAACAACAATTCAGCAATTGGATACGCTCGCAAACCTTGAGTGTACACGTGGTGGCTTGTCGAGTATATGGTTTGAGGTGCACTGTGACGCTTGAGAAATACTGTATGTGAGCAATTTTAGATCTTGAATGTGTATCGTCTTTGAACGGTAAGCTCACATCTCATTTCTAATCTCTTGCGACCTCTATCTTCTGTTCTGCTTACTTGGTGTTTTTCAGTCTGCAAATAATAATTAGGATTATCGTCAGACAAAAATATCCTCTTTCGTTTTGGTTTGAGCTATAATGTCTCGGCCTCACTATCTGCCATGATCTTTGCTGGGTTTTCCTAGTGTAAGAGCCTCAAAGTCCCTATAGTACCATCTTGTTTACACCATGCACACCGCCCCATCCCTCTCCCTTCCACAGATCTCCTAATGTCTCTGTTCCCCACTGTTTTGTGCTTTCCCTCTCCCACCCCTCTTGTCTCCTGCTCCTCTTGTTTTATGTTATGTGTGTTAGCTCTTTTGGGAGTCTCGGCATTGTGTGTATATAATGTATATATATATATATATGTGTTTATATATATGGATATATATGTACAGTCATCCCCCGTTTATTGCGGGGTTACGTTCCAAACCCCCCGCGAGAAGTGAAAATCCGCGATGAATGGATGCCTCCCCAAAAAATTGACCCGTCTGGTCTGGTCGGCTTGGCAATGATCCGGTTCGAGGTGCCGGAGTATAAACTCGTCTGGTCTGGCCAGCTTGGCAATGATCGGTTTGAGGTGCCGGAGATCGACTCGTCTGGTCTGATCGGCTTGGCAATGATCGGGTTCGAGGTGCCGGAGATCGACTCGTCTAGTCTGGTCGGCTTGGCAATGATCGGGTTCGACGGTGCGGAGATCGACTCGTCTGTCTGGTCGGCTTGGCAATGATCGGGTTCGAGGTGCCGGAGATCGACTCGTCTGTCTGGTCAGCTTGGCAATGATCGCGGTTCGAGGTGCCGGAGATCGACTCGTCTGGTCTGTCGGCTTGGCAATGATCGGCGTTCGAGGTGCCGGAGATCGACTTGCCTGGTCTGGTCGGTTTGGCTGTGCTCGTCCAACCGCGGCAAACCTTTTTCTTCCGAAGCATATATCGAGCACTTTAACCTTCTCCTGGAGCGTCAGGACTTCCTGTGGCTTCGGTTCCTTGCCAGAAGCCTTAGAAGGTGCAGGGCGTTTGGCGCGCATCTAGGGCTTGAAGAAAAAAAAACGTAGAAATATTCGAAGTTCACAAGTGAACTTTGTCTCATGCGTTGTGTGACTGGTCGAGCACCACGCGTTATAATTTGTTGCTTATAATTTAATTTTTATATATTATAACGCGATATACGCCGGGAATCCGCAGAAAAAAGTAGTTAGGTTCCAAGGGAAAACCGCGATGAACGGGGGCGCGATAGGTGAACCGCGATATAGCGGGGATGATGTATACTATATAATATATATATATATATATATATATATATATATATATGGATGTCACCGTCACTCTCTCTGCCATTACCTTTACGAGTCTCATCCAACACGTTTCAAATTCCTGGGCTCCCGTTATTATTTCCACAGTTTCCATTTTTATTTGTATCTCCTTTACCGTCAATTTTTCTGTTATTTCTTTTAATTCCTGCGTTTCTCCTCGTCTCTCCTTTATCAGGGTTTGCTCCAATTGTGGTGTCATCCGACAAGTGATGTCAATCAAGTCCCGCACGCAGCCACTAACGTTCCTCCTTGTGGTGATGTCACACATCCCTATTATTGTGCTGTTCCACTTCCTGGCTCCATTTGAGTCGTTCTTCCTCTCCGAGCTTTTTGAGTTGGTTCGTTATCTTTCCGGGAGTTTTTTTCCATTCCGTGGATTCCACTTTGCTTCTCCTTGAGTTGGTTCAACCTCAAATTCGTTTTCTTTTAGTTTTCTATACCACCACCTCTCTCATGTTCTTCATTCTCACCAATCTCATCGTTTCCTTCTTTTATTGATTTATTTTCGCTGTTTCATTCCTTGTTCTTTCACCATCCCTCGTACTCAACCTGCCTTTTCCTTTAGCTGGTCCACCTCAAATTCTGTTCTTTTTGTTCTTTATCTCCTTTTCTCCATGTTCTTCATCTCCATCTCAATCGTTTCCTATAATTGTGGATTTCCTTTTTCGTCTCATTCCTTGCTCTTCACTATCTCCTCGTACTCCAACCTTTGCCTTTCCTTTTTGTTTGTTCATTTTCAAAATCCATTTTCTTTTTGTTTTCTACTCCACTGTCTCTCTTGTTCTTCATTCTTGCAATCTCGTGTTTCCTTCAATTTGCTTGATCTCTCCTCCTGCTTCAATTCGTTGTTTCTTATCATACTCTTTCTTGCATCTCATTCTTTAGTCTTGCTTTGGCTTTAATTGTTTGATCTGCAACAGTTGTGGTTCCTTAACGTTTTCATTTCCGTTCTCTTTCTTTCCTCCCTTAATCCTCAGCTCGTTTTGTAATTCCGCTCTCTTTGCTTTTGGTGTTTCTTGTCACTCAGAAAATTTTTTCGCATAATTCCTCTGCTCATTTGCATGCTTCCTAACCCTCTTTCATCCATTTCTCTGCTCTTTGCTCCGCACCTCTTTTGCATGCTGTCCTCTTCCAATTCACCCCATTTTCTTCCGTATTCCTCTAGTTCTTCGCAGGCGTTTCTTTTTTCTTTTTATCGTCTGTTTCGCCTGATTTCTCTTATCCGATTGCCTTTCTTCCTCTTCCTCAACTCTCGTTCAAATTCCAAATCGTGGTTTTCCGTTTTCTCTTCCAAGCTTTGTTTTAAACCTTTCTTCTTCTCCCTCATTTCTTCCTTAGTTCTTCAAACTGTCTGACTTTTCGCAACAATTCTTCCTTCCTTTTCTCTCAGAGATTTCTCTCTCTTTTTATCTTCTGTTCTCGTGTTTCTCTTATCTGATTGCTTGATCTCTACCCCTTCCTTCAGTTGTTTCAATTCCAATCGTGTTCACATTTTTCCCTTTTTAGCTTTTTTTTTTTCCATCTTTCTCCAAGCTCTTCCTATTCCCGGGAGTTATATTTGCTCCTCGTTCTATTCTTTATTTCAGTTCGCTCTCCGCTCGTTCCAACACAAGGGTTAAGCCGCTCTACTTTCATAATCCTCCAGCTAGTACTCACTGTGTTGGGCTAAGTCCTTTTCCAGCCCCGAATTTCGTTCCTGCTGCATACGGCCCAAATGTTGTGACTCCTTTACGTCAATTTTTCTGTTATTTTCTTTAATTCCTGCGTTTCTCCCCTTGTCTCTCCTTTAATCAGGGTTTAGCTCCAATTTGTGGTGTCAATCCGACAGTGATGTCAATCCAAAGTCCCGCGATATGCCGGGGGAACCATCCTCATGAACCCCGTCTACGCACCGCCGTGGCCCTACGTTCCAATTCAAAGGCAAACGAATGCAATTTCCCCCATACAGTTATCACCACATCTCCACCGCTCCAAGACCTCCGACAATTGTGTCTGAAGCCTCCAATGCATGCGCCGGCGTCTGCCACGCTGCCATGGCGCATGCCGCGGGACCACGTGGTCTAATCGGTGGCTGGAGCCGCCCGCCCCGTTCTTGTCGGTTTGGGGCCGCGTTCATTAGTGCTTATTAATAAGCAACGCGCCGTTGTTGCGCCTGAGTGCGGCCGCGCCGCTAATTTGCGACTTTGAGTTTGTTTGCCCGGCAAGTTCATGCTCAGTATCATGAGGAGTGAGCGCAGCCCACTGACTACAATTAGTGGTGGGGGTTATAATAAAAAACGCGTCCCGGCCATGGGTTACATTAAAACTCTATCTCGCCTGCCCCCCGCTCGCCTTGAGCTGCATTCTGCGTATCGGATATAAAAAAATTCCACGCTCGGAATTTGAGTGGAACCCGGAGCGTCGCCTCGCACACCCTGATCCCGGTTACACGTTAATTTGGTTTGGAGGCGGGAGAATTTGTATTCCCCTCCTGACACAGTGTTGGATCTCCAATCCGTTCGCGTGGGCGACCGCTTTTACTAATCGGGACCCGCACGCGCCCACCGGACGGGCAATCGCAGTCGTAGCTTTTCCGGGATCAACGCCGAAATCACTACGGGTGTGTTTTAACGCACACCGTAAATCAGCCAACTCTTCTGTCCACGCGTGACAGGGTCCGATCGCCGAATTGTCGATTTACCTAAGTATGCGCGCAGATAGAAATGCCGGGAATTAATACCTCTCAACGGAGCCCTGCACGAAAAACGAGCCGTTCCTTAAGCAGCTCGTTCCATTTGCGATTTGCCGAGCGGTTTTATATCGCCAAGGCCCCGTCGGATCCGATTACTTTATCGGCTATTTAAAGCCAACTAATATTCCGTACGCAAGTATGGCATTCAATGGAGGGAAGAGATGCAACGGCAGGTGAACATTCAACAACGACATTTATCCATCACGTATGCAGTCAATGAAGCAATGCAGATATACAAGCACGTATGCAATGAATGGGGGAGGGACAAGACACGAGCAAACAAAGACGCTACAGCGTTGTATCTATTTATTAATGTACACCAATCACTTACCACAATCTACTTAGCGGACACGCTGCCACAACTTTCATACAAGAGAAAACCCCAGGAAACGAAAGGGGTAAGAAGGCCGCTGTAGGCCTTTTAATGTTCGCGAAGCTTTGGAGACCGAAGAGCTCCGTGAGACCGGGCTGTGTACCTGCCCCCTCGTGGTGACTCGCTGGGCGACCCTCGATGTTCCGATCAACACGGTGGTTGGTTGTATTGGCGACTCTGGTTGTCCGGGCCTTGCCGTGCGGCCTGTCGATCGGCTATCGACGAGTCTCAGAGGAACGGACGGCCTTTGCTCTTTCAAGAGTTGATGCTCTTTTACAGGAGCCGCCCAGTTCCTCGAGCATTTGCTCCGTCATCCGCGTTTTCGCTGGGCTGGCGACTTCTCTTCTGGCCGTCACCACCGACCCACGGTACTGCAGGCTTGCTGCGCTCCGACGACCCGGCTGCCCTCCACTGAGCTCGACCTTGGCACTCTCCCCCCGACTCCATCCGAACCCCGACAGACTCCAGATCCCGACAGACTGGACCACGAACCGCAGATTAGAGCTGCGATCCCGACAGACTTCCTCGGTGAACCAGAACGGACTTCTCGGCGAACCCAGACCGACTGGCTCGCTTGCGTATCCAGCGCGCCCTTTTATGGGATCCGGGGTGCTTCGATCTCTCTACCTTTTCAACCTTTCACCCCCCGCTGGCTTCCCCCTTTTTGGTTGTTTTGATCCGATCTTCGTCGCCAAACGCGGAGAGAGCGGACGTTTGGAATCATCGGCTCCCGCCCCAAGCAGAGGGAGTCCCCCGGTCTTCGCGAGATGCTGTTCGTGGGATTCCGCCACGGTTGGTTGAAAGATGCGGCGCAATGGAGATTGAAGGTGAGGCGAATGTTGTTTCGTTTGTGGAGATGTTGTTGAGGCGATGGTTGAGGAATGTCGTGGTTGGCGTCCGTGGTGGGGATGGCGTGGTTGTTGAGAGTGGTTGTGGTTTGTTGAGAAGCGGTTGTTCCAAAATACAAGATAGCCAAAAGAATAATAACAAACTCAAAGATCAACAGCCCAGTTACACGAATTAATTCCCTTTAGGACATCGGTGGGGAAATCTATCTGAAGCACACCACTTATTGACATAACTGATCTCTCGGGGAAACCTGATAGTGTTCTGTGAATTTCCACACCGTAAACACTATGATGAACAGTGGAAAAAGGGGTAATATTTCCACCAAAGAAAAAAAATAAAGGCACTGAATTTCCGGTGTCTAGCTTCTCTCGAGCAAAGAGCCTTGCATGACTTACATGTTCACGGTTGTATTTTGTGTTAAATAAATGACCATTCAAACTGCAGAAATTGTTAGTATTAAGCTGATTTAAAAAAATAGCAGCATGTAGCACTGCAGGTTGTTGCTGAAAGGAAAGATGCGTTTATAGAGGCATATCAACCCAGGGACAATCTGCTCATCTGAGAGAGCGCAATTTTGGACAATGGGGTGAATCACACCTTGCTAGCACTTGTGTCGACAGGCTCTGCAACCTGAGAGGTCAATCGTATCCAGCCTGGGACTTCCCAAGAGAGAGGAAGCGGAGATGGTCAGTGAGCCAAGCTCCACAGGCACCGAGAGTTGAGAACATCGTAGTCTACCTGCTGGAGTTGAGACAAGCTCTCAAACTTTGCAGGTTTGCATTATGTCCCAATCTGCCAAATAACATGAACAATTTGAAATTGCCACAGACATTTATTTTGGCATTGGTTTTAAAAAAACAAAACAATCTACATCAGTCACATTGACATGGAATAGTATTTACACCATTTCTAACTGGATCTAGACATTCAATATTTATTTACAATTTACAATGTAAAGCCAATATGAAGGCCACGCTCATACTCGCACCAAACCGACACCCACAATATTACTTCTGATATCATGCTTAGATTACACACACACCATAAGAGGCTACAGCAGAAAATACATAGGCTTGGCAATTCTCAATCAGTCCATAATCATTATTCCTAAATATAAAAATTTTAGTCACCAGTGTTTCCCCAAGGCTGGCACAGTGGGCATTTATGAGGGAGTCAAAAGGTTATTTCCACCGTCATAATAATTTGAGCCGAAAGACTTCTAATCCTAATGGCTCAAGAAACTCAGAAAGAGTAGTGACAGGTAAACTACATCAAAATGATCCCTGTTGTTTCACTTCGTAATGATTTTTTTTCTTCAACTAAAAAAATAGATTGCCTTTAGGATAGCTGGATATGTTTTGGCCACAATTTGTATCATGAATCATCATCTCTGATATGAAGTTCTTAACATTGTAAACGGCTTGAAAATTGTAGTTTATTTTTGATACACTGGGGCAAAGCATTTTCCCTTATTCAACATCAGCTGCTCAAAGCAGTGGGAACTAGACAGCACTCGCATAGAGTGCTAGAACAGCACTCCGCCACACTGAACCAGTTTTACGTGTGTCTCCCACTGATCGGCCGGATCTGCATTCAGACATGAACCAAAATCTGATTGCTGTTCTTGTTACTGACCCCAAACTCATCACCATGTTTTTGTCATAATCATCCACAACTTTTTGTTGATATGCGTGTTTTGTATCGTTCTTGGCCGAGCCGGTCTTCATTGGTGAAGAATCTTTTTAAAAAACAAATTCTCATATCCGGATCCAGATCTTCACCAAATCGAATCAATTCATCCTTGTCAACACATCCCAACTGCCCACCAAATTTGTCCGAATTTGTGAATAACTTCTTGAGATATCTTGCCACAGACCTTGCGGTGACGGAGATAATTATGTTGCCTCACAATTATGTTGCACTTTATCAGATCTTACAAGTGGCAGTTTAATCAACCAATGGGATGAATTCTGAGACTCGGAGATAACAGAATGTCAAGCTCCACTGGCACGCTGCTTTGACCAAATTATTATTCTGATTGACAACAGAGAGAGAACCATAGGCCAAGTAGAGAAGAGAGGCAGAATGCATTTTTGGTTGTTAAATACTTGAAGCCTCAATATTCAGGCCCACCTGAGTCTGGAAACTCGCAGTTCAATAACAAAACTTGTTGATAGCAGTGGTGTAAAATATAACTCTGAAAACATGTGGGAAATCATTTCCTTCCACTCTTTTCTTTTGTGTGCAGGCAACTGGTTGCTTTGCATCATTATTCTGGGGGGCGCAGCTGTGCCGCTGATGCAATGCCCTCTATTACCGGTGCACTGGTAACTCCATTTCCACCGACCTCGAAAGGATGATCAGGCTGAGGAACCCCACCTGGTGAGATTAAGTACACTCTGTGTACGGATAGTTTTTCTCCATCTGCCAGGCAAGCTGCAGCAATTTCCATTATGCACTGGGACATGGGAAGTTCACACAATCTATTCGCACCATCAACAGAGAGGGACAGACTAAGGAGCTCCTCGCTTTCTCTTCATTCATACTCCTATCTTGGACAGATTATATCTCCAAAAATTGCCTTCCAAAGAAGGCTGCCAACTCCAGGAATTCTCATTCTGGGCCAACGACTTTGTTCTGCATTCTCAGTTTATAATGCATACAACCTAGTATGTGAAGTGTCATGAATATGGCTCCCCAATGTGGATTGCTGTTGCTGAGCCAATCCCCCACCCACCACTCTCCCGCCCGCTCTCTGTCTGGCATGAAATCCAAGGCGCTCAATGTCATTAGCATCTCAGGATCGGAGGCTGAAAGGATGGCTTCTGCTCACCACAAGCCGGATGATGGGTTCTTTGCAGGTTTTTTTTTTTGCCAATTCTGGTCTTACTCCTGGTACTCTTCATCTCTCAGCCAAATTCCTGCCCCCGCCCTCCCTCTCCCCATGTTACATGAGTTCTCTACAAATGGTTTTCTAAACAAGTCTAAGCTTGACGGTCACCTCTTCATTCATCCTCCTTTGGCCAGTAGTATGACCAAAGGTAATGAGATTATTGTTAAGTCACACAACATCGTTAATGAGGTGACTTTCTCAGCTTGAAGAAATGGCAAATAAGTGCAAGAAATGTTTGTTACCTCACTGAAAATCCAGGTGAGTGGAGGCAGAGAGGGCTTTCTTTACAGCATACAAACCCCCTGGATACTTCTTGAAGATGCAAGCAGTTGCAGAAGACTGAGATGGGACGGACATGAGGGATGAGGATGTCATCCCACGGGTAGATCCAGCCAGAGACTTTTGAAGTTTTCTATTTCCAAAGAAGCAGGCTATAAGGGTCTCACTAATCAACAACAACAACTACTACTACTATTACTATACTATTAATGGCCCCAATTGTTCCTACTTTGTGGGTTGGCTTGGAATGTTTAGCCCAAAGTCTTTCCCCCGAACCAGCTATCCAGACTGATGCGGCGACTGAAGGTGGTAGGAATTTGGCCAAGGTTAGCCTACTCTTCGTAATAACTTGCTTACTCTTTGTTTACAAAGCAACCAGTGAGATATTCAAGGTCCACTCTATGACCAGTGCTGCGCAGACGGGCCTCTGGCTTAATGTCCTTGATCGTGGCAACACACACATTGAAGCATCACCCAGCATTCAAAACAACCAGGGTGACGGTTATATCTGCATCAGATTCAAACCCAGGCTAGACAAGCTGAACTGCAACTTCGCTCACCTCTTAGGGTTATCCTGCCAGTCATACAGTATATATGAAAGGGTGTGGGTATATACATCTGTGTTTTGATATGAAGGGCACCAGCTGGTCTTCACTGCACAGTTGCAACTAATCCTCAGGAATTGGTGTTGTATATTCCTTCTCTCTTCTTCTTTCATAGGTCCTTGGATAGCAACTTCGTTTCTTTGGGAAAGTTGCAAAATTATCCTATCCATAAGAAAGGATCTAAATTCCCCTAAATTACAGACCTATTCTTCCATCATTAGCAAGTAATGGAGTCCAACATTGCAGTGACTCATACCGCCATCTCTTCTCCGAACTCCCGCAATAATCTCCAACAAACCAGATCGGTATTCAGGGCACTCTGCCTCAAGTTGGTTGTCCAATTCTTCTTCGAGTGGAAAAAGTGGGTGCCGCCTTGATGGTGATCCCTCCCCATATACTTCCCTTTGGGTTGGGGTTCCCAAAGCAGTCCTTCGGACTAGATTATTACTTATCTATATCAAATTGATCTGTCTTAGGTCTCTTGAAAATCAACTTTACCTTTTTAAAAACGAAGGCCAGTCACCAATCTGGGTATTCTTTATGGAGCTACGGCATTTCCACAAGCTACACCCGAAGTCATTGGTATAAAAGACATCATACAAAGCTCGGTGGAGTATGTCCCCCAAAGCTTGTGCTGGTGCTTCCTACTTCCTGCCTCGCTCCTCTTTGAGGAAGTCGAAAATAAGCAATCACATCATTGGATTACAAGAACAGAAGCTGATTCCAAGGACTTGTCATTTTACCCACAACATCAGGTTGGTGGGCTCTATTTATATAGTTAATAGCCTGGCCTTGCTCCTCCTGGACCTGTCATATTCTTCCCATTACCAAGTTGCATGCATCCCTCACAGCAAACCTCATATGCTCACAAC
>CM068957.1:68360941-68374354 GCA_035128595.1 Eptatretus atami | reverse complement strand
CCGGGAGAGATATAGAGTTAGGGTCACGTGATGTTTTGGACCAGGACAGTTTGGTACAAGTCTGTACTCCTCCGTCTGGCGTCGTGGAGCGTGCTCAGAATGGAACGTAATGGACGTCCAGGGGTGCTCAGTCGTGATTCAGTTGTTTTCTGAATCCCGTACCGCACACAAACCTTTTTATTTTCTTCATTTTCAAGAACTCTTTACAATCATAAACGAAAGAGAGAATTTCCTGTGTTTTGAAAGTGGTACAGAAGAATGCGAAGCCGATGCTCGCTATGATCGGGTGTAAGACCTGGTAACGTGTTCGTGTCTGGGGAAATACACGGTGTTATTGATTTACAAATGTCATGTGGACTCGGACAAGCACAAGAACACTTCCAGTAATAATTCATATTTGGACCTGGAAGAACCAGAACGCGGTTTGCAGTTTAAATATTGAATCGAGATATATATATATATATTATATACTTTGATTGTATTATTTGTGTAATTTGTTCCGGCGTGCCAACACCAGCAACTCCTGCTCGGGATTGACGCCGCTTTCTGTTCATGTTTTGTGTTGTATTTGAAAAAGGAATAAATGTGTTGATTAATTGATAAAGAAACATGCTTTTAATAAATCGGCGATTAAAATTAGTTTAATACGGGGAAAAGCAAGATAAATTAAAATTTAAATTTTTAATGGTTGGAAAATTGTTTTCTAAATGTTAACCAACAAAACAAAACTCAACCAACCAACACTCAAACCAACCAAGAAAGGCCAACGAATTAACATACCAACACTCACCAACCAAAGAAAGCAATAACACAACACTCACCAACCAAAAAGCCCATTAACAAACCAAACACTTACAACAACCAAGAAATGCCAACTAATTATCAACCAAACACTAACCAACCATAGAAAGCTAATTAACAAACCAACACTCAAGCAACAAAGAAACTAATTAACATACCACCAACACTCAACAAACGCAAGAAAGCCTATTTTAACAAACCAACACCAACCAACCAAGAAAGGCCAATTAACATACACAGTCAACCAACACAGAAAGCCATTACCAAACCAACACTCAACCAAAAAGAAAGCCATTAACAAACCAATCACTCACCAACAAGAAAGCGCACGAATAACCGATACAACACTCACCAACCAAGAAAGCAATTACAAACCACATCAACCAACCAAGAAAGCCAACGAATTAACATACCACACTGCAACCAACCAAGAAAGCCAATTAACAACCAACACTCACCAACCAAGAAAGCCAACGAATTACATAACCACACTCAACCAACCAAGAAAGGCCAATTTAACAAACCAACAACTCAACCAACCAAGAAGCCAATTAACAAACCTAACACTCAACCATACCAGAACAGCCAACTAATTAACATACACACTCAACAACCAAGAAGCTAATTAAGCAAACAAACTCAAGCAACAAAGAAAGCTATTAAACATACGCAACACTCATCCAACCAAAGCTATATTACTAACCAAACACTCAACCACCAAGAAAAGCCAATTAACATACCAACACTCAACCAACAAAGAAAGCCATTAACAAACCAACAATCACGCAACAAAGAAAGCCAATTAACAAACCAACACTCAACCAACCAAGAAAGCAACGAATTAACATACCAACCTCAACCAACCCAAGAAAGCCAATTACAAACCAACACTCAGCCAAACCAAGAAAGCAACGAATTAAATACCAACACTCAACCAAGCCACAGCAAGCCAATTAACAAACAAACTCAACCAACCAAGAAAGCCCAAACGATTAACATACCAACACTCACCAACCAGAAAGCAATTAACAAACCAACACTCAACAACCAGAAAGCCAATTACATACCAACACTCACCAACAAAGAAAGCCAATTAACAACCGACACTCACCAACAAGAAAGCAATTACAAACCAACATCAACCAACCAAGAAAGCAACCGAATTAAATACCACACTCAACGCATCAAGAAAGCCAATTTTTAACAAACAACACTTCAACCAACCAAGAAAGCCACGAATTTACATACCAACACTCACCAACCAAGAAGCCAATTCACAAACCACACTCAACCAACCAGAAAGCCAATTAACAAACCAACACTCAACAACCAAGAAAGCCACTAATTAACATACCACCACTCAACAACAAAGAAAGCTAATTAAACAAACCAACACTCAAGAACAAAAGAAAGCTAATTAAAACCAAACTCAACCAATAAAGAAGCCTAATTTAACAAACCAACACTCAAGCAACAAAGAAAGCTAATTAACATACCAACACTCAACCAACAAGAAAGCTAATTAACAAACGCAACACTCATAGCAACAAAGACAAGCTATTAACATACCAACACTCAACCAACAGGGAAAAAAAGCTAATTAACAACCAACACTCAACCAACGCAAGAAAGCGCAACGAATTAACAACCAACACTCAACCAACCAGAAAGCAATTAACAAAACCAACACTCAACCAACCAAGAAGCCAATTAACAAACCAAACTCACCAACAAGACAGCAACTAATTAACATACCAAACTCAAGCCAACAAAGAAATGCTATTAACAACCAACCTCAAGCACAAGAAAGTATTCCATAACCAACACTGCAGCAACAAAGAAAGCTAATTAACCATAACCAACCTCACCAACAAGAAAGCTAATTAACACCAACCTCACCAACAAACGAAGCTAATTAACATACGCAACACTCAAAGCAAGCAAAGAAAGCTAATTAACATACCAACACTCAACCACCAAGAAACTAATTAACAAACCACACTCAACCACCAGAAAGCTATTAACCAGAACCAACCTCAAGCAACAGAGAAAGCTAATTAACATCAACACTCACAACCAATAGTAAGCTAATTAACAAACGCAACACTCAACCAACCAAGAAAGCGAATTAACATACCAACATCAACAACCAAGAAAGCCTAATTAACATACCAACACTCAACGCAACAAAGAAAGCCATTTAACAAACAACATACACCAACAAGAAAGCCAACCTAATTACAACCAACACTCAACCAACCAAGAAGCCAAATTAGACAACGAACAACTAAGCCACAACCAACCCACCACACCCAACCAACCAACCCCCACCAACTAACCTAACCACCACCACCCAACCAACTAACAACACGCACACACCAACCAACCACCCCCAACCAACCAAACACCCCCACCAACCAACACCAAACAACCAACCAACTACCAACCACCCAACCAACTAACCAAACAACCACCACCCACCACCCACCAACCAACCAACCAACCAACCACCCAACCACCACCACAAACCAACAAACAACAACCACCCAAACCAATCAACCAAAGGCACCCAAACGCAACCAACAAATCCAACAACTTCACCAACCAGAAAGCCAATTAACAAACCACACTTCACGCAACCAAGAGCCAACTAATTAACATACCAACACTCACCACCAAGAAAGCTTAATTACAAACAACACTCAAGCACAAAGAAAGCTATTAACCATACCAACACTCAACCAACTCAAGAAAGCTAATTTAAAAAAACCAACACTCAACCAACAAGAAAGCCATTAACATAACCAACACTCAACCAACAAAGAAAGCCAATTAACAACCACACTCAACCAACAAAGAACAGCCAATTAACAAACCAACCATCAACCAACCAAAAAGCCAAGAATTAACATACCAACACTCACCACAACCAGAAAGCCATTACAAACCAAACTACACCAACGCAAGAAAGCCAACGAATTAACATACCAACACTCAACCAACCAAGAAAGCCAATTAACAAAGCCAACACTCAATCAACCAAGAACCAACGATTTACATATACCAACACTCAACCAACGCAAGAAAAGCCAAATTAACAAACCAAACACTCAACCAACCAAGAAAGCCAATTAACAAACGGCAACACTCAACCAACCAAGCAGCCCAACTAATTACATATCAACTCAACCACAAAAAGCTAATTAACAAACCAACACTCAAGCAACAAAGAAAGCTAATTAACATACCACACCTCAAGCACAAAGAAGCTAAATTACATACAACACTCAAAACCAAGAAAGCTATTAACAAACAACACTCAACCAACCAAGAAAGCTAATTAACAACCAACACTCAAGCAACAAAGAAGCTACATTAACATACCAACACTCAACCAACAAGAAAGCTAATTAACAAACCAACACCAACCAACTAAGAAACGAATTAACATACAACACTCAACAAACCAAGAAGCTAATTAACATAACAACCTCAACCCACAAGAAAGCCAATTACAAACCAACACTCACCAACCAAGAAAGCCAACTAATTAACAAACCAACAACTCACGCAACCAAGAACGCCAATTAACAAACGAAACAATAAGCCACAACGCAATCCCACCACCCCAGACCAACAACACCAACCAACCAACCAACCAACCAACCACCCAACTCAACTAACCAAACAACCACCACCCCCAACAACCACCCAACCACCAATCCACCAACCACCAACCACCAACCAACCAGCACTCACCAACCACCAACCAACTACACCACCACCCAACCACTAAACCAAACAACCAACCACCCAACAACCAACAACAACACGACCACCACCAACCACACCACCACCCAACGCAACCAAATCATCCAACCACCCAACCAACCACTCAACCAACCCAACCAACAACGCAACGCAACCAACCCAAACAACCAAACAACCAACGCACCAACCAACCACCAACCACCAACACACGCACACCACCCACCTATTCCCCACCCACTCACCCCCACCCCCACCCCCTCCGCCCACGTTTGCCTAAGCCTCGATTGACGTCAGTGCGTTTATCGGACGGTTGCTCGGTTGGTTGGATAGTCGATGACGTCAGTACGTATATCGAGACGGTTGCTCGCTTGGTTGGAATAGTCGATGACGTGGCTCCGTCGGCCATATTGCAGATGCAGCCCTTCTCCTGTGCAGTAGCAATAAATCGGCCTGTAATTCTTCATTGATTTCGCCAGGACATTGCTGACGGTGATATTCGTCTGGTGAGACGGAATTGAAGCGGCGGCCTGTCCCGTTGCTACTGCCTGCTGCTCCTTGTGTGGTCCTCGCCGATGAGCATGAATCATAAGGTACGTTACGGTCAGTGTTGGTTCCGTGTTTCTCCACTGCCGCCTCAACCTCCCTGTCGGTTATCCGTACGTTTGGCGTTATACAAAAAGGGGACATCGTGAATGTTAAAAGGTGAAAGTGTTTTATTATTTAAAACTAAAGACTTTTATCCTTTTCATAGAGGCATGGCGGACGTGGCACGAGTTGAGCTTCAACTGACGCAAACGCGCGCTTCAGACACTTGTGTGTTCGAAAACGCTAATATAAATGAAACCTAATCCTGTAACATGCTTTAGGTAGAAGAGCCGTGTTCGTAATGTGTTCGTAATGTTCGTCTGTAAACTAACTGGGACTCGCTGTTCTTATTCCGACAGACTGCAATGTGGAGGATGGAGGGCGAGTAGGGACGAGGCGAGGTTGGAGGGGGGACTTGGTGGTGAGTAGTTTGAGTTGACATGACCTGGGGTCGATAGGGAAAAGTAGGGAAGCGGCGAGAACCAACGAGGGAGGCGGCGAGGGGGCCACGAGGGAGGCGGCGAGGGGCCGACGAGGGAGGACAGCTGACGAGGCGAGCGGAGACTGACGAGGGCGAGAGGCGAAGGGGCCCAACGAGACGAGGGACGAGCGGCTGACAAAGGCGAGGTAGCGACGGGCGGAGGAGGCCGACGAGGGAGGCAGTGGGGGACCGACGAGGGGCTCGAGCGAGGGAGGAGGGCTGACAGAGGGAGGAGGGCTGACGAGGGCGAGGCGGAGGAGCCCAGGAGAGAGGCGACGAGACGAGGAGGCCGACGAGGGAGAGGAGGGGCCCAAGAGAAGAGGCGACGAGGGCTGACGAAGGCGGAGGGGTAGCCGACGAGGACGAGAGGCGAGCGAGGAGGCGGAGGGGCACAACGAGAGAGGCGACGAGGACGGAGGAGCCGAACGAGGGAGACGGAGAGGGCCAACGAGAGAGGCGCGAGGGGCTGACGAAGGCGGAGGGTAGCCGACGGAGGGGAGGTGGAGAGAGGGCCGACCGAGGGAGGTGGGAGGGCGACGAGGGAGGGGGAGGGCCGACGAGGGAGGTGGAGAGGGCCGACGAGGGAGGTGGAGGGAGGGGACGAGGGAGGTGGAGGAGGGCGACGAGGGGCGAGGAGGGCGACGAGGGAGGCGAGGAGGGCCGACGAGGGAGGCGGAGGAGGGGCCGACGAGGGAGGCGGAGGAGGACCGACGAAGGAGCGGCGGAGGAGGCGCGACGAGGGGGGCGGGGCGGAGAGCCGACAAGGGAGGCGGAGGGAGGCGGCGGGGTCGGACGAGGGAGGCGAGGGGGCGACGAGGAGGGAGCAGTGGAGCCAACGAGGGAGGGGCGCGGACGAGGGAAGGAGGCAGGGGGCCGACGAGGGAGGAGGCAGAGGGACCGCGAGGGAAGGAGGCAGGGGACCGACGAGGAGGGCGAGAGGGGGCCAGACGAGGGGGGGACGACGAGGGAGGGGAGGGGGACCGACGGAGGGAGGGGCTGACGAGGGGAGGCGGAGGGGGCCGAGCGACCGGGAGGGGGAGGGGCCGACGAGGGAGGCGGGAGGGGGCCGACGAGGGAGGCGGAGGGGGCCGATCGAGGGGAGGGGCGGGGGCCGTCCGAGGGAGGTGGCGCCGGGGGCCGGCGAGGAGCGGAGGGGGGCTGCCGAGAGGGGCGGCAAGCACGCTGGAGGGGGCGGCGGTGAGGAGGCGATGAGTGGAGGAGGAGGGCTGATGAGGGAGGGCGGAGGAGGGGTTGACGGGGGAGGAGGAGGAGGAGACGGATGAGGGAGGCCACGGGGACTGACGGGAGGTGGCGGGAGGCGATGAGGGAAGGCAGCGCGGAGGAGGGCCGATGAGGGAGGCGGAGAGGCGATGGAGCTAGACAGGTGGGG
Source organism: Eptatretus atami (assembly GCA_035128595.1). Lineage (NCBI taxonomy): Eukaryota > Metazoa > Chordata > Myxini > Myxiniformes > Myxinidae > Eptatretus > Eptatretus atami. Next base: position 68,367,326 of record CM068957.1, on the reverse strand, counting down.
TTTGACGACAGGGAGGTGGCCCGCGAGATAGGCGGCGAGGCGCCGATGAGGTGCCGACGAAGGTGGAGGAGGGCCGACGGAGACGGAGTAGGCCGACGGAGGCGGAGGGGGCTGACGAAGACTGAGGAGGCCGACGAGGGAGGTCGGGGAGGGCCGACGAGGGAGGCGGGGTAGGGCCGACGGAAGCGGGGGTAGGGCCGACGAGGGAGGCGGGGTAGGGCACGAGGGAGGCGGACGGCCGACGAGGGGGTGGAGGTGGTTGGCCGACGAGGGAGGTGGCAAGTGCTGTCGGTGGGGGGGTGCCGGATAGGTAGGACGGTGAGGGCCGTTGGTGGGGGGGGGGTGCCGGGTTGGTAGGCGGCGAGGGTGTCGGTGGGGAATGCCGAGTTTAATTCAACAGAAAATACCAAATATTTACAAAGGACAATAATCCAACGGGGGTAATGATAAAATAATGAAATAAATAAATCCTAAAGTCGAGGCGCTTCCTTAATACAACTCAATACAGACAACGGGGAAACAAATAAATAGAACACCTTCCTTTCAACTATCTTGGAACTGGCTTCTTGGCCCAGAGATGGTCTTTGTGGAACTTGGAATCGATGTGCTTCTATTCACACGTGCAGACTCGCGCAACAAAATGGCGCTTCTCTCATAGCGGGACAAACGCACGCCAGGCTATCCGCAAGCAGCACTCCAGACCAAAGCTCAGACCCAGTGCAACGACTTCATGCGCCGATTGTCCTCACCGACCCAACAAAGAGCCAAAGGCCAGCATCTTGCTTCACCACGCAAGCCAAATCGCCTCAACACTAATACAAGGGTCGTGTCGTCGTCCTCGGCGTGTGCTCACCTTACGCTCTTGCCTCTGAATCTGCCTCGTGCTTGCGCTCTTCTGATCTCTCGTCCTATTTAGTTGGAAGCCTCCCACAATGCGCCAGCCAACCTTCCTTTCAATCACACCTTTCTATCCTCCACCTCCGGGGCGTGGCCTGCTCACTCGAAACCTGGGAAGGCGGGGCTTCTGCCTGCTTGGCACGTTTGCTTTAGGTACGTGTTCTCCACCTTTATTGCCAATCTTGAAATATAAAAACATTGGGAAAAAGTCAGAGGGGCAATTACATACTGGGGAAGCTTATTCTTAAACCCAAGCGAATTAACAAGACACCACACCCTCGTGTGGTGACACGTAACACTTTAGCTCACAGGTTCCCTACTTAGTTCCATCGGGATGCCTCCTACATGTCCTCAGACCAAGCAACTCTACACAATGCTATATTCCCCATTAAATGCTTCTATCTACTCCACAACCGTAACAATATTTTTTTACTTCCATTTGTGGTGCCCCACCAAACGCCATAATAAGCCATTCATACACATTAACATGGTGTTTGTCAAAGGAGGAAAAACCCCATGGTGATTAATTATTAGTATTAATATTTTTTGTCATAACATTAATATTGTTGTGGACCCGGGGTTGGGGCGAGGAAGACCACGAGGGGTGAGCTACCTCAGGTTCCCACAAGACTCTCCGGAATCGCAGGCCATCGCACACGAATAACTTGGTGACGCGGCGGGTCGCTAAATAATCGACCGTGAATGCCAATAACCCGACTAAGTGATTTAGGGTTCTCCGTCTAATACTATTTACCTAAAGGTCATATGATCTAATGACCGGGGGACACTCTCTCGGCACGCACTTGCTGAAACCGGATCATCTTACCAGATCAGATGCAACGGAGCGGGACTGCTAAGCACGTACCGGCTAGGAAACATCGTTGGGGAATAACGTCTCAGCTAAACTAGAGTGCGAACCATGCTGGACCAACGGAGGAAAAGACAAAAAACAAGCTGGGAACATTTCTATACAAGCATTTATTTACAATGGTAGAAAGTTTGTGGCACAGTGAATTGAATTTATTTTATTTAACAGCAGGGATAGCGAGGAATTTGTGGGGTGTGGCAAGGGCAAGCAATCTTACATAAGAAGACAGAACAGAGTTATCCTGTTATAATTGAACAATTTTAACTTGAACTAGGACAGGTGCGCACACACACGCACACACACACACACACACACAACACACACACAACACAACACACACACACTTAGATATAGCCAGAGAGAAAGACAGCAGATGAGGATAAACGGCTTCCCAATACCTGGCGTGGTCGTCTAGACCAACGCAACCAGAACGCTTCGGAGATGTAGGTGGGAGGGAATACTGGTGGTGTCTAAGGGAGTGAAGTGGGAGGTGTGGTATAGTGCAATGTGGAATGTGGTGTTGGGGGGGGGGGGGGGGTGCAGTGTCGTGCCAGAGGAAATGGAATTGTGAGTCAGTAATGATGCTCTTTGTGTGTCCAAAAGCGGATAGAGAAAGAGGGAGAGAAGATTGCGTGACGTGAAAGATCCTTCACCCTAGCCGTGTATAGGTCTGTTTGTGTAGCATGTACCTCCGTGGGACACACCGACTGAGCGTTCCCACCTCGAGATGTGGCGCGTTATCTCCTGATTGATCACTTTTCCGGGGCTCGTGGCAACGTGCGCTCCGCACTGGTCCGTCTGGCTGCACAGGGGTGGTGGAACGTTAACAGCATGGCAAGGATCTCGGCAGTTGCCCCAGATCAGGCTCTCAAGAAGAAGCACGTCCTGGTAATCGCACACCAAGAGCGGGACAGCCAGTGAAGGGGAGGCAATGAAGAGCAGGCAACGAAGAGAAGAGGAGAGCGAACGAACGGCTCCACACTCCGCCTTTCATAAGCCCCAGGCGAAGGGTGGGTTGATGACCCGAAAGCGCTTGCTGTGACCCAAATCCTGCTCCTCTTGGGCCACAGTGCCAGAGCCACGCCCCACCATGCTCCGGGGCAGAAACTGTCTCAGTTGCCTATCCGCTTCGGCACAGGTCGAAGCTCCTAACTCAACATGGCGTATGCTCCCTGAACCGGCACCCCGGCCCTGAACATGCAGTCTGAATGTCGAATAGTAACGGACTTTTCCTTCCACCCACGGGCCCCCCTCTTGAGCCAAAATGCACACCCAGGCCCCGTACCAAACTCCCGGATCGTGCTTCTTGTGACCCCTCCTCGCCGCCCTTGTCTTGCCGTGGTCTGGTGACTGGACGAGGGTTGTATCAATTCCACATGCTCACCAGGGACGTCCCCGGTGAGATGCGGTCGAGCTATTCACGTCTGTTGCTTGGCCCAGCATCGCGCGGTGCCGAGGACAGCCCAAGTCGTGCAGTACTCCTCTATATAGAGTGGCGAATTGTAGCGATGCAGTGGTACGAGGAAGTGTGGGAATATTTTTCCCGTGTGCAGGAGGCGTTTGTGGTCGAAGTGGTGAGGTTCGGTGAGCGAGGTGCGAATCAAGGTAAGGTGCCGGTTGGGAATTGGCGTGCAAATTTGAATGAAATAATGGCGTGCGATGCCCGTGCGTGGGTTGTGTGGTGTGTAGTGGATGGAGTGTGGTGGTTCTGAGCCACGGGAGGCATCATGATGTGCTTATTATCAATCGCATCTTGAATTGCGTGTGTTCTTGCTTGCTTGTTTTGTACCATGGCTCAAAGGAAAGGGTTGGAGTAGAAATCAGAATATGAGATAAAGATAGTTAATAGACCTAACTATGAGACCCACGCAACGCACTTCGTTCTGTTAACCCACAAGACATGAGGGGAGGTCTAACTGCATGAAGACAAACGAAATAACTGCTTGGGGATCACTATGTTGGGTGCCATTGCCTTTGTGGAACTGCAACAATATTATGCTAATGTCATTACCTCTGCCACTGAAGGTGGGTAGAAGTTGTGTTCACATCTGTCTGTCTGACAGGATATCTAAAAAAGTTGTGGATGGATTCAGACAAAATTTGGTGGACAGTTTGGGTGTGTGACAAGGACGAAGTTATTAGATTTTTGTGAAGATACACATACAAGAATTTTAAAAGTGATTCTTCACCATTGAGCGATACGGATAAAGCTGATTTTCATAGCACGATATTTTACAAAGTTGTGGGGGATTTGGATGAAGCATGGTGGACAGGTTGGGTGTGTTAAAAGGACAAATCAATTTGATTTTGGTGAAGATCTGGATTTGAGAATTAAAAAAAAAAAGTGATTCTTCACCACTTAGATATGGGTCCAAAAACGATATATAGCATGATGTTTCAAAAAGTTGTGGATCAGTTGTGACAAAACTAGGTGGATGAACAAGTCGATTTAGATTTTGGTTCAGGTCCGGATCCAGATCCGGCCTATCGGTGGGATACAAAACGTAAACTGTTTAGCCTAGCAGAGGTATACGCTCCACTGAGTGCCGTTCTCGTTAGTTATTACTCTCGTTATTAGAAGCAGCCTTGGAAAATCGCCATGATAAGCTATCTATCCACCTTTACACGGATTTCGCCCAAGGTGGAAAATCCCCTCGGGGAGTGGGGCAAACAAAGTCGCTCCAACCTCGTTTGTGTAACTCTTAGTCCTCGTGTCATGTTTGGTTAAGATTGGATAAGGAACGACTGAATGTATCATGGTCAGACTTACAGACATCAAATTATGTATATTCGTGTGAATTGCTTTGTTTCCAACTTCCCCTCTCTTTTTTTCTAAAATATACTCCTATTCTATTGCTGCTGATGGCTTTTTTGTTTAACTCATGTCTTCTCGGTGACGTCGTGTTATTCAGTACAAAGATGGGGCTGAAGTTGTTCTTTGGATGAACACTGTGGGGCCTTATCACAACCGGCAAGAAACGTACAAGTACTTCGTGCTGCCTTTCTGCAAGGGGTCGAAGAAAACCATCAGCCATTACCATGAGACTTTAGGAGAAGCACTTCAAGGCACTGAATTGGAATTCAGTGGTCTGGACATAAAATTTAAAGGTACGATTTGAGCTTGTGATTTACAAGTATTATTAAAATTTAAAGGAAACATTATCTTTATGCTTTTCTGCACTAAGTAGTTTATTATTTCGTTAATGCTTCTAAAGAAAGGTTCCATTGATTTTATTTCTCATGTGGCATGGTACTGTTATATATATTGTGTGGGGGGTGGGGGTGTTAGGCAGGAGGGGTGGGACATTACCATAGAACAGATAGAAGTGTATAAAGTAGCATGGTGCGTGTACGAGTAGCTAGCCCTTCTCAATGTGATTAAGTAGGAAACTGTTAGCTTGATGATTGTCTTGTTTGAATGTGCACCATACAGGGGATGGTGTTTGGTAATAATTAATTAGGGACTAAGGTTAAGGAAATTGTATGTATAACCCTTTGTAATGTCCCACCGGGTGGAATTGGGTGGCATTGGGGGCCAGGCAAGAGAGAGAGAGGGGGCGGTCCATCAGGGCGCCTTCCGAGCAAGTGTCTCGGGCTGGTGGTGTAGCCGGACCCTGGAGGGTGTTGAGGCCTCTGGGGGTCCGAGGTGGCTCCCCTCGGGCACCGATCATGGTGCAACATGAGGACTACTAGGGTGTGGTGGCACCACAGGGACAGTAAGGGCCTGATAAGCTGACCGCCTGGGCAAGCAGCCTGGCAGCTTCTCCCTGAGGCTCTGGGACAGCCAGCAATGAGGCACCTGCCATACTGTGCTGGTCTATGGACGTGGGTCGATCCGCACGGATTAGGTATGAGTGCAGCCTACCGGGCACCATTGGAGCATCTGTGGAACGTCATGGAGTGATTGGGAAAGGCGCAGAGAGGCTTGCATGGCCTTCTACAGATGGTCCACTGAAATACAAGAGCTTTCGGTTTGGGAAGAGAGCCCTGAGTTTTAATTGGCATGGGAGACATGGGGAGAATGGCTGCAGCAGGCGCTGCTAGTGTTGAACGGGCTCCCTCGTGGTGATTGGATTTGTGCTTAAATTTACCTTTCCCCATTGTCAGGACTCACCATGCTTTGCTATTCGGGGTATGTAGGTGAGTTTGGGGAATTGGTGTGGATGACAGGCAAGTGTGGCCATGAGAGACAAGCATGTGGATCAGGTGGAAAGGGTTTAAATGTGATGTGTGTTGTAAATTAAAGGATTGTGTTTTGTTTGAGTGTTTATTGATGATTAGTGTGGACCCAGTATCCTGTATAGCAGGCATTGGAGATTGGAATGGTAGTGGGGGCAGGGAGTGACATTTGGGTTTTTGTGCGTGCGTGCGTGTTGTGTGCATGATTGCGGGTGCGAATGAGGCTCTGGAGTTGTGACTGCGACCCCTCCTGAGGTAACTCACCCCGGTATCCGGAGTTGTCTGGAGTTTGGGGGCTCGGCGGAAGAGGGTCTGTTTGGGTGACTATTTGGTAGAAACCCTTGGTGATCCGGGGAGAGGCCAGGAGTGCCTGAGGCCAAGAAAGCCTGTGTGTGTGGAGACACTCCCCAGCGGGACTTACAGCTAAGGAGCTGCTGGGGG
>CM068957.1:68316957-68327804 GCA_035128595.1 Eptatretus atami | reverse complement strand
TCAAAGAAAATTGATTAGTCTACTGATAACAATACTTTATGTTAATTAACACATGCAGTTTTGCATGTTTCTTTAAAAATATCCAAGCATATATAACTTACTTGATCTGTTGACACAGTTCATTGATCTTCATGGCAGCCATTTTTGTCACAACTGTACTGGGGAAAAACTGCTCTGTGAAAAATGATTTTTTTAACACTTTTCTCGCTATAGCCGTATGAACTGAATTGGAACGGTGCTACAGCATATAAAAAGTCACGCGATGCAATCTCTTCAGTGTCTTCATCGTATGTACCCTTGATATTATTTGCTCAAGCTTTATAGGTCTAAACTTAACAATTGGTCAATTTATTACAATTTAGTCAAAATATGGTATCTGATATACCAATATTGCAATATGACTATTTATATGGATGATAATGGTTTATTTAAACATATCAGTGTATTCTTGACCCCCAAAACATAAGGTTTGCACTGAAATTGGGTTCATGTCTAGATTTTTGGCCGAGTTACGGCCAAAAAAGTTTTGATGGCGGCCATTTTGCAATTTGCTCTAAAAAAATTGCTCAAGCGTGACAAAGTGGCAATCACTTCGGATTGAGTTTTAGTATAGTCCTATGTTACCAGAATCTGCAATAAAATTGTGTATGTACTCCAAAACACACTTTAGCCAATGGCTGCCAGACTATAAAGCAATTTAGTCTTGAGGAAACAGCTATTCTGCAAGGAGTGTTTATTTGAAGAAAAAAAGAAAAATAATTTGCATCATTGTTCACTTGAGGTTGAAATTCTTCTCTGCCTAGGAATTGTTGGTGAGGTTGATGAGAATATGGAAAGCTTTTACTTATGGACGCACAAAAAGTTGGATATTGGTTACAACGGTGACAAGATTATGGATGTAAACTTAACGAGTGAAGTAAAAGTGAAGCTTGTACCAAATATCAAGATTCCTTTGACATATTCGGTAAGAATAGCTGAACAGCACCTTCCTTCCTATTTATCGATGCTTTTTTTTGTGGATGCAAGTTGTCCTAGTGGAAATTTTGGTTTCAAACCTTGTGCTATATTTGCAGGTTAAGTGGAAAAAAGTTGGAGTGACATTTGATCATCGATTTGACAAATACCTGGATCCCTCTTTTTTCCAACACCGTGTGAGTATTAAAATATTTTAGCACTCGTAAGTTGTATTGTTCGTTTTTCTTTCCATCATTGTGTTTGTTAATTTAGGTTGATGGGTAAATGTTTTGGTATAAATTTTTCCACTTACCATTTAATTTTTTATTTTTTTCAAACAAAATAAATACCGTTGTAAATGCTTTGGGCATCTCTGAAAAGAGGAGGTGGGCAGTTAAAACACAATATTTTTAATTAATAAATTTTAAAACAGCTTATTGTTTTGTCATTGTTATGTTCTATATGCCTGGTGTTGGCTCAATGGTTAGGGTGGTAGGCTTGGGATCCGAGGATCCTGAGTTTAAATCCCGCTTGGCTGTTGAATGAATACCAGGTGGGGTTGACTGCCTGTCGTCCTGAGGTCGGCAAAATGAGTGCCAACATGCTGGTATCCTGTGTCGGAGTGGCAACCTGTCCAGGATTGTGCCAAATAACCAAGGAGACTGCTTAGGCAGCACCAACACTCTGTATTGAGCATGGTCCCAATGGATGGATGGATGGATTGTTTTGGTCTATTGTATTTTCTGGGTGTGCTCTGGCTTTCAAAAGGAATTAGCCACTGTGGCTAATGCAGGTTTAGAATGATTACCACAGGAGAAAGGAAATAGCCACATATTTTATTCAAAAGTTTTTTTTTAGCAATATGAAATAATAAGTTAATTTTAAGGCGGATGTGTGAGTTGGTTGGATGAGTGAGTTGGATTGTTCAGATTGGTTGGATGAGTGAGTTTGACGTGGAAGATTGGTTGAATGAACGACCATCAGGGGAGGTGGTGATTGTGAGGGATGGTGGTGGTGGTGATGTGTTGTGTGTGGAGGGGGGGGTATGGTCCTTGTGCCTTTAGTAGGTGGTAATGGGGTGGGTTGTGGACCAGGATTGGACCAACCTCATGCCAGTCAAACTCACTCATCCAACCAATCTCACCCAACAACTTCACTCATCCAACCAATCTCACACATCAAACTCACACTTCCAACCAATGTCACACATCAAACTCACTCATACAACCAATCTCACCCATCAACTTCACTCATCCAACCAACCAAAGTCACCATCAAACTACTCATCCAAACAAACTCTCTCATCCAAACAAACTCATCCTACTACAGTACTACTACTGATTGTGTCAAACTCACCTGGCAACCACTGACCCAACGAAGCATGTAGCGCTGAGTAGCGCCGAATCATTCCGGAAATAAAATTTAAATAAAATTTTGAGACGAGAATCATGCGTAATTTCGTCGATTTTTTTTTTACTAGAAACTAGTTTAAAACTATTAAAGTTAGTATATATAAGCTTGTACGAAATCACGCGTGATTCCCGTAGTCAAAACATACAAAATGGCGGCCGTCTCAACGAAGGTGAATTCTGTGCTAAAATCACCCAAAATTCATTAAAACTGGTAAAAAAAACCCACAAAACATGGATTAGCCACAGTGGCTAATGGGGTGCTTTAAAAATATTAGCCACAGGTAAGGGGGATTCGCCCTGTGGCGACGTGGCGAGCAGCAGCGCACACCCAGATTTTGTTGTTGGAAAAAGTGGCAGGAGTAAATAGTGCTGTTTGAATATGTGGATTTGTGCTATATTACTAATTTTACTCTCACTTTGACTGCAATCAGATACACTGGTTTTCCATCTTTAACTCATTCATGATGGTGATCTTTCTGGTTGGTTTGGTGTCCATGATCCTAATGCGCACTCTGAGAAAGGACTTTGCACGATACAGCAAGGAAGAAGAGATGGATGACATGGTGAGCTCTTTTCATGCTGCTACATTCATTATTCTTTTATTGTAACTCAAGGAGACTCGCACCACTAGATGGCAATGTTTCCATGTGGATTCTGCAGTTGGGTATAACTGATTGCCTTAGTTAGAATGCACTTGTTAAAAAAAGTAGAAATTTTGACCATATGTAAGACTTGACAGACTTTAAGAATTATTGCATTTTTTTTATTTTTTATTCACTACTGGCCAATCAATGTATTTGATATAAATTTTATATTTATCACCATATGTAATTTTTTTCTCTACATTCACTTCAAATAAAAAAAAAAAATTTGTGTTGACATCATGATGGCACTTTGGATTATTTAATGGGGTTTGATGTCATGGTCAGTTGTAATACAATTTTTATGCTTCCGTGTGTGTGTGTGTTTGTGTGTGTGATTGTTAAAATCTTTCCCTTATTTCCCACTTTTTAATATTTTTTTTTCCTATTCCCATAACCTCACAGCCTGTTTTTCTCAGTGTGGCCATCTGACTTTGGATGCTCAGCTTATTTTCCCCTCGTGCACACATTACAGTACTATGTTCAACATGCTGATCACAGTTAACTTCAGGGTGAATTGTCAAATATTTGTAGTCATGTTTTTTTCATGGATTTTAAATTTTTTAATCACCTTTCCATTGCTACCCATGAACAGACAGAAAAAAAATAACTGGCATATACATGAACATGTTGAAATTGATAAAGGCAACCCATCTGCAAAACAAATTGTCTGTGGGTAGCAGGTTTTTCTTTGTTCCATTAAATTAGAAGCAATTAGAAATTACCTGTTACCACTCATAAAGGATTGGGCAGAGAAGTAGTGTGAATACATTTGAGCTCACTAGTGTGCGTTCAATATCTGATTTGAATATAAACTCGCATTGGTGCTTCGCATGTGGGGCGTTGCATCACAAAGTGAACAGTCCCTTGGATACTCATCTACTGGCATTAGTTGGTGGGCATTAAAGAACCCATGGTGTCCTTCATCAAGAGTAGGTGAGTTATGACTGGTACCCCAAACAGATTCTAAGTGCAGCATCAGGCTTGGCTAGCTGGTTGTGAAAGACTTGGGCCAAAACCTTTCCCGAGCCAAACCCCCAAGAAGATGGGAATAATTGGGTTGTCTAATAAGTCGTGATAAACTTTTAAAAGTTTGATGGAAAAGAAACAATCGTCATGGATTGTGATCTTGCCAGTTTTGTGAATTATCTTGGTTTTGCAAAATAATTGTAACTTTTGATTTTAATCTAACAATTGCAATTTCAATGGCCAATAAAAGGTGGTGATTTTCCAATAAAAGGTTTCTAAAGCCTATGTTTGCTGACGTTACCAGTTGTAGCAGCTGACGCTGCTTTATGCAATGGGCTGTTCTGTTTTTTGTGGTTTTTTTGGTAGTTGTGTTTTTCTCTCCCCCTCCCTCATCCCCTCTCTCCTGCTCCCCATAGATTGTAACTTAGCCAGTTTACCCATTTTGTGTTTCTCTATCTCACACACACACACACACACACACACACGCCCAAAATTATTCATACCCTAACCAAATTTGGAGTATTTTCAATCGTGTTATTTGAGGAATGAGTTTCTTCTGGCTTAAGTTACATAAGAATGTGACAAACAGCTGAAAAATCCTGCAAGAGACATTTCCAGAGAATACATTGTTTCGGGGTATTTATTGATAGATTAACAAAAAAATGTCATGTCCAGAATATTCATACCCTGCTTAGATCAGTTCAAAGTCACATTCAGTAATCAATGGAAAAGCCTCTGTTTGTGATTACAGCTTCCAAACGGTTTTTATACTTGCTCACAAGTTTTTGCATGTTCTACAGGGATTTGGCCCACCTCCTCTTCGCGAAAGGTCTCCAGGTCTTTGAGGTTGGAAGGCTTCCTTGCCTCACTCCGGTCTTGAGCTCCCTCCACAGATTCTCGATTGGGTTGAGGTCCGGACTTTGGCTGGCCACTCTAGAACGTCTACATCATTATCCCGAACCATTTCTTGACTGACTTGGCGGTGTGTTTTGGATCGTGTCCTGTGATACGTCCATGCTCCCCCGAGGTGAAGTTTCTCTGTGACTGTTTTGTGTTTTCCTCAAGGATCTTGATGTACTGCTCCTTTTTCATGATGCCATCCACTTTGACGAGATTGCCGGGCCCACTGGTGAGAACATCCCAAAGCATAATCTCCCGCCTCCATGCTTGTGGCGGATCGTGTTCTTAGGGTTGTATGCTTCACCTTTCTTTCACAAAACGAAAGCAACATCTCTGTGCCCAAAAGCTCATTTTCATCTCATCCGACCAACAGAATGAGGACCAAAAGGTTGGATCTTTGTCAGGTGAGCTTTTGCAAAAGGCTAGACGAGCCTTTCTGTGCCTGGGATGGAGGAGTGAGTCTTTCTGGTCGGCGTCCATGAGACCCCCCTTGTGCAACGTCCGCTGGAGTGTCTGCTTGATATCTTGGTCCCAGACTCGCCAAGGTTGTTCAGGAGAGCCTTAATAGTGATCAGTGGCATGGTTGTTGGCTCTCGCCATACTTTTCTTGCAGACGAGGCGACACCTTGCTTCCGACCACGTCTTCAATGTTTTTTTACAGTGTGGAACTCCTTGTACTTCCTAATTATGCTTTGGTATGGTGGCAACTGGCACTTCGGAACTGCTTCGAAATAGCTTGTAGCCTCCCCCCCCTCCCTTGGTGACATTCACAATGCACAATCGAAGGACCTCCTGACTTCTTCTTCTTCGCCCATGCTGACAATGACCTGAGAATGATTGCATCAGCTCCCCTTAATTTATAGTCTAAAAGCAGAGTGTTGTTCCATAACATTCCTCACTGTAATTCAATAGACCACATTTGGTAATGCATTCAGATTGTATGCACAATATTGAATAATTGCATAACATTATAAAGAATCTTAGGAATATCAAAAGCATGTGCATTATCACAAATATTGACCTCAATTCTGAGACTTGGTACGAGGTATGAATAATTTTGGACAGGCATAAAAACAGAAATCTTAACATTTCTATTGTTATGCTAATAATGTAAAAGAGAGAGATTTTTTAGCACGTAAGTTGTATTGTTCGTTTTTCTTTCCTCATTGTGTTTGTTATTTAGGTTGCTTTTTTGATGTAAATGTTTGGTATAAATTTTTCCATTACCATTTATTTTTTATTTTTTTCAAACAAAATAAATACAGTGTAAAGCTTTGGGCTCTCTGAAGAGAGGAGGTGGGCAGTTAAACACAATATTTTTTAATTATAAATTTTAAAAAGCTTATTGTTTTGTCATTGTTATGTTCTATATGCCTGGTGTGGCTCATGGTTAGGGTGGTGCTTGGGATCCGAGGTCCTGGAGTTTAGAATCCGCTTGGCTGTTGAATGAATCCAGGTGGGGTTGACATGCCTGTCGTCGCTGAGGTCGGCAAAGTGAGTGCCAACATGCTGTATCCTGTGGTCGGAGTGGCAACTGTCCAGGATTGTGAAATAACAAGGAGACTGCTTAGGCAGCACGCAACACCCTTATTGAGCATGGTCCCAATGGATGGATGGATGGATTGTTTTGGTCTATTGTTATTTCCTGGGTGTGCTCTGGCTCAGGAATTGCCACTGTGGTAATGCAGTTTAGAATGATTAGCCACAGGAGAAGGAAATAGCCACATATTTATTCAAAGTTTTTTTTTAGCAATATGAAATAATAAGTTAATTTTAAGGCGATGTGTGAGTTTGATGGGTGAGGGTTCGGTTGGATGGAGTGGTTGGATGTTAGATTGGTTGGATTGAGTGAGTTTTGACGTGGAAGATTGGTTGAAATGAACGCATCAGGGGAGGTGGTGATTGTGAGGATGGTGTGGTGTGGATGGTGTGTGTGTGGGAGGGGGGGGGGTATGGTCCTTGTGCCTTTAGTAGGTGGTAATGGGGGTGGTTGTGGACCAGGATGACCAACCTCATGCGTCAACTCAAATGCATCCAATCAATCTCACCCAACAACTTCACATATCTAACAATCTCACACATCAAACTCACACTTCCCACCAATGTCCACACATGCAAACTCATCCATACAACCAATCTCACCATGCAACTTCATCATAACCAACCAACCAAAGTCACCATCAAACTGCACTCATGCACAAACTCTCCTCATCAAACAAACTCACCTACAACAGGTACTAACTGATTTGTGCAAACTTCACCTGGCAACCATTGACGCAACGAAGCATGTAGGCTGAGTAGCGCCGAATCTTCCGGAAATAAAATTTTAAATAAAATTTTGAGACGAAATCATCGCGTATTTCGGTTCGATTTTTTTTTTTTAACTAGAAACTATTTAAAAACTATTAAAGTTAGTAAACTAAAGCTTGTACGAAATCACGCGTGATTCCCGTAGTCAAAACATACAAATGGCGGCCGTCTCAACAAGGTTGAAGTTCTGTGCTAAAATGCACCCAAAAATTCATCTAAAACTGGTAAAAAACCCACTAAAACCTGGATTGCCAGTGGCTAATGGGTGGTTTAAAATTATTAGGCCACAGGTAAGGGGGATTTCGCCTGTGGCGACGTGGCGAGCAGCAGGCGCACACCCAGATTTTGTTGTTGAAAGTGCAGGAGTAAATAGTCGTTTGAATATGTGGTTGTGCTATATTACTATTTTACTCTCACTTTGACTGCAATCAAGATACATCATGGTTTTCCATCTTACTCATTCAATGGATGGTGAATCTTTCTGGGTTGGTGTTGGTGTCCATGATCCTAATGCGGGCACTCTGAAGTAAAGGATTGCACGATACAGTCAAGGAATGAAGAGAGGATGACATGGTGAGCTCTTTCATGCTGCTAAATTCATATATTCTTTTTTGTAACTCAGAGGAGACTCGCTACCACTAGATGGACATCGTTTCATGTGGATTCTGCAGTTGGGTATAACTGATTGCCTTAGTTAGAATGCACTTGTTAAAAAAGTAGAAATTTTGACCATATGTAAGACGCTGACAGACTTTAGGTATTGCATTTTTTTTTATTTTTTATTCAACTATGGCCAATAATGTATGATTAATTTTATATTTATCACCATATGTAATTTTTTTTCTCTACATTACTTCAAATAAAAAAAAAAATTTTGTGTTGATCATGATGGCACTTTGATTATTTAATGGGGTTTGATGTCATGGTCAGTTGTAATACAATTTATTATGCTTCCGTGTGTGTGTGGTTTTGTGTGTGTGATGTTAAAATCTTTCGCCTTATTCCCACTTTTTAATATTTTTTTTTTCTATTCCATAACCTCGAGCCTGTTTTTTCTCAGTGGACATCTGAACTTTGGATGCTCAGCTTATTTTCCCCTCGTGCACACATTACAGTCTATGTCAAATGCAGATCCAGTTAACTTCAGGGTGAATTGTCAAATATTTTGTAAGTCATGTTTTTTCTTCATGGATTTAAAAATTTTTTAATCACTTTCCATGCTACCCATGAACAGACAGAAAAAAAAATAACTGGCATATACATGAACATGTTGAACATTGAATAAAGGCAACCCTCTGCAAACAAATTGTCTGTGGGCTAGGCAGGTTTTCTTTGTTCCATTAAATTAGAAGCAATTAGAATTACCTGCTTACATCATAAAGGAATTGGGGCGAGAAGTACGTGTTGATACATTTGAGCTCACAGTGTGCGTCAATATCTGATATTGAATAAACTGCGCATTTTGGTGTCGCATGTGGGGTGTTGCATCACAAAGTGACAGTCCTTGGATATCATCTACTGCATTAGTTGGTGGGCATTAAGATACCCATGGTCCTTCTCAGAGTAGGTGAAGTTATGATGGTACCCAAACGATTCTAAGTGCAGCATCGGCTTGGCTAGCTGGTTGTGAAAGCTTGGGCCAAAACCTTCCGAGCCAAACACCAAGAAGAGGGAATATTGGTTGTCTAATAAGCTCGTGATACTTTTAAAAGTTTGATGGAAAAGACAACAATGTCATGGATTGTGATCTTGCAGTTTTGTGAATTTCTTTGGTTTTGCAAAATAACTTGTAACTTTTGGATTTTAAATCTAACAATTGCAATTTCAATGCCAATAAAAGGTGGTGATTTTTCCCAATAACAGGTCTAAAGCCTAGTTTGCTGACCGTTCCAGTTGTAGCAGCTGACGCTGCTTTATGGCAATGGCTGTTCTGTTTTTTTGTGGTTTTTTTGGTAGTTGTGTTTTTCTCTCGCCCCTCCTTCCCTTCTCCTGCTCCGCATAGATTGTAACTTAGGGCCAGTTTACCCATTTTGTGTTTCTCTATCTCACACACACACACCAAACACACACACACGCCCAAAATTATTCATACCTAAACCAAATTTGGAGTTTTTCATCGTGTTATTTGAGGAATGGTTTTTTCTGTGGCTTAAGTGTACATAAGAAATGTGCATAACAGCTGAAGAATCACTGCAAGAGACACTTTTCAGAATACTTGCTTTGGGGGTATTTTATTGATAGATTTACAAAAAAATGTCATGTCCAGAAATTATTCATACCTTGCTTAGATTCAAGTTCAAAGTCACATTTCAGTAATCAATGGAAAAGCCTCTGTTTGTGATTAACGCTTCCAAACGTTTTTATACTTGCTCACAAGGTTTTTGCATGTCTCTACAGGGATCTTGGCCCACTCCTCTTCGCGAAGGTCTCCAGGTCTTTGAGGTTGGAAGCTTCCTTGCCATCACTACCCGGTCTTGGCTCCTCCACAGATTCTGCGATTGGGTTGAGTCCGGACTTTTGGCTTGGCCATCTAGAACGTCTACTCATTCCGGACCATTTCTTTGACTGATTGGCGGTGTGTTTTGGATGTTGTCCTGCTGATACGTCCAATGCTCCCGAGGGAAGTTTCTCTGTGGACGTTTTGATGTTTTCCTCAAGGATCTTGAGTACTTGCTCCTTTTTCATGATGCCATCTCACTTTGCGAGATTGCGGGCCACTGGCTGAGAAAATCCCCAAAGCATTTATGCTCCCGCCTCCTGCTTGCATGGTGCGGGACTGTGTTCTAGGGTGTATGCTTCACCTTTCTTTTCACCAAATGACGAAAGCAACATCTCTGTGCCAAAAAGCTCCATTTTCATCTCATCCGCCAGAACTGAGGCCCGCAAAAGGTGTGGATCTTTGCCAGGTGAGCTTTGGCAAAGGGCTAGACGCAGCCTTTCTGTGCTGGGATGGAGGAGTGGAGTCTTTCTTGTCGGCGTCCATGGAAGACGCCCTTGTGGCAACGTCCGCTGGAGTGCTGCCTGATATCTGGTCGCAGATCGCCAAGGTTGTTCAGAGAGAGCTTATAGTGATCAGTGGATTGTGTTGTCTCTCGCATATTCTTTTCTTGCAGACGAGGCGCACCTTTGGCTTTTCCGCCAGTCTTCATGTTTTAGCTAGTGTGGAAACCTTGTACTTCTAATTATGCTTTTGTTATGGTGGCAACTGGCACTCGGAACTGCTTCGAAATAGTTGTAGCTTTCCCTCTTGTCGAGCATTCAAATGCACAATCGAAGGACTCACTAGACTTCTTTCTTTATCGCATGCAGACAATCGACTGAGAATGATGCATCAGCTCCTTATTTATAGTCTAAAAAGCAGAGTGTTGTTCATAACATTCTCCCTGTAACATTCATAGACCACATTTGTAATGCATTCAGATTGTTGCACAATCTGGAATAATTGCATAACATTATAAGAATCTAGGAATATGCAAAGCATGTGCATTAATACAAATATTACCTCAATTCTGAACTTGGTAGAGGTATGAATATTTTGGACAGGCATAAAAACAGAAACTTAACATTTTATTGTTTGCTAATAATGTTGAGCAAAATATATGTGGAGCATTGTCATGCACTAATGTCCTTGGGTGAAGTGAAGTTTCCCCACTCCAGCTTA
>CM068957.1:68289138-68312629 GCA_035128595.1 Eptatretus atami | reverse complement strand
GGCAAAGGCAGGCAAATAAAGGCATGGCGAATGCGGACCTGCTGATGCAGCACAAACAGTCCGGCATATGAAGCTGGCCAGCTTCTGGTCTGGTCCGTGAGGTTCTGGAGGGAGTGCGGTGATGCCGGTGTAACAGTTTAACTACCCCCCCCCCGGGGGGGTACTTGTCTGGGATTAAAAATAGATAAATGGATAAAAAATGTATGTAAAGACATGGAACACCGGCAGGCAATAAAGGTATATATTTATATAGGTATATATATACCTATATATATATTTTAGTATATATTTTTAGTATATATATATTTTTTAGTTATAATTATAATTATATAATATTTTTAGTATAATTATTTTTGGCTATAGGGGAACAAGTTATCCAGGAGGGGGGAGACATTCCTAGGACAAGTACCCGCCCCCCCGGGGGAGTTGTCCAGGGGCGACTTATCTGTTACACTGGCCGCTCTGAAACGGGCCTCGGACCTACCCTACTGTCTCCCCAATTACCTATCGCTTTGCCGTCTTTTGTCCCACCACTCCTTAATTGCAACAACAAATTTAGACTCTCCGCCCCCCTTTTTTAATTATTATTAATTATTATGTTTTTTCTTTATAATTGCTTGTCCTAAACCCCTTACTGTCTTTGTCTGGCTAACCTATCCTACCTGCCTACTCCCAACCCCTAAGATCCTTCTTGAGGGGAATAAGGAAGAGACAGGTGGATCTGTCTCGAGGCCCAATGGAGTCTCAGAATAACCTCCACAGATTTCAGCAATCTCACCAAAGTGAGTCCAGCGGCCTATGGAGAGCGAAGGGATGGATGGTGCGAAGGGGTACATTTCCTATTTACCCTAGCATTTATTAAACTTTAATCTAGCCCCGGGGCTTTTCAAAACGCCTGTCTCGTTCCAATATCCATGATTCCTGTTGTCTGTGTTGGTGTCCATGATCAATTTGGGCCCTGCCCACAAATTTTCTCTCATGCCCTTGCACAATTTCGTGGCTGGGCAGCGTGACTCACCTGGCAGGGATTCCCCATCTGCCGAACTCAAACTATGGCTCCCCCGAGTCGCTGAGGCTGTCTCCAAGCAGTAGAGAGATGTCACTGGGTATGTAAATATATACAGTGGGGAGAAACAAGTATTTGAATACACTGCCCGATTTTGCAAGGTTTTCCCACTTACAAAGCAGCGTAGAGGTCTGTAATTTTTTATCATAGGTACACTTCAACTGTGAAAGACAGAATCTAAAAACAAAAATCCTGAATATCACATTGTATGATTTTTAAATAATTAATTTGGCCATTTTATTGCAATGAAATAAGTATTTTGATTCACCTACCAACCAGTAATTCGGCCTCTCACAGCCTGTTAGTTTTGTTTTTAAGAAGCCGCTCCCTTCTCCACTCATTACCTGTATTAACTGACCTGTTTGGAACTCGGTTATCTGCATAAAGACAGCTGTCCACACTCCAAATCATCAGACTCCAACCTCTCCACAATGGGCAAGACCAGAGAGCTGTCTAAGGACATTAGGGACAAAATTGTACTTGCACAAGGCTGGGATGGGCTACAGGGACAATAGGCAAGCAGCCTTGGTGGAGGCAACACTGTTGGCGCAATTATTAGAAATGGAAGAAGTTCAAGATACAGTCAATCTCCCTTGGTCTGGGGCTCATGCAAGTCTCACCTCGTGGAGCCTCAATGAACCATAAGAAAGGTGAGGGTTCAGCCAGAACTACACGGCAGGACCTGGTCAATGGTCCTGAAGAGAGCTGGGACCACAGTATAAAGAAAACCATAAGTAACACACTATGCCGTCATGGATTAAAAATCCTGCAGCGGGAGCAAGTCCTCTGCTCAAGCCAGCGCATGTCAGGCCGTCTGAAGTTTGCCAATGGCATCTGGTGATCCAGAGGAGGAATGGGAGAGGTCAATGTGGTCTGAATGAGACCAAAATAGAGCTTTTTGGTTTAACTCCACTCGCCCGTGTTTGGAGGAAGAATAAGGATGAGTATCAACGCCCAAGAACACCATCCCAACCGGAAGCATGGAGGTGGAAACATCATTCTTTGGGGATGCCTTTTCTGCAAAAGGGACAGGACGACTGCACCGTATTGAGGGGAGGATGGATGGGGCCAGTATCGCGAGAATCCTTGGCCAACACTCCTTCCCTCAACAAGAGCATTGGAAGATGGGGCCGTGGCTGGGTCTTCCAGCATGACAAACGACCCGAAACACACAGCCAGGGCAACCTAAGGAGTGGCCTCCGTAAGAAGCATCTCAAGGTCCTGGAGTGGCCTAGCCAGTCCTCTAGACCTGAACGCCAATAGAAAAATCTTTGAGGGAGCTGAAAGTCTGTGTTGCCAGCGACAGCCCCGGAAACCTGAAGGTTGGAGAAGATCTGTATGGAGGAGTGGGGCCAAAATCCCTGCTGCAGTCATTGCACCTGTTGACTAAGAAACGTCTGATCTCTGTTAATTACAAACCAAAGGTTTCTGTACCAAATATTAAGTTCTGTTTTTCTCTGATGTATCAAACTACTTATTTCATGCAATAAAATGCAAATAATTATTAAAAATCATACAATGTGATTTTCAGGATTTTTGTTTTAGATTCCGTCTTTTCACACAGTTGAAGTGTAACCTATAATAACAAGAGGTTTGGTGTCAAAGCCACCAAGTGCTGCCTTTTTATACATTTATCGTTTTTAAAAGACGAGTCCTAATAATTAATATTTTTTTTAATAATTCCTCTAACAAAATTTTTTTTTTGGGGGGGGGGGGGGGGGGGGGGGTTTGGAAATCACTTAAAAACATGTAGAAATGCAAAAAAAAAAAATTTCTCTAACAATTTTTTTTGGGGGGGGGGGGGGAACCAAGTCCAAAATTTAATGGCATGATCCTTGGACATACCTAACCCCCCACTAAGTTTCGGTCGAAATCCTAATCACTTAAACATGTAGAAATGCAAAAAAAAGAAATCGAAATTTCGTTTGAAAAAAAGTTGCAAAAAATTTTTTTTTTCTCTAACAATTTTTTTTTGGGGGGGGGGGGGGGTTGGAAATCACTTAAACATGTAGAAATGCAAAAAAAAAAAAATTTCTCTAGCAATTTTTTTTTGGGGGGGGGGGGGACCAAGTCCAAAAAATCTAAGGCATGATCTTGACCATACCTAACCCCCACCAAGTTTCGTCTAAATCCGTCGAGAGTTTCCGGAATACAAAAATTAACATTTTCAGCTTCACGCTCACGCCGGGGGTAGTCGCTATAGCTCTCTGTTCTTCGAAGCAGGCGAGCTAAAAATTACAGGACTTCTACGTGCTTTGTAAGTGGGAAAACCTGCAAAATCGGCATGTGTATCAAATACTTGCTCTCTGCCACTGTAATGTAATATATATATATATCTACAGTAACTCCCGTTTATCGCGGGGGTTCGTCCAACCCCCCCCCCCCCCCGCGATAAGTGATCCGCGATGAATGGATGCTCCCCAAAAAATGCCTTTTTTATAAACACCGGTGTATTACACACGATTGGTTTGATTTCTATATGTTGAATGTTAAACGGCTGTGCGGTAATATAGCGATTGGGTTTGATTTTCTATATTGGTGAATGTTAACGCTGTGCTGTATATAAACGTTGGGTTTGATCGGCCCTGATGTTGGCTACGTCCCTTCTTGATGTAAAGCCGTATGGTCGATTCATTCAAACCGTAACTGGCGTCCAACCGCGGCAGAACCTTTTTCGCTTCCCGAAGCATATCTAGCACCTTAACCTTCTCCTGGGAGCGTCAGGACCTTCCTCTGGCGCTTCAGTTCCTTTCCAGAAGCCTTAGAACGGTGGCAGGGCGTTTGGGCGCATCGGTAGGCTTGGAGAAAGACGTAGGAACAATATTCGAAGTTCACAAGCGAAACACTGCAAGACAAGCGGAATGATGAATGAAGGATTTATCTTTTATATTTTTTAGTATATTATTACCGGATATACGGGGGAACCGCAGAAAATATAGTTGGGTTCCAAGGGAAAACGCGATGAATCCGGTGGCGTGATTAGGTGACGCGATAAATGCGAGGGATGACTGGGTATATATATGTTATATATATATATATATATATATAATAATCGGAATCCATGGTGGAATCTCCAACCTTAAAATTGATAAGCACCATGCATACATAACCTTTCTCAAGAAGTTATGAAATTATCACGACATCCCCTAAATACCCAGGGTAGGGGTGGGCAAAGCTGGACACCAATCAAGCATATATCACAGTCACTCATCATTCTGACCATTATTAATTAAAAACCATAAGCATCATCACATCATGGATCAACAACACTCATGAAACCAATGGCCTTACACCAACACGGTCGATAACGATCATGTTCAGAATATCATCGAAAATAATCGGGTCAACACTCACTGCAAAGTAAACATGATCAGGTGTAATCAAAGCGTGCCGTTAAATGCATGAATAAGTAAATCCACGAACAGCATCATTATATTGAGCAAACGTGGCCATGTGTGGTGGTAAAGAGATGAGGGGGACGGAGGTTTAGGGTGGGGCGGGGGGGGGGTTAGTCCTGATGGAAATACCGGGTGATTGTACGATGTGGATTCCCATGCAATGTCCGGGATTTCCGGCGCGTTTATACAAGAGATGTCATTCGCTAAAGGTAAATCACTCACCCCTGCATGATCGATGTGACTGTTTCCTCTGCCCCTCGCCAAGCCTCTAGAATCTGTCTTCTGGTCTTGTCGGGGTCAACCCAAAATGCGAACCCTATCCCATAAAGTGTGTGTCCTGCCTGAGCGCTCATGTTTGGCAATGGGCAGCCTTTGGGTAATTGCACTCAAAGGTCTTGCGGTGTTCAGCAATGTGCTGGGCGAGGTCCTCCCTGTCTCTCCACATACTTGGGCTCCACAACCACAAGGAATATCGCATACAACCACCGCCTGCCTGTCTTTCCTCGTATTTATCCTTTACTCTCATAAGTGGCTCTTGAGAAGTGGAAGAACAGTTTTGCACTTACCCTCACTCTACGCATTTTCAATACTCTGCCGATGCCTCTGCGATAACCCCCTCCGGTACAGAAGCGACCATTTCGCATACATTCGCATACAATATATTTCCCCTGAAACAGTTGAACGATGCAAAAAATCCAGAGCAATATTATTTTGTTATATTGGATATTGGATCATTCCTGGTGGAAATTTTTGGCAATCGTTCAACTTTGCTTTCAGGGGAAAGCGTGGGGACTTGTGATGGCAACACCATCGACTTCCACTAAGTTTGACTCGGAATCGAGGTTGGGCACACACAGAAAGTATCATCCTTTAAAATAATATATACATTGAAAATGGATGAAATGATGTTCTGGATTTTGCACTACCTACATTCACTCAGCTTCAATAAACTCTGTGAAAATAATGCTTTTTCTTTTTGTTCAAACTGAGGTATTTGAACTTGTATTCCAGTTCTCTTTTTTTTCAGATACAGAGAATGCACAATCTACCATACCCAACTAAACTGACAGTTCGGTGACATATTGGTTTGGTGTGGACACTTGTGTACTGGTAATTTGGTATGGACAATTTGTTTTTTATTTTGCAATGTTTGTCATGTTTGTTGAAAATAGGTTGTTTATTCCAAAGTTGATGAGTTATGATATTGTATTTAGAACGACTCTACTTCCACTTCCATGCACTTAAATTTTACACAGAACAACACCTGGTAGTTTTCTACTCATGGTCAATATTTTTAATTGCCAAGTTTTAATCATAACTTCCTTCCCATGTTATTACCTCAAATGCACTTGCGGTCTCCAAAAGTTTGCAAAAAAGCACTGCATTCATTGAGTTGAATAGAAAATGAGGCAATACTAATAAAATTAGCATTTGATAACATGCAAATTCCTCCCGACACCACCAACAACTTTAAATCATGTTTGCTTATTAATCCTGAATTAAAAAAAAAAACATTCCCAAAATGTTTCGTGTAGAAATTTCTTGAGAGCCCTAATGTTTTGTTTTCATGATTTATTGGTTGGCAAGTATCCTGTGTATACAATACAAGGCAAATACCACCCGTCGCTTCACTGACGGGGATTACTGGGGGGTGGGGTGGGAGGAGACCGAGACGAGACGTTTGGTGGGGGAGTGGGAGAGGTGTGGGAAGGGAAGGCAACATGCGGTGGAGCTTAATTACGATTCATACTGCCTCATCAAAATGATTCCTGCATAGAATAACGTGAAGATTGAAACAAAATAATGCCTGAAAATTCATTTTCGACTGTCGTACTATAAATACCACGCCCAGAGACAAACACATGCCCAGACATGGTCATGGAGACGAGCACACGCCCCAGAACATTA
This sequence comes from Eptatretus atami, assembly GCA_035128595.1. Classification (NCBI taxonomy): domain Eukaryota; kingdom Metazoa; phylum Chordata; class Myxini; order Myxiniformes; family Myxinidae; genus Eptatretus; species Eptatretus atami. The sequence goes on along the minus strand of CM068957.1, from coordinate 68,306,257 downwards.
TCATACAGCTATTCGTAGTATGAAGATCAGGATCGATGATCTCAGAAAGGAAAGTGGGGGGTGGGAGGGGGGGGAAACATTTGAGCCGCTTATTGTTAAAGAAGTTCCTTGCGGCCTGTTCAAGTCAAGGGCCATGTTTGACGGCAAAAAACATGGCGGCCTTCAGACGCCCAGCAAGGTAACCCAAGATATGCCTTCAGAACCCAGAGAGTGACGTGGCCAAGGATCACCTGATAAAGGATGTAATTAAATAAGGCCATTACTTATCTTCAAAAGGGGTGTTTTAATTAACCCAAAACCCAAATTTAGATCGAGCACTTCTTGTAGTTCCTTTTTGTATGCATGCAAAGTTGCAGGCTGCTATGTTTCATAGTTTTGTGAGTTATTGAGGACAACACACACCACACACACACACACACACACACACACACACACACACACACACACACCACACACCACACTAGTATAAGATATAGGTTAATATTGAGGGCTGTTACCAAAATGTGACTGAAGATGCAACAATGTCGACTGAAGACGCTTATAACAGCACCTCCTCCAACTCGATTTGACACTCAAAGATGATGAACAATATCGCTATCAAGAAATTGACAAACATTCAGATATGTCAACAAAGGTTGAGCATGAAACATTGACCCTTTTGGCTTAAAAATAAATAAGAAATAAATTCACCTGCTCGAATTGACCTCTTTGGTCATAATATTTATTGGAATGACTAATATGCTTCCTTAATTTTGGAAATAACCACTGTTTTTGCTTGTGTTTTCAGAGGATGTCTACCCAGATCAAATACTTGTGAAATTGATGTGGACAAGGACGTTTCAATACTTTTTATGTATGAGTGGAAAAATCATTTACTGGTATCAAATGTACATTGATGACCTACCTATCTGGGTAAGTTTAATTTTATATTTTATATTATTATAATTATTATTTTTATTTTAATTGGAAAAAAAAAATCTGGTGTTTCTTTGGCAAATGGTGATGTATGAATTAAAATGTAATTGTTCTAACTTTTAATTAGTTACATACTCCAACGCAATGTTCTCAGGAACCACTAGTACAATGCTTGTGGTTTAAAAATTGTTTTGCCAAGCTTGGCACAATTTAAACCATTATCACAACTCTCTACTACCATGGTTTGGGAAATATTTGAAAATGAATGGATAACATTTGTAATACTTAATCAAATTTTGGTTTGCATTAAATCAACTTCTGTTTATGTTAATAGGCCGGTGGTGATTGGACAGTGTTTGTCCATTTGTAATGCAGATAAAAAATGTGATTATAAGAAGCTGTTATTTAATGCATGTATTCAAAAGAAAATGTTAGGAACAAATTTCAAAATTTTATATGGAATGGATATATTTTTAATAGTAATTTTTAATGAACTGAATGTTAGCTCCTGAATAAAGATTGATTAGCAGTGAACTGTCCCTGGTAAGTCGTGTATTTTTGTGATAAATAGGGCTCCTCTTGTCATTCATGTTCTAGTTGGAAGAATTGTGAACGAATTTGGAGATTCACCTATTTCCTATGTCCACAGAATTCTAAACGTGCAAGTGCTGTAACTTGCTTTCCCCAATGGAATTCCATATTTTTTGAAATGGCGAGTTTGATTTCAAACTGATGTTGCAGAATTGGCGTTGTATTTCACAATGCAAATCAAAATGTTTTTACATTATATATTTTTGAACACATGCTGGGAAGTTTCATGACATTTCATTTTCGCTTTGTGTGGCTTCTGACTTTGGCCATTAATAGTCTGGATGCCAGAACTGGAATTTTACCCTTAGTGTGTTTTGGAGTTACATACACAATTTTATTGCAGATTCTGGGAACATAGACTATACTAAACTCAAATCCCGAGTGAATGCATTTGTCAACGCTGAGCAAATTTTTTTTTTAGGACGCAAAATTCAAAATGGCCACATCAAAACCGTTTTTGGCCGTAACTCGGCAAAAATCGAGAATATGCCGATTTCAGTGGAAACCCCTATGTTTTGGGGGTCCAAGAAATACACTGATATGTTTACATAAACATACAAACTCATAATTAAAGTCTAATATTGCAATTTTATATTTTAGATAAATATGTTGACTGAAAAATATTGACCGAACTATTTTCAGCCGTACTATGCCCAAAATCCTAATTGAACCTGATTTAAGTGGTAAACAGTATATTGGTATTGTAATTGTAAACAGTATATTGTTATTGTAATTGTATATCTTATTTCCAACAGTACAGTTGAGTAATACCATGATTAGGTTACTCAAAATCTAATTAATTATATTAACACATAACCAACTAGAGGGGGAGCCATCGGTAGAGTGCAAAACCTCCCGCCAATACTGCTAGGTCACTGCAAGTGAACCTGATATCCTAAAGTTCATTCAATTTGACGTCAACAGTGCTCACAGAAGTTATAGTTTGCCAACTTTCCCTTTTAACTTTTAACTTTCATACTCAATTCATTCGTCATAAACTAGATTCCTTGAGATCAGAAATTGATTTTACGTGTTTGTATATCCACCTGAAGTTCAAAATGCAGCCGGCAATTATAAATTTTGGCATGTTTTTTTGTTGGAAATCACTTATAACATGTAGAAATGCAAAAAAAAAGAAAATCGAAATTTTGTTGAAAAACTGTTGGCAAAAAAAATTTTTTTCTCTAACATTTTTTTGGGGGGGGGGGGGTGGTTGGAAATCACTTAAAGATGTAGAAATGCAAAAAAAAAAAAATTGAAATATTTTTTAAAAATGGCCGCCATAAGCGGCCATATTGGATTTTGGAACCAAGTCCAAATCTAATGCATGATCCTTGGACATACTAAAATCCCCCCACCAAGTTTCGTCGAAATCCGTCCGAGGATTTTTCCGTAATACTGTTGCAAAACAAACAAACAAACAAAGGGGGAAAACAGTAACCCTCCGATCTTCGAATGGTGGAGGTTAATAAACGTAATAAGCAGGTTTACACAAGTTATGTTGACGGCTTCCAGATACAACTGCTGGTCATTGGTAAAGACAGTGTAGACTTGTCTGTCAAGTTAGTCAGGCGCTGAGCTTCAACACAATTGAGTCAGCCATTCTGTCTGGTTTTCTGCTGAGGCATGTCTAGTAGTGGAAGGTATACTGCTGTGGTACCGTGGCTGTATTGTGTGACCTTGTTCACTGCGAGTTTCTAGTGTTGTAGCCCATTAACTCTGGTGTTCCAGATGCTGTTTTACTGCTTTCAAAGAACAAGACGGTCGGTCTCCTTGGCTCTAGAAACTGGAAGATGCTGTCTCGCTAATACCTTTGAGAGGAAGAGGCGGATTTAGTGGCTAACATTAGCTGGCTGTCAAAGGTTTGTTGGTCCTCTGACATCTTTGAACTGGTACATCGGGTAAACACGTCTTCCATCATGTCCTCCTCCTTATGTGTTTCATACGGGAAGAGCCAACGATTCGATTGGTGTTCTGATACGTTGTACCTGGGTGAGCAAAATTGGCCAAAGCAGTGGTGGAACTGTGGAGACCCATTCTGGTGGATTATATAACTTGCATCATAATGATCTGCCACTGCCTGAATAAGCCCATCACCACTATGGGATATACCCAAAGTTCTTGGCACTTAGCAGCTGCATGAGCTGCAGCGGATTTGAAGCGCAAGGTTTCATCATATTGAACATGTGACCCAAAGTCATACGAAAGTCTCAATCTTCGGACTTGTCTCTGGACTGCTATGCCTAGCGCTATTTGAGTGGCGTGGTCTATTGTAAACAAGACTAGTGACGATGTTTTCCCACCATTCCTGCTTGGTAAGTTGAGTCCAGCTTTTTGGGTGTCAATGAAGACAATAATTGCAGGAGTGTTGGACTTACAACATTGAGCAATCTTCAACGTAATTCTGTTGATACGTGACTTGTTCCGCGTAAGTTCCTTTGATTTCACGTACAATATGTTAGTTGAAAAAAACCGCTTTGCCATGGCTGCATCGTCACATCTTTTTCATCGTTAGCAGCTAATTTTCAAAATGCCTGAAGCTTTAACTGTGAAACACGAGTAGCCTTGGCAAAACCTGTACCTGATAATATCAGAAGATCTGATCCAAGTGTGGAAAGGACGTATCAGGAGTTGCCTGGGACAATAGTTCTCCTTGTGTGAATGGTACATATCATGCACTTGTATTGAGTTCAATGCGAGAAAGATCAATCTGAACAGGTCATTCACCAGACGTATAAAGGCTTTCGTCATCAAGGGTTGTTTTTTTTCCTTCGAGGCAATGATTGGAGCATTACGAGGACCACGAAATACAGACATGTAATTTGTGGTTAATTGGGCTCAAGCAGCATGCCAGGTCCTGACTGCCCACTCAACCGAAGTCCGCACTTGGTGAGCCCAACTCATCATCCTCGCAGTTCATCACGGTCTCAGTATCAGCATCTTTAAATGTATCCCTGATTCTGTCCTCGATCAGCAGTTCTGCATGAAAACACGCTCACCAGCGAGATGGATTTTTTGGCTCTGGGATGGGCATCACACTTTTCCAAACGCACAAATGAGACATTGGTTCTTTGAAATTGAACGATATGGCATTGTTCGGCGCGTTCCCTTTCACGACAGGCTCTTCATCTTTTCTTCTTCTGTAACAAACGTTTAATGTGTGTCCTTGAAGTGTATGTTGGCACGCAAATTCTTGTGTGTGTAGAGTCTTGAACAGGGTTTTCTAGAGCGACATGCCACCCCATCACCTCTCTCGTTTTTGCTCGCTTCTACGATGGTGTTGAGCCTTTCAGGTAAGCTACACTCCATTGGCTGTTACTGGCTGCATTTCAATGGCGACTATTGAGCAGGCAAGAAATGTTAAGCTGTGATGCCATCGTTCATTCAAGCGGATTCAAGATCACAGCTGTCGAACGTTGTCACTAGAAAAAGACAAGCAGAAATGTTCAATTGTGTTCGATCAATATAATGCAAAAAACATCACGAAATAACTATGTCTTGATTTAATTGTTTCAAGAAAGTTAAACACCCCGATGCATTCTTGAAATGGAAGACATTACAGGGTGATGAACAAATTCAATAATTTCATTTATTTGTAAAATACATGTATAAAAAAATCAGAAAACCTGTTTCCCACGCTGTGTACTTTAAACATCAAATCAACACACGGTTTGCTATGGTAATCAAAACAATCATGATATAAAGATACAAAAACGTTCTTGCTTTCAAAGAAAATTGATTAGTCTACTGATAACAATACTTTACTGTTAAATTAACACACAGGTTTTGCATGTTTCTTTAAAGAAATATCCAAGCATATATAACTTACTTGATCTGTTGACAACAGTTCATTGATCTTCATGGCAAGCATTTTTTTGTGTCAGCACAACTGTATGGGGAAAAACTGCTCGTGAAAAATGATTTTTTTAACACTTTCTCGCTATAAACATGAAACTGAATTGGAAACCGTGCTAAGCTAATAAAAGCACATCAGCACTTCAGGTGTCTTCACGTATGTACCCTTGATATTATTTTGGCTCAAGCTTATAGGTCTAAGACTTCAACAATTGGTCAATTTATTACAATTTTAGGTCAAAATATGGTATCTTGATAATACCAATATGCAATATGGAACTATTTAATATGGATGATATGGTTTTTTAAACATATCAGTGTATTCCTTGACCCCCAAAACATACGGTTTGGCCACTGAAATTGGGTTCATGTCTCGGATTTTTGGCCGCGGTTACGGCCAAAAAACCGGTTTTTGATGGCGGCCAATTTTTGATTTTGCCCTAAAAAAAATTGCTCAAGCGTGGAAAAGTGGCATCCCACTCGGATTTGGAGTTTAGTATAAGTCTATGTTACCGAATCTGGCAATAAAATTGTGTATGTTACTCCAAACACACTTTAGCCAATGGCTGCCAGACTGATAAAGCAATTTAAGTCTTGAGGAAACCAGCTATTTCTGCAAAGGGAGTGGTTTATTTGAAGAAAAAAAAGAAAAATATTTGCATCATTGTTCACTTGAGGTTGAACTTCTTCTCTAGCCGTAGGAATGGTTTGGTGAGGTTGATGAGAATAATGGAAAGCTTTTATCTTATGACGCACAAAAAGTTGGATAATTGGTTACAAACGGTGACAAGATTATGGATGTAAACTTAACGAGTGAAGTAAAAGTGAAGCTTGTACAAATATCAAAGATTCCTTTGACATATTCGGTAAGAATAGCCTGAACAGCACCTTCCTTCTATTTATCGATGCTTTTTTTTTTTGTGGATTGCAAGTTGTCCTAGTGGAAATTTTGGTTTCAAACCTTGTGCTATATTTGCAGGTTAAAGTGGAAAAAAGTTGGAGTGACAATTTGATCATCGATTTGACAAATACCTGGATCCCTCTTTTTTCCAACACCGTGGTGAGTTTAAATATTTTTAGCACTCGTAAGTTGTATTGTTCGTTTTTCTTTCCATCATTGTGGTTTGTTAATTTAGGTTTGAATGGGTAAATGTTTTGGTATAAATTTTTCCACTTACAATTTAATTTTTTATTTTTTTCAAACAAAAAATACCGTTGTAAATGCTTTTGGGGCATCTCTGAAAAGAGGAGGTGGGCAGTTAAAACACAATATTTTTAATTAATTAAATTTTAAAACAGTTATTGTTTTGTCATTGTTATGATCTATAATGCCGGTGTTGGGCTCAATGGTTTAGGGTGGTAGGCTTGGATCCGAGGATCTGAGTTTAAATCCCGTTGGCTGTTTTGAATGAATACCAGGTGGGGTTGACTGCCTGTCGTTTCCTGAGGTCGCAAAATGAGTGCCAACATGGCTGGTTATCCTGTGTCGGAGTGGGCAACCTGTCCGGATTGTCAATAACCAAGGAGACTGGCTTAGGCAGCACCAAACACTGCTGTATTGAGCATGGTCCCAATGGATGGATGGATGGGATTGTTTTTGGTCTATTGTATTTTTCTGGGTTGCTCTGGTTTCAAAAAGGAATTAGCCACTGTGGCTAATGCAAGGTTTAGAAATGATTAGCCAACAGGAGAAAGAAATAGCCACATATTTTATCAAAAGTTTTTTTTTAGCAATATGAAATAATAAGTTAATTTTAAGGCGGATGTGTGAGTTGGTTGGATGAGTGAGTTGGGATTGTTCAGATTGGTTGGATGGTGGTTTTGACGTGGAAGATTGGTTGAATGAAACGACCATCAGGGAGGTGGTGATTGTTTGAGGGATGGTGGTGGTGGTGAATGGTGTGTGTGTTGGGAGGGGGGGGTATGGTCTTGTGCTTTAGTAGGTGGTAATGGGGGGTGGGTTGTGGACCAGGATTGGACAACCCTCATGCCAGTCAAACTCACTCATCCAACCATCTCACCCAACACTACCGCCCCTCTCACTCATCCAAACCAATCTCACACATCAAACTCACACTTCCAACCATGTCAACACATCAAAACTTCACTCATACAACCAATTCACCCATCAACTTCACTCATCCAACCAACCAAAGTCACCATCAAACTCACTCATCCAAACAAACTCTCTCATCCAAACAAACCTCATCCTACTGACACGGTACTAACCTACTGATTGTGTCAACTCACACTGGCAACCACTGACCCACGAAGCATGTAAGCGCTGAGTAGCGCGGAATCCTTCCGGAAAATAAAATTTAAATAAATTTTGAGACGAGAATCATGCGTAATTTCGGTCGATTTTTTTTTTAAATAGAAACTAGTTTAAAACTATTAAAGTTAGTAATATAAGCTTGTACGAAATCAACGGCGTGATTCCCCGTAGTCTAACATTACAAAATGGCGGCCGTCTCAACGAAGGTTGAATTCTGTGCTAAACTTCACCCAAAATTCATCTAAAACTGGTAAAAAACTCCACTAAACATGGATTAGCCACAGTGGCAATGGGTGGTTTAAAATATTGCCACAGGTAAGGGGGATTCGCCCTGTGGGCGAACGTGGCGAAGCAGCAGCGCACACCCAGATTTTGTTGTTGGAAAAGTGGAGGAGTAATAGTGCATGTTTGAATATGTGGATTTGTCTATATTACTAATTTTACTTCACTTTTGGACGCCATCAGATACCCTGTTTTTCCCATCTTTTAACTCATTCATGATGGTGATCTTTCTGTTGGTTTTTGGATGTCCATGATCCTAAATGCGCACTCTGAGAAAGGACTTTGCACGATCACAGCAAGGAAGAAGAGATGGATGACAACATGGTGACTCTTTTCTGCTGCTACATTCCATTATTCTTTATTTGTAACTCAAGGGAGACTCGCACCAGCTAGATGATGTTTCGCAATGTGGATCCTGCAGTTGGGTATAACTGATTGCTTAAGTTAGAATGCACTTGTTAAAAAAAGTAGAAATTTTGACCATCAATGTAAGACTTGACAGACTTTAGAATTATTGCATTTTTTTATTTTTATTCACGTACTGGCCAATCAATGTATTTTGATAAAATTTTTATATTTATTGCACATATGTAATTTTTTTTCTCTACATTCACTTCAAATAAGAAAAAAAAAATTGTTAACATCATGATGGCACTTTGGTTTTTAATGGGGTTTGATGGTCATGGTCAGTTGTAAATACAATTTATGCTTCCGTGTGTGTGTGTGTTTGTGTGTGTGATTGTTAAATCTTTCCCTTATTTCCCACTTTTATATTTTTTTTTTCCTATTCCCATAACCTACACGCCTGTTTTTTCTCAGTGTGGCCATCTGACTTTGGATGCTCAGCTTATTTTCCCCTCGTGCACACATTACAGTACTATGTTCAACATGCTGATCACAGTTAAACTTCAGGGTGATTGTCAAATATTTGTAGTCATGTTTTTTTCATGGATTTTTAAATTTTTTTAATCACCTTTCCATTGCTACCCATGAACACGCAGAAAAAAAATAACTGGGCATATACCATGAACATGTTGAATTGATAAAGGCAACCCATCTGCAAAACAATTTGTCTGTGGGTAGCAGGTTTTTCTTGTTCCCATTAAATTAGAAAGGCAATTAGAAAATTACCTGTTTACCACTCATAAAGGATTGGGCACGAGAGTAGTGTGAATACATTTGAGCTCACTAGTGTGGCGTTCAATATCTGAATTGAATATAACTCGCATTGGTGCTTCGCATGTGGGGCGTTGCATCAACAAGTGAACAGTCCCTTGGATACTCATCCTACTGGGCATTAGTTGGTGGGCATTAAAGAACCGCCATGGTGTCCTTCATCCAAGAGAAAGTGAGTTATGACTGGTACCCCAACAGATTCTAAGTGCAGCATCAAGGCTTGGCTAGCTGGTTGTGAAAGACTTGGGCCAAAAACCTTTCCCGAGCAACCCCCAAGAAGATGGGAATAATTGGGTGGTTTCTAATAAGTCGTGATAAACTTTTTAAAGTTTGATGGAAAAGAAAACATCGTCAATGGATTGTGATCTTGCCAGTTTTTGGTGAATTAATCTTGGGTTTTTGCAAATAATTGTAACTTTTGATTTTAATCTTAACAATGCATTTTCAATGGCGCAATAAAAGGTGGTGATTTTCCAAATAAAGGTTTCTAAAGGCGCTATGTTTGCTGACGTTACCAGTTTAGCAGCTGACGCTGCCTTTTCATGCAATGGGCTGGTTCTGTTTTTTTGTGGTTTTTTTTGGTAGTTTGGTTTTTTCTACTCCCCCTCCGCCTCATCGCCCTCTCTCCTGCTCCATAGATTGTAAACTTAGCAGTTTACCCCATTTGTGTTTTCTCTAATCTCACACACACACACACACACACACACATAACACACACCACACACACACACACACACACACACACAGCACGCCCAAAATTATTCCTAACCCTAACCAAAAATTTGGAGTATTTCATCGTGTTATTTGAGGAATGGGTTTCTTCTGGGCTTAAGTTACATAAGAATGGACAAACAGCTGAAGAGAATCACTGCAAGAGACATTTCAGAAAATAATTGTTTCGGGGGTATTTTATTGATAGATTTACAAAAAAATGTCATGTCAGATTATTCAATACGCCTTGCTTGATCAGTTCAAAGTCAACATTCAGTAATCACATGGAAAAGCCTTCTGTTTTGGAATTACAGCTTCCAAACGGTTTTATACTTGCTCACAAGGTTTTTTGATGTCTCTACGGAATTTTGGCCCACTCCTCCTTTCGCGAAGGTCTCCAGGTTCTTTGAGGTTGGAAGGCTTCCTTGCATCACTCCGGTTCTTGAGTCCCTCCACAGATTCTCGACATTGGGTTGAGGTTCCGGACTTTGGCTTGGCCACTCTAGAACGTCTAGCATGCATTATCCCGGAACCATTTTCTTGACTGACTTGGCGGTGTGTTTTTGGGATCGTTGTCTGCTGATACGTCCAATGCTCGCGCCGAGGTGAAAGTTTCTCTGTGGACTGTTTGAATGTTTTCTCAAGGATCTTATGTAACGCTTCTTTTTTGCATGATGCCATCCACTTTTTGGACGAGATTGCAGGCCCCACTGGGTGAAGAAACATCCCCAAAGCATTATGCTCCACTCTGCTTGATGGCCGGGACTGTGTCTTAGGGTTGTATGCTTCAACCTTTTCTCTTTTTCACCCAAAAGCGAAAGCAACTCTTCTGTGCCCAAAAAGCTCCATTTTCATCCTCAATCCGACACAGACTGAGGACGCCAAAAGGTTGGATTCTTTGTCCCCAGGTGAGCTTTTGCAAAGGCTAGACGAGCCTTTTTCTGTGCCTGGGATGGAGGGAGTGGAGTCTTTCTGGTCGGCGCCATGGAGACCCCCTTGTGCGCAAACGTCCGCTGGATGTCTGACTTGGATATTTGGTCCCAACTCGCCAAGGTTTGTTCAGGAGAGCCTTAATAGTGATCAAGTGGATTGTTTGTTGGCTCTCGCCCATACTTTTTCTTGCCCGAACGAGGCGACACCTTTGGCTTTCCGACTCACGTCCTTAATGTTTTTTACAGTGGTGGAACTCCTTGTACTTCCTAATTATGCTTTGGTATGGTGGCAACTGGCACTCGGAACATGGCTTCGAAATAGCTTTGTAGCCTTCCGCCTCAATTGTGAGCATTCACATGCACAATCCGAAGGACCTCACTGACTTCTTTCTTCTTCGCCATGCTTGACAATGACCTGAGAATGATTGCATCAGCTCCCCTTAATTTATTAAGTCTCAAAGCAGAGTGTTGTTCCTAAACATTCCTCACTGTACCTTCATAGACCCATTTGTAATGCATTCAGATTGTATGCACACATCTTGGAATATTGCATAACATTATAAAGAATCTTAGGAATATCAAAAAGCTATGTGCATTAGTCACAAATATTGACCTTCAATTCTGAGACTTGTAGAGGTATGAATAATTTTTGGACAGGCATAAAAACAGAAATTTAACATTTCTATTGTTATGCTAATAAATGTTAAGCCAAAATATTGTGGATTTGTACATGCAACTAATGTTCCTGGTGAAGTGAAAGTTCCACCACTCCCAGCTTGTAGGTATGAGATAAATGCAAAACTCTCAGATTTTTCATAGGGTATGAATAATTTTGGCTTAACTGTATATACCACAATTTCTCAAGCCACAATTTCTTTGTTGGCTTTGGGGAAAGCGCTCACCCGAACATTGCGCTTCACCTTCTTCTCCACAAGAATTCGCATACCTTCTCTCATATTGTTTTTGAGAAAATCTCCATTTACCCTTTGTTCATGATTTAAGATGTATTCATCACATAATGTAAATGGTGTTGTCTGCAGGAACGAGATCTTGGTGATGAGATGGGCTGGAAGCAGGTGGCACGGGGATGTGTCAGGCCTGCAAAGTAACCCATCTGTTTTTCTGCCCTAATTGGCTCTGGTTACAGGTCCCTCTTTGTCTTTTCGTCGTCATCATCATTGCCATATTTTGGTGTCTTTACACTGAGTGAGCATTTACTTGGCTATCACACAAATTGAAGTTACGATGCAATTGGCACAACGGTATTGCTCATTCAACATTGCAAAAAGCTATTTAATGTCCCATCCTTGCTTTTATTTTATTTATTTTAAAGCGGGAAATGCGCTTTCAATATTTGGCTTTTCCTTCCGTCCGTTCGTTAAATGAAGAAGAAGAACCTCTACCCCGCGTATGTGATGCTAGGTGGTCACAAGGGTATTTCTATGGTTTCATTTCATTCATTTCTAGGCTCTGCATATTTCATCTTCTATAATTCCAGCAGTGTGTGTGTGTGTGTGTGTGTGTGTGTGTGTGTGTGTGTGTGTGTGTGTGTGTGTGTGTGTGTTGTGTGTGTGTGTTGTGTGTTGTGTGTGTGGTGTGTGTGTGTGGTGTGTGTGTGTGTGTGTGTGTGTGTGTGTGTGTGTGTGTTGTGTGTCTGTGACGCGCTGTTTCTCGGCCAACACTGGTCTGATCTAATTGAAACTTGCAGGTAATTGCTGGGGACCTGAGTACGTGCGCTTTTCAAAGGTTTGATATTAATCGGACAATGCTTCCCAAGTTATGGGGCTTGTATTTACCAACCAATGAACAGGACGTGTTGCTGCGTTGGGTGGGCCGATGGGGATGATTTCAGCCGCATTCCCATTACGTTTACAACGTACGGACTTCCGGATAGTGAGTGACTTACTTTGTATTCTAATAATTTCTTGAATATCGTTGCGCAATTTATGATACACAGTGCCCCAATGCCAGTCGTCGTCTACCAGAGCGAAGGAACGGCCTGTGGGTGGTTGTTTGAAAAAAAAAACTTTTTCCTTTTTTTTTTTTCTCTTCTCTTGCTCTTCTCTGTGTTTTTCCTTGCGGATGACATTGCAAAAAAGGCAAAATACGTTGGCGCTAATTTTGAATAAGTTGGGCCATTATAACTAAATTGCGAATTAATCGAACTGCATATGTGAACGTCCGGGCCAACGCACGTACGTGCCACGAAGCGAAGGAACAGCTGTGTGGTTGTTGTTTCTGGCTCGCGGTTTGAAACTTTTTTTTTTGTTTCCTCGTAATGGCTACGCACGTAACGGGCACGCGACGTACGGCCACACGAGAGCAAAAGGAACGGCCTGTGTGGTTTGTGTTTCTGGGCTCGCGGTTTGAAAGTTATTTTTTATTTTTTTTTTTTTTTGCAGATACGGCCCCAGGTACGGGCACAGTACTAGTATTTAAAAATGCAAACTGAATCGGTTTCCTTCGACACGGGTATGATTTTTTTTCATTCAGTGAGGATTCCACACAGTTGATACCGCTTCCTACCCTTCTCGTCCAGGTTAATCTGATTGTTTTAAAGTTTAACATTTCTCATCCATCCCGTCCGAAATTAATTAGGTGGCATTTAAAAATTTTGGCTTTTCCAACATTGCAATTAAAATAATGAAAATGCCTGGTGCATTTCAAATTTGTCTGTGATTGCAACCAAGTGTATATTTGTATAACACGCACATATGTTTGTTCGCATTGATTGCTTTGGATTCGCACAAATGATCCTTGGTGCTAGGCCGGACATGTGTCGCAAGTTTGTACTTGTCAGTAGTTTTGCATGTTTTTTGTTCTATTGGACTAATTTTTTTTCCAACCAACACAAATTCTACATCGAGTCATTAAAAAAAAAACTAGCAAGTTTCCGCATGCACACGCGAAGTTCAAACAGGGTATGGGATGGTAAATGTAAATGGTGTCTTCTGTCATCAGCCGGCAAGCTGGGAACAGCATGTTTGCATTTTGTTGGGCGACATCTGATGCAATTTTAATGCTCTAGTGGTGGTGAGATGGCATCATTTGAAAACTGCTTGGTGAATTTAAATGCCAAATAATGAATGCGAACACATTGGGAAAAAATTTGATATCAGGTTATTCGAGACTTGCAAATTTGATAACGCTGGGTTAGCATATAGATATATATATATGTGTGTATAATATATTTATTATGTATATATTGTGGCCGGGGGTTCAGTGGCGAGGAACGGCCGCCAGGTGGGAAGCAAGTAAGAGCCGTCTCCCACCGACACCCAGAATTGCAGGTCGGAATCGCCAACTCGCGAAGGATCACGGGTCACTTAAGGACCGTGCTCGCCAATTCTTGACGGCGTGGGGTAGGGTTAATAGCCAATTTCAAATATACCTAAGTACGCCAATGTCGTGAAATTACCGGGAAGTCACACCTCAACGGACTCTGTCGAACTGGGTCGCTTTCGCGACCTCGTCTGGTGTAACCGCGGAATTACCAAAAAGTCGCCGATCGGTCCAAAAGACACTTACAGCCCATCTGCCTTACTGTTCTCTCAAGCAACGAACCGTGCTGGTCATAAGAAAGCACACAAACGAGCTGGTACATTGACAATTTGGGGGGTTTATTTGTAATGGTGCGGGGAAGCACAAAAAGAGCAGAGTTAAACTAGACTATTCATCGAAGGAATGCAAGTTAATGTACAGGCACTTAACAAATCGTTAACTTATAGCTGGGGCCACAGCACACACACGCACACGACCCCAAAAGATATGGGTTGGCCGCGGCCTTATATGGCCCTTCAGCTTGGGAGGGAAGGTGAGGAGGGCAAGAGTCTGCACTCGCACTCTGTCCTGGCCTCATGGCAGGTCTGGCCTGAGCTGGCTCGGCGGACCGAACCACCGATCAACGCAGCACCAAGCACCAGGGACGAGGGATAGAGCACCAGGACGAGGGATGAGCGACCAGACGCAGCGAGCACGAAGGCGGACCGAGGCGAGAGACGACGAGGCGAGCAGGCGATCAAGGCCAAAAAAAGCTTCAGACGGATCAGACAACACCAGGTGAGGCAGCCGCAGCCAGCATCAATCACCCTGACGCGGTTCCTTCGTATCGCTCTCGTGAGGTGGGAGGGATTTTTCCCCTGGCCACTCGCCTCTGATTGGACGGTTGCGTCCGGCGCGATTTCGCTGGCTGTCCCTCTTGGACAGGCCCACGGTCAGGGGCGGGGCAACTCCCACCCTTCTGGGTGGAGTCCGCGATCTGAGGCGATTGCAGGCTCCGCCTTACCTCCTCACCTAGCCCATGGCGTAATGGCGACCGGTTTGAGTGAGGGAACGGGGCGGGTGAGATCCTGCTCCTTACCGATTTGGCTAAAAGAGGGGGTGGGGCCCCGCCCGGTGGGCCCGCCCACGGTTGCGTTTGTCCAACGCATGCGGCATGAGGGAGGGCGATGGTGGAAGAAGCGAAGGTGCACCGTTGTTGTGTTTATTGTATAAATTCAAACTATAACAATAACTCGCAGCGCACATACACTTATTCACCCATTAAACATAGTGACGGACCCTAACTTAAACCAGCATCACTTACCGAGATTAAACTGATCTACGGGGACTCTGGCCCTGTTGGGTGTGCGATGGCTTCCAGATCGTACACTACCCCCTCGCATTTTTAACAGACTCTTCCCGAGTCGTCCAAATTTTTCGTGTGGCATGCATGTGTAGTTTTCCCTCATTACGATTTACCTATGGATCCCTTGAGTGCCACATTTTTTTATATGTGTCCCAAAAATAAATAAACGCTTAGTGCGCTGCGTAACGAAACTATGCAGTCTCACACGGACAACTTGACTATACTGTCTGGCGCTAGACAGACACACTAGGTGGGTTAATAACTTATTTTACAATTTCTAATATTTAACACTTAACCATGGCCCAGGACCTGTTATCTGTGGAGAAGGCACAACAAAGCCAGTTTGTGGCTTGAATGGAGTGCTCTGGACAGGAGAATGAATGGAGATGCACTGGATGCAACACAAATGAACGGCACGGGCTGCTCAAATGCAGTCCTCCGTGTTGGCTGCCCTGCAGGGCAGTTTTGCAAATGCACTGAAGATGTCCTGGTGCACATGGTTGAGATGGTTGATGACATGGGAAATGCAACAAGCGCAGGCATGGGGTGGCAAGGGCTAAAGGCGGCAAATAAAGGCATGGCGAATGCCGGAACCTGCTGATGCAGCACAAACAGTCGGCATATGAAGCTGGCAGCTTCTTGGTCTGGTCCGTGAGTTCTGGAGGGTAGTGCGGTGATGCCGGTGTAACGTTTAACTGTACCGCCTCCCCCGCGGGACAACTACCCCCCCCCCGGGGGGGTACTTTGTCTGGGATTAAAAAGTAGATAAATGGGATAAAAAATAGTATGTAAAGACATGAACACCGGCAGGCAAATAAAGGTATATATTTATATAGGTATATATATACCTATATATATATTTTAGGTATATATTTTTAGTATGATATATATTTTTTTTTATTTTTTATAAATATATAAAATTATATAATATTTTTAGTAATAAATTATTTTTGGCTATAGGGGAACAAGTTATCCAGGGAGGGGGGAGACATTCCTAGGACAAGTACCCGCCCCCCCCCCTCGGGGGAGTTGTCCAGGGGGCGACTTATCCTGTTACAGCTGGCCGCTCTGAAACGGGCCTCGGACCTACACCTACTGTCTCCCCCCAATTACGCTATCGCTTTGCCTGTCTTTTGTCCCACCACTCCTTAATTGCCAACAATACAAAATTTAGACTTCTCCGCCCCCCCTTTTTTAATTATTATTATTATTATTATGTTTTTTCTTTATAATTGCTTGTCTAAACCCCCTTACTGTCTTTTGGTCTGGCTAACCTATCCTACCTGCCTACTCCCAACCCCTAAGGATCCTTCTTGAGGGGATAAGAAGAGCAGGTGGATCCTGGTCTCGAGGCGAATTGGATCTCAGATAACCTCCCATCAGATTTCAGCAATCTCACCAAAGTGATCCAGCGGCCTTATGGAGAGCGAGGATGGAATGGTGGAAGGGGTACATTTTCTATTTACCCTAGCATTTACATTAACTTTAATCTAGCCCCGGGGCTTTTCAAGACGCCTGTCTCGTTCCAATATGCCATGATTTCCTGTTTGTCTGTGTTGGTGTCCATGATCAATTTGGGCCCTGCCGCAACAATTTTCTCTCATGCCCTTGCACAATTTCGTGGCTGGGCACGCGTGACTCACCTGGCAGGGATTCCCCATCTGCCGAACTCACTATGGCTCCCCGAGTCGCTGAGGCTGTGCTCCAAGCCTGAACCCTACTCGCTAATGAACCGCGGGGGGGGGGGGAGGGGGG
>CM068957.1:68260878-68276548 GCA_035128595.1 Eptatretus atami | reverse complement strand
AAAATGAAGAAGAAGAGTAAATAATGAAGAAGAAGAGGAAAACTGAAGAAGAAGAGTAAAGAAATGAAGAGTAAAAATTGAAGAAGAGAAAAAATGAAGAAGAGTAAATAAAGAAGAGTAAATAATGAAGAACAAGAGTAAAAAATAATGTTAGAGAAGGAAGAAGTTGAAAAAAGAAGCAAGAGACAGGTAAATTTAAAATCTATTAGGAGAGAAGAGTATAAAATGGTAGAAGCAAGTCAATAAGATGACGAAGAAGAGTAATGAAATGAGAACAAAGGAAGTTTAATTAAATGAGAATGAAGAGTCAAATAATTGCGAGAGAAAATGATGCTAGAGAAAGAACGAGTATAACATGCTGATAGAAAGGAAGAGAATAAATATAAGAACAAGAGTAACACAAATTGTTAGAAGAAATAAATAAAATTGAAGAAGAAGAGTAACATAACACATGGAAAGAAGAATGAGTATATGAGAAATGAAGAGCAAGAGTAGACTACCAAAAAAGTAAACAGTAGTAATAAAAGAAGGCAATGTAAGAGTAATAAAATGGAGGAAGTAGAGTAACTAGAAATGGAAGGAAGGAAGAGTAGTAAGAATGAAGAAGAAGATAAAGTGGTAAGTGAAAGGAGAGGAATAGTGATATAAAAATGGGAGAAGCAGAGTAATAAGATGAAGACAAGATAAGAGTACATCAATGAAAGGAAATAAAATAAGAGTAATAAATGGAAGGAATGGGACGAAGCAAAAAAAATTGAAGAGAAGAGAAAAAATGAAGAGGTAACAAAAGTTGAGAGAGAGAAAAAATGAAGAACAAGAGTAAAAATGAAGAAGAAGAGTAAATTTAATAAGAGAGAGTATATGAGTAAGGAAGTAAAAAGGAAGGAGTTAGATAAGAAGAAGATAGTAGATAATATGAGGAAGAAGAGTAATAATACTGAAGGAAATAGAGTAATAAATAATGAATGAAGAGAGAGTAATTAAAAGAGAGAGAAAAAAGAGAAAGAGAGAATAAAAAGAAAGAAGGAGTAAATGGTACAATGTTAGAAGATAGCGAGTATATTATGAGCAAGGAGTAATATAAAATGAGGAAAACGAGTAATAAAATGAAGAAGAGAGAAAATAAAGATGAGAAAGTATGTAAGGCAAAAAAGAAGAAGAGAGAAAAATGAAGAAAAGTAAAGCAATTGAAGAAGAATGGAAGCGAATGTTAGAAGCGGTAGAGTAATAATGAGAGGGAGCCTGTTAGATGAATAGATGAAGCAAGAAGGATTATATATTAAATTCCATGAAGAAGAAGATGGTGAGAATAAGTGAGAGGGTTGTAGATAGAGTTAATATTAATGAGAAGAAGAGTATATAATTATTGCAACGGAAGGAATGAGTACAACAAGATGGAAGAAGTAAGATAGATTATGTAAGGAGTTTAAAAAATGATAGAAGTATTGAATAACTGAAGAAGTACAGCTGACAATTGGATGAATATTAAGAGTAAGACTCAGAAGATGAAGAAGAATGATGATAGGAGTAGGTACTGAAGATACAAGAGTAAAAATTTGCGAAGAGGAGAAAGGGTAAGATACCATTGTAATAAGTAATGTAGTAAAAATACTGGTGAAGAACGGTTAGGAGTGAATCTTATCAGTTGTAACTATGGCAGAGGATAGGGGATGAGTTAGCGGGTATATGGGGAAGAAGAAGAGTAAAAAATTAATGTAGGAAGGAAGAAGGAGTGACAAGCAATAAGTGGAAGCGAGATATCCTAAATATGTGTGGGATGAGAGGAGATGAGATTAGAAGAGTAAAAATAAAAGCAGGAGAACAAATGAAGACAAGTAAATAGAAAAGAACCGAACGAAGAAGATGTGATATAAAATGAAGAAGAAGAACGAAGAAGAGTAAAAAATGAAGAGGACGAGTCAAAATGGAAGAAGGGAAGAGGTAGAATATATGAGCAAGAAGAGGAAAACTCCGTAGAAAAGAAGAGTAAACGGGAATCTGCAAGACAGTGAGAGGAGAAATGAGGAAGATAGGAGGCGTAAGTAAAGAAGTTGGTATAGAACGAGAAAAGGGGAAGAAATTGAGTATAGTAATGAAGGGAGACGCAGAGTGAAAATCAGTGGTAAGTGGATGAGTGATGTATATATGTGGATGGAGTATATATTATCTGAAGAACAAGAGTAACAGGAAATCGAAGAATAGTCTAGAGTAAGTAAATCATGTGATGAGGCCATAGGAGGAGGGGAAGTTATGGAAATAAATGAGAGTAAGATTATGAGAGAGCTCACGAAGGGCGAAGAATGAAGAGTGATAAATATGGGAAAGAAGTAAGGAGTAAATAAATGAATGAGAGATTGGCTTGTGCAGATGTTAAAAAATGAAAGAAAGAAGAGTAAATAATGAAGTGCTAATCATAGACAATGCTAGAAAATAATGGACATTCGGACCAAGTGCCACGTATTGGTAGGTCTGCTCTTTCGGCAATTAAGAAGATCAGCCGACTCCTTGTTGCCGATTAACCTCAGCAGTAAGCGTGAGCAGATGTTTGTCTGCTATCTACTTTGCACGGTTTGGTACACGTCAGAATGACTTTAGCAATTTGTGTATATGCTATTATGGTCTGCGTGGATAAGTGGGTTCGTTTCCTATGGCACTTTTCTTTGGCGAGATTGAGAAAATTGTCATATGGACATATTTTTCTGTAAATTTCACTTTTCTGCCAGAGGCGTTAGCTAGGGACTAGGTTAGAGTTGGCCTTCGTGAAAGATAGGTTCTTTACTGGCGCATTTGGCTGTTAATTCGCCTTGGTCCCTCTGATAGGATGCATTCCTTTCCCAAGCATTTCCAAGTGTTGTGTGAATTTCTAATGATAGGTTCATCAGACGGTTTGGCGGCCAACCGTCGACTTTAGCCCTAAACCTTCAAAACATCTTTCTTTCTTCGAGAATCGGCTCGCGTGCAGTATCAAGGTGGGTAAACGTTCTAATAACTCCTATTTTGGTTTCTCTTTGGTTTGGCATATCGATAGCTATGTTTACTGAGTAGTTTGGAATTTAGTTTGTTAATTCTAATTGAGTTGACGGCTGAAGTCTCTATGTGTGGTTTGGCAGCCAGTAAAACTTCCGGTGGCGTCGATGTGGATTATTCAAAAAAAAAGTATTTGAAATAATTTTTCTCTCTGAATGCACATTATATTCATGGAATATCTGTCGAAAATTGTGCTCACTCATTTCATTCCTCCCAGTGGTGGATGACGTTCTGCGAGTTCATAGTAAAGCAAATGACGTATGACGGTTTCGGAGCGGAGGACATGTTTAGTAGATCAAGTGGTATGTTGGCGATGTAGATTATTTGATATGTGTGTGAGTATTCGATGGTCGCCATTTTTGTGGATTAAAAAATTCTATGAGCTCTCTTATCAAGGGGCGTTTTTTTCCCGAATCTGGATCACCTTCACACACTTTGTTAGGTCCCCGGACTCGCGCGCTTAGAGCTAGATTGGTTAAATGTCTATGAGTGTTCAGATATGATTTGTGGTGTCAACGAGGGGTTTCGGGTTCTGCGGTTGGGGCCTAGCCGATCTGGGGATTGGTACAAAGTGAATTAAATCTTTTTTAAATTTTTGCTTCTCCTGAAAGGCTAGAAGAGAGATAGTGAGACGGTGTCCAATACTTACACTATTTATTCCGCATGAGTGTGGCTCTCCTGAATTTGGGTTATTTCTTCTTGATCGGGGGTCACCCATGGTTTGGCTGGCGTGCATTTGAATTTAGCCCTATAACGAGCCTTTCAAACATGGCTTCGTCCTCAGAGACCTTCGGACTGATCGTGAGTGAATTGTCGGAGGGGGGAGAGCTCTTCACGTTACGTATTGCATGATTGCCTCTCTGAGGGTAGGTGGTGTGTCGGGTAGATTATAGAGGAAGATGGAGGTTGTTCTTGGTGAGGTATGAGGGTGAGGTCGCGATACGTGTTTGTTGATGCGTAATGTGTGATCTTATCTAGTTGAGGTCCAGGCTATTAATTCGGTCGAGTTGACTCGTTTGGTAGCCTAGCCATCCGAGTCTTGGGATGGCTTTAAGACATAATCCTGATGTGTATAATGTTATTGTCCCGGGTTTCTCTGGGAACGCGCTTTAACTTATTCCTGCAGATACGCGGGGTGAATGTATTGTGCTGCGATGCATATGCCTATCTTTCTCATCGAATTCTGCAGAGTTGGAAAAAATTGATCGACCCGTCACAGAGTACGATTGGAGCTTCTGTGGAGTGTCCGTGCGATTGCATAGCTGGGTGTGTCGGAGAGTTGTCGTCAGATGAACATTATAAGTCCTGGTGACGTGGTGTTGTTTATCTGCCTATCTTGGTAAACGTCTGTAACCTTGCATCGAACAGGACAGGCGGTTGCTGCGCTTCGTGTCGATTCCCCCCAATGCTTGAATTCGTCTGCCAACCCATGTTAGGATTGGACGATTGATCGAGCGTCGACGGTAGGAGAGTAGTCAATAGTTTGGCGGGCCATACTGGATAGTAATAAAAACTTGCCCACCTTTTCCGATTCAACTAGTGGCGGCACGAAACTTGACAAAGCGCATAAGTTGCCATCTACAGCAGTGAAAGCAGAAAATATAAATGTCTTTTTTGTCATCCAATCTGATTGTTATCATCATGTTGCATATACAAAGGTCATGCCAGGTGGCCTGTAATCACATCTCGCGTGTAGGTACAGGATGTAGTCGTGGTATTCCTACTGCAGTTATGCACGTTAATAAAAGTGGCTAAGTTGCTAGTTATTATTTATGCTCTAACTTTATTGTTAATTTAGTTAGTGCGGACATTTGGTTTTTTTTTATTTTCCGCCTCGGCTCACGCTTCGTGTATATGTTGACATGGTCGTGCTTTGTCTCGGTCTTACTGATAAATATTTCATTTTCTCAAGAACTGGTGTAACGCTTCCGTGCATTTCGACTTGCATTTTTGCAGCACAGTAAATTTTCACCATAGTATGGTATCTTTTGCAAAAGCACAACATTATATCTGTAATTTGGTGATCGCTCATAGCCGTCACGTGGTACGTCCTGGCGCCATCTTCGCAAAACATCGAGAGAGGACTGTTTGGTACTCTTACTAATTAGACCTCTCCTCTGTCAATCTGGGATGTACTGATGAGAGTAGAGAATAGATCACATAGATTGATTGCTTGATATAGAGATTTTGTAGGCGGTAAATTGTACGGATATGGACGATGAGAGTCTCTGCACTGAGTTGTGTGTTTGAAGTCCATCTTGGTAGTTAGAGAGGGCGTGAATTCCTTTCGTGTAGGCTCATATCCCGGTCCGTTATAGCCGAGGTGTGCACGTGGTCAACAGCATTACTCGTTATGTGGTACATACCTTTACAATTATAGATTTCAATCGAATGCCATCAATACGCTGACTTAGCATAAGTTCGAATAACAATCTGAAATGGTCTTCTTGTCAGCCTATAACATGCGTTGCACAAGGCAATATGATTCTCTGGGTGAAAGCTTAGAAATAAATATATTTCATTTCCGACGTCATATGGTTCACTGTTCGAGCTAAGCCATCTTGTTTTTGGGAATTTTTATTTATACTATAAATTATCTTCTTCTTCTTCTTGTCGGGGTGGAGACAGAGATTGAGCGAACTTTTACACGCACTGGTTTGGCGCTAGCGCGCGTTTGATCTTGTTCTCGTTGGTATGGCCTAAGTGCTCGTATGGTAATTGTTATTCTTCTTTATGATTGGTATATGCGATTCCCTGAGTGTAGATGTGCTGCGGTAACGTCTGCGTTTTGGGCAGCGCCATTACAGGAAATTAGATTTAGATCGGACTGCTAACAACCTGGTTACCAAACAATTCTTCTAAGCTCTAAATCGCAGAACGCGCTGCTCACTAATATGCCTCACAGGTGGGGGAAACTTCACGAGAAACGCTATTGTCCTTCGCACGAGTAGGGGAATAGTAAGGGTTGTTAATTTTCTTACATTGCATTTAGGATTTCACTATAGGCTTTGACAGCCTCGTTGTTAGGAACTTGATATCTTTCTTGAGTAAATAAGTATTTGAGAGTGATGGAGGTTGTACTGAATCGTGGTAGCTGTCGACCACGATACTATTGACGGGAGATAGCCGAAAATTTGCAACTTACAAGTGTCTCTCTTATTTGATGGCTTCTGCTAGATCACTAAAGTCATAAGTTTCATCGTTCCAATTATGAGTCAACAAGTATCAGGGTTTGGCGGCCATCTTGGAGGGAAAAACGCATCTTATCCGATTAACACGAAACTTCACAAAACACGTTTCACTAAGCGGGATAGGAAGGCAAGGATGTAAACTTGTGGATGTCTGCGATTAAGTCAATTCATTTGTTCGGACTGCCAGCCAATCTCTGGAGTTTGATAAATTAATAAAATTATTAAGATAACTTTCTGCGTCCTAGAACCGGCCTAAACACAGATTGAAGAGCTAACTTTACACACACATTCCACATGAGGTCTTTATCAAGTTTGTTATTACATTTTCTACTTGATTCGGCCTTTCTTCGTCTGGGGTGGGTGCGTGGCTGTCGATGGCTTCAGAGTGCGGTAGCTTGTGAATTCTGGGTGCTAGCGCCGAATTGCCGGCTGTGTGAATTGACCCTGGGATCCGGGGGTGTTAGCCCTATATACTTCTAGACAACCTAGTTTTCTTCTCCAGCGAACGGCTGTATGCTTGGATTGCAAGGAGGATAACTTCACTACTATTGCGCTACATTCCGAGTAGGTCAAACTCGCTCATAGTTTGCTTTAATTCTACTCATATGGATAGGCTGTTGTAACCATTCGTTTGGGGAGCCACTGTTGGAATTTACGAAAACAATCATCTAAATAATTGTTTTCTCTGGAAACAGGCTGTAACTATCGAAGCGTAAATATTTGCAAATTTGCCATTGTTCCTGTCCACTCTGCGGGAGTCTGGGAGGAGGAGTAATACGAAGTTTATTCACGCTACAATGTCCAATAGGGCTAACACGATGGTCTTTGGCGGCCGCATGCGTTCCTGGATTTCTACAAGGACAAATAGTTAATTAAATTATATTGATTTTGTGCGTACTGGTAGCAACGGCTTGAACCTGAGAATCGAAGGCATAATTTGTCAACTCTGTGAATCTCACCCGCAGTGGTGTCTGCATTACTGAGTGGTATAATGAGATTATGACTCCACCAAGTCGAGGAATGTGATTCGTTTGGCGACTATGGCAACTGGATATCTTGAGGAATGAAAATACGCGACCTTTTTTCCGTGATTTAAATCAACGAAACTTCCTACAGACATATTTCCATCTATCACGTATGACGTTGAATAGAATAATATAATTTTTTTTGTCATATCGGTCATGTTGCATGTTGTTATCAAAGGGCCGAGGTCCGTTGGGTAGTGCACCGAAGTGGAATATAGACTCGTTCTTTTGATGATTGGATAGGATTTCTGGTATGGAGATTGTAGTGCGATCGGGAGGATTTGAGACGGAGCGCGCATGGTGGAGTTGCGATGATAGATAGGTTGTGTCGTGACTATTGTATGTAGGGTTTTTACGTCTCGGTTAACCATATATGATAATAACGGTATTTATGTCTGCGAATTGTCATAATGAGCTGTGCTACGAGCTTATGTTAGTGAGAGTAGATGCTCTATTCGTCATTTTGTCACTGGAGTATGAGTTACGGTATGAGGCACATGTAGTAATACTGGAGTGATTGCGTATCGTGGGGAGACAAATAATCGTAAGGTGTGACAATGAGATGTTCCTATGGATTTCCTAAATCGATGCGATCTGACCTGTTAAGGTTTTTCGTCTGCATCACGTAAGAAAACAAGAACTTAGAAGAAGAAGAAGAAAAAAAAAAAACAACTTCCGCATATTTCGTCACACTCGTGTGAGGGAGCGTTGGGACGCGTGTGACGGAGCATGCGACCTCCTGTGAGATGGCGGCGGTCATGGGCGAGTAGTTCGTTTTGGTGGTACGTGTGTTAGTGGAGCGGTGCGATCTATCTGTTGAGACGAGTTGAGTATGAGGAGGCAGTATGTAGATAATAGGGGTGCGGCTATTAATTCTGTCAGTATATCCACGTGATAGTGACTCTAGAGAACTCGGACTGTGTGTTATGAGTTGAAGATGAGGATATATGTATCTACAGCTTTCAATTATTATATTAACAGTGGAGTGTGGGATGAGAGCGATGTTCGAAACGGAGTTGATAATGAGCGTAGATGTGCGGACAGATACCATAGTTTTGATGGGGTAAAGGAGGTTCAGACGATAGACGTGCTGCTCAAAGTACGGGCAATCTTTCGTCAATGGCGAGGTATGTTTAAACAAGTGTTTAGTATTTTAGGAGATCCCGGATGCCTGGTTACTCATTTGACAACTCGATTTTGGATGCGATCCATAAAAGTGTAGTCGCTGATAGTTTCATATCCAGATAGAAGAAGAAGGGAGGAACCAACCTGGGCCATGGAGGGTACTCTAATAATTTAACTTTAGGATAGAGTAAGATGATTGAATGGTGAACGTGTAACTATCTCCCGAATGAGGAAAGAGTCATTGAAATATTGTGAAGCAAGTATAAGAACGTGTGACAACCTGAAGAAGATTAATAAAATGAAGAAGCAAGCAGCTAACTACAAAGAAGAAGAAGATAATAAAAAGGAGTATGAAGACAATAAGAAGAAGAAGTAATAAAAAGACGGAAGAAGAGACATAAAATCGAAGAAGACAAAGTAACAGTACATGGAATGATGAAAGTAAGAAGTAGTTAAATGTGCATAATGATTGAAGAAAGATATGAGTAACTAAAATAAGTGTTAAGGAACGACGAGTTAATTTCAAAATTGTCGTTGCACGGATGATAGCCACAGAATATTTAGAGATTGGCAAGAAAAGAGTAATATAAGAGGCAAAAGAGCTAATAAACGTTTGGGATGAGGAGAGATGTGTTGGCAAAACAGGGAGGAAGAAGCCAGAAAATAAATTGAACACGAGTAAGAAAAATTTCTGAGCAAAGAGAGGAAACTTAGGGCATGAGAAGAAGTAGGTGTAAAAACTTAATAATGAAGAACAGAAGTAGTAACGAATGCTCGAGAAGAAGTAAGAAGAAGTAACTACAGTGAAGAAGAACGAGTACAACAATGAAGAAATGATGAAAAAATGATACGAAGAAGTAAAATCCGTGAATCGAAGTTAAGAGTGGAAGAGAGAGATGCAAGACGAAGAGTAACATTGAAGAATGACAAAGGAGGTGAGTACGAATTAGAGTAAAATAATATTGGAAGACAGAAGAGTAAATTGTGGGAAGACACAAGAATACAGATATGTAGGAGTGAATATAAATGAATGAGAATATAGATAAGCAAGTAACAATATGAAGAAATGAGAGGAGGTATAGTGAGAGAACGAAGTTAAAATTAGTGAACTAAGAAGAGGTCAAAGTTAAATGGGAAGAAAAAGAGCTACAGACAAGAATGAGAGAAGCAAGAAGAATCAAGAGTAAAAAATGCAGCACGTATAATATGAGAGAATACAAGAGTAAAAAATGAATAAGATTTTAGTAAATAAAGAAAGATACGAGTCACAATAGTATTTTTAGATAAGTAGATCTTCGAAGTTAACTGAGAAATATTGATATTGCGCCTTAAGTAGCCCGTGTGATAGCCAGCTAAGGATCGGAGTATAGAATATGAGAGAACGTCAGCGAGAGAACGGGTGGAGGCTAGGGAATGGTAGTAGTTCAACAATTTGAAGAGGATATGAGTGAGCAGTACATATTGAGAGACGGAGTTGAATAGTATCGCGGCATTGGTCGTTACTGAGACACATCAGATTGATGAAATTTGTTAAGAACCGAAGCAGTATAATAATTAAGCATTAGCGTGAGAGAGAAGGTGCAATCTGGAGTAACGTGTCGTATATAAGTCAAATAGTGTAGAAGTGTAAGTAGGGTAGAAAAATGAAGAAGATGACGAGTAACATATCTGACCAGAAGATAGAAGAAGAATAGGTATATAAATGTATAGATCATGATGTTAAGATTATCATGGCACAGAAGCATGAGTTAACAGGATATTGAGAGAATAGAGTATAAGGGTCTTGTATTTATATTTCGTGTGCTCGAAGAGAGTATTATCGGCGAGCTAAAGAATTATGCATCTGATAGGTGTAGCTCTGATGTAATTAGAATTTGAAGTTGTGCTATATTAAAGGACGGCGTTTTGTTTGTCAATTTCCGGCCGCACGGTTTCTTCCCAAGGGTTTGTCGGATTGTTATTGCCACGATTGTGGTTTGGTGTCTTGGCGTGCGGCGTTACTATTTGTTGTAGTGTTATCGTGATTGTTCATCCGCTTTCCCAATCCATATTATAGCGTTGTGACTATCACAGTCACATTTGCGTGGGGACAAGGCCATCTGCGTGGATAGAAAAACACACCACACGCTTTTCCAGACGTTACAACTAAACTTGACAGACTGGGTCTCAGACTTGATCTTGCCTTTTGCGCAGATATGTCTGTCAGGACTGTGTTCCATACTTATCAACGGTTTTGGCGAAGCATTGAGTACTAGATTCTTTTGGTGATGATGGATCTCGTATGGTCGTTCGGCTACTTGGTGGTTCGTTTGAGGTATTCGCTGCGTACAGTGCATAATGGTATTGGGGATTGGTATTTGTCTAGATTAGATTTTATTGAAAATTTTTTTTAAATTCTTCTCTCCAAGTATGTGGCGAGCTTGGACTAGATGTTGGATGGCATTCGAGAATTCACTTCACGAAATGATGGTCCGGGCAGTGCTTCCAAAGTCGGTTTTCCCTCAAGACATCTCTCTTCGTCTCACAGGTTTGTTAAATTTTATCGATAGGTCACACGGTTTGGCGGCCACGTCGAATTTACCCTAAAACCTTCAAACATCTTCTTTTCCAGAACGGCTCGTCAGATCAAGGGGAAACTTCAAAAACCTATTGCCCACGAGTAAGGAATATAAGTTTGTTAATTTCTAATTGATAGGTCACATGGTTTGGCAGCCATGTTGGATTCAATTCTCGAGTCAGATAAATCTGGATGACATTAGGAATATGATGGGGCCTGTCCCAGGGGTTCATGATGGGGAGAAGACCCTAATTGTCTGTAAATATGTGTGGCATCGTGCTGCTCCTGTTGGAGGAGGTATTGCAAGTTGGATTAAAATGTGCCAATTCTGGGTGAATTTAATCGTCCGAAATTCCGGCGAACTTAACGTCCTTTAGGATGAGTTATTCCCAGTGATTATTAATTTTTGTAAAGGACAGCTGTATGAAGAAAATGAAGGTGTGTGATGGTCAACAATTCTCTTTATGTAAAGCGATAGGTTTGACTTTGTTTTGTGAAAAATGCACTATACTGTTTCTTGGATATATTTTATTTATGAAATGAAATTGATGAAATCTCAGCGAGAGAAAATGTGTAAAACTTCCAGCATGGTTATTTACTGACTTGTGGAAATGGTGTGAATCATTATCATGGTGAACAATGCAATGGTGTAATATGAGAATGAATGCTTGCAGGAGTGGAACCATAAACCCAGATAAGCTACAGGTCATTTACTCTTTGCTGGTCACTTTACATGAGCATTCTGTAAAATGTGAGCTTCAGGTGTTGTTGAAAAGATGAGGCAATGGAGGAGATGAAATTGAATCAAAAATGAAGCAATCGCACAATTATTTAAGCCGAGTGAACTTGGATGAAAGAATTGAAAACTGCTTATCTGTACAGATCGAATGAAAGAAAGGATTTTATATACATGCAGCATCATGGCCAAAACACAGTAGATGTCATAATATAGCTCCTTGAAGACCTCGGCGTACAGTAAACGAACACACACACACACACACACACACACACACACACACACACACTCACACACATCAATACCTTACCTTCTTGTCATGTCTTCCTGTGTCCTACAAGTACTCAGTTGTACACACCCCAAGTAAGAGGGCTCATTCCCTTTCATAGTCCTCGATTAAAACTTCACAAGTACTTTACGCTTGAGAATGGTCTTAAAAGCCATGAGTATCATCATATTTCCTTATGAGCATTATATTCACATCACAACTTGCACCACTCCTTCACGTGCAAGCATTGAGAAAAACATGGAAGTGGGTGTGGCATTTGGAACACCGCCCACAACTAGCATTCCTAGCACTTTACTAATATAAAACACTCGAGGCACGGACCTGGATGTATAGCTCTGAATCCCTGAGGCAACTGATGGGCTGGTTGAAAATGGCCAATCATGACTGCATGTGGGCATTCAGTTTCCCATCATGCAAGTAGTTTGTCGCTTCCCCATGTGGAAATTGCCTGCCCCAACCACCATCCGTCCCGTTCCACAACAAAGCATTGTTTGAGGGTCACAAAATAGGTCTGCAACTGTAAAATCCTTTTTTTTATTTTATTAGGGGTACCAGTCTGATGGACTGGTAACCTATTGTTTTCTTCTGTTTATTAGGGTACCCAGTCTGATGGACTGGGTAACCTAAATGTTGTTTTATCTTCTGTTCATTTCTTATTTTTTCTTTTTCCACCGGCAATTTGCGGACTTTTTCGCTTTAAAAATCATTTTCTCGGAACGGTAAGTCCGATCGACACGACATTTTCACCACAGTATGTATCTTTTGATAGCATACTTAATTGACTATTATGACGTCACAGGTCACGGTACGGACGCCATCTTGAAAAAACGATAAACTTTGGACCTCTGTATCTCTGAAAACGGTGCAATGGAAATTTTTTTCGCTTCATACATTGTAATGACCTCCCCATCGGAACACGGGTGATTTTTTTGTGACGTCATCAGTGAAGCGGTATGCCGGTGAAATTCGTGAAGTAGAACGCTGCATAGGAAAAATCTGAAATTTTCTTGAGCGTCATCTACACAACAAATCACTGTAGAAAAAATTTATTATGACGTCATAGGTGACTTGGTTCGGCAGCCATCTTGTTTTGAAAAAAAATATTAAAAACATCTCCAGAACGGCTAACAGATTGAGGCGAAACTTTACACACACATTCCCCATGACATTCTTTTACAAGTTTGTTAATTTCTTATTGATAGGTCACATGTTGGTGGCCATCTTGAATTTACCCTAAAACCTTCAAACATCTCTCCAGAACGGCTGTCAGATCAAGGGGAAACTTCACAAGTCTATTCTGCACGCGTAGGGAATATAAGTTTGTTAATGATTAATTGATAGGTCACATGTTTGGCAACCATGTTGTATTTAAGAAAAATATTAAATAATGTTTTCTCTGGAACTGCTTAATCTATCAAGCAAAAATTTGCAACTATTATCTTCCATCATGTCTGCATACATGGTAAAAATTATGACATCACAAGTCACATGGTTTGGCGGCCATCTTGAATAGAAAAATGCACCTTATTGATTAACACGAAACTTCACACAGTCTTCCACTACACGATGAAAGCAGAATCTAAATTTATGATGTCAAAGGTCACGTGGTTCGTCAGCCATCTTGGATTGAAAATAATAAAATTTTTAAAAATCTTTCCAGAACAGCTGGACAGATGGATGTAAAAATTCACACACACTTTCCCCAAGACATCTTTCACAAGTTTGTTAAAGGTCTGGGTACCCGGTCATCACTGCCAGCAGTTATAAAGTGGCAGTTCTAGTTTTATTTTATTTTTCTAATACTGTATTCGACTATTTATTTGCAGAAATGAGTTCCTGGGTCTTGCATGACAATTAACTATGCCTCGAACACAGAGAGCACACAAACTTTCCGATTTTTCAGAGAGGACAAATTGTTGGCCATTTGGAAGGTGGAGTCAGCCAGCATCAGACAGCTCAGAACCTTGGCATTCCGCTTTCTACGGTCATTCAGGTGATTGTGCAATTCACCAACGAAGGCAAGGAATCCACAGCTTCCCGTTCTGGTCGATCTGGGTCCTCAGAAAGGTGTCTTTGCGCTGTCAAGCGGTCCATTGAGAAAATTCCCCCTTGCAAGGCAGCAGATGTTGCAGAAGAGGTCCAAGTTAGCTCAAGAACTGCCGTGCTGTACCTTCTTCATCTGGGCTACTTTGGGGGAGCAACTCTGAGAAAACCTCTTCTTAGACCAGCCAACATTCAAAGGCGAAAGAAGTGAGCTGACGAGATGGCCACCAGCCCCTTGGAGTTTTGGCAAACTATAATTTTTTTCAGATGAGTCCCAATTTGCTCAATTTTCTGACAGTGGATACGTACGGGTCTGGAGACTTCCCAGTCAAGACTTTTCTTTGAACCGATTGCAGCCAACTGTCAAACACGGTGGTTTTTCAGTGATGGTTTGGGGAGCAATCTGGAGCACTGGTCGGTCAGAACTTGTGGAGTGTGTTGGCAACATCAACACTAGGACACACATTTCTGTCCTTGAGGATAGATGTCTCCCTGTCTTCCTCACTGGTCAGATGGTCAAAAACAACACTCTGTTCATGGAAGGTGGAGCTCCATGCCACACTACAAAAACGACCAAAAATGGCAGGACAGAAATGGCATCAAGCGACTTCCATGGCCAAGTCAGTCTCTTGACATGATCCCATTGAACACCTTCGAGCCATTTTGGATCGAGTTGTGTGGGAAAAGTCCAGGAAACCAACATCATGGGCAGAATTGCAAACCCGTTTGCGTGAAGCCTGGGCAGAAATCCCACAAGAGAAAATTTCAGAACTCGTTAGTTATATGCCTGAAAGAGTAAAAGCATTGAAATCTGCAAATGGCAAGTCCACAAAATACTCGTGTATGTATTAAAATGGATCAAATATACTTCAAATGCTCAATAAATAAATTATTTAACAATCATGTTGTCTATTTACTTCTGTCATGTCTCTGTATGTGTGAGGAATCTGTGAAGAGGTAGAGCATCAACTGTGGTCAAGTGGTTCTTGTCCTGCTTTCAGGGGAATTCGCACATTGCGTTCCTCCAAGCCCGTCCCTTGGTGTACTGCAGTTAGAGCGGAGGGTGGTGGACTCTTGACAGAAGAGTCTGAAGTGAAGGCCCGCCTGGTCGGTTACTTTGAGTGACTGTACCAGGCTGAACCACCAGCTGTCGAGTTGGATGTCAGGGGTGTTACTATCCCTATTGCTGACCCTCCAATCAACTGTGATCCAACTTTGTTTGTGGAGAGACAGGTTGCGGTGAACCGGTTGAAATGTGGTAAAGCTCATTGGATCTGTGGCATCCATGCTGAACTTCTCAAGGCTGGTGGAAGTTCTGTGCTCTGCCTGGAACCCAGGTATCATCCCAATTGACTGGAAGAGAGGCCTTGTTGTCCCTCTATGGAAAGGGAAGGGTGATCGCCAGGGCTGCAACAACTACTGAGGGGTGTCACTGCTCTCGGTGCCGGGCAAGGTCTTTGCTCGGATCATTCTTGATTGGGTTTGCCACCATCTGCTTGAACACAAAAACTGATCAATCTGATGTCTGAACTATACTCTAGAACTGAAAGTGCTGTGAGATGTAGTGATACCACCTCGGACTTATTTGCAGTTGTCACTGGAGTTCGTCAGGGGGGTGTGCTGGCCCCCACACTTTTCAGCACTTGTATGGACTGGATTCTGGGGATGATGTCGGAG
>CM068957.1:68218372-68231268 GCA_035128595.1 Eptatretus atami | reverse complement strand
CTTTGAAATGTGGCTTGCCCAAGAGAGATCACAGCTGAGAGTGAGACCGAAGAGTTTGAGTGACTGAACCTCTTCAAGAGGGTTGTTGGGAAAGTAGATGTGAGGGTTTGCGGTACAGTCCTTTCGGGGAGACATACAGAGACAGGCAGTCAATTCCCGATTAGAAGAGGATTGAGAGGTGGAGGGAATGGAGGTGAGTGTTCAGTGTAAATTTGGAATGGTGGTGGGGTTCCAGGTCTGAAGAGAGGGAAGGCTGCTTGCCTGTGTTTTTATTAACCTCCGCCATCGAAGATGGATGGAGGTCACTGTTTTCACCCCTGTCTGTTTGTTATCTTGCCAAAACAAAGTTTTTGCAAGATGTTAGTCAGCTTGTATTTTTTTTTTTTTTTGTCTGTAATCACGTATAAAAAATTCTGCAGAGCACAGTTTTCATTGGAATTTTTGTAACTTCGCATATCAGAGGCCTATAGAGGTCCTTTCAGCACACAAAATTTTGAAGGTCAAAGGTCAAGGTCACTTTGTCGCAAATCAGGGGAGTCGATGAAACCCTTATTTTTTGAGTATTTTGATCGATCGTCTTCAAACTTCATGGGAATATAGTTCATGGTCTGGCGCTCAGCTGATTATTTTTGGTGGCGATTGGCCTTGACCTTCATGTTTTTTTTTTATTTTTTTTTTTTGTCTGTAATCACGTATAAAAAATTCTGCAGAGCACAGTTATCATTGGAAATTTTTGTAACTCCGCATATCAGAGGCCTATAGAGGTCCCTTTCAGCGCATAAAATTTTGAAGGTCAGGTCACTTTGTCGCAAATCAGGGGAGTCGACGAAACCCTTATTTTTTGAGTAATTTTAATCGAATCGTCTCCAACTTTATGGAATGTAGTTCATGGTCTGGCGCTCAGCTGATTAGTTTTTGGTGGCGATTGGCCTTGACCTTCATGGTTAGCGCCTGAGGTCAAACATATTTGACCCCAAGGTCAAATTTTCAAGTTTTAGGAACCATATCGTGTAGTACCTCAAATTGAACACCTCGATGAGTGCTTTCTAGATATGTCAAGCTTGAGACATTATGACGTCATTTGGTGACGTTATGAGGCAAACACGTATTTTTCATGGTTACTCTGTAGAACGATTCTCATCGGAATCTCTCGTAGGCAGATATTCCTCAAGGAGTCGCTCCTGGGGATAGCAGCTCTGTTCACCTCAGTGTGGCCTTAAAGAAGTCACACGTGGTCACCTTTTGGCAAGATATGGTTTTTTGTTTGTTTGTTTATTTGTTTGTTTGTTTGTTTGTGAACAGTATTACGGAAAACTCCTCGACGGATTTCGACGAAACTTGGTGGGGGTATTAGGTATGGTCCAAGGATCATGCCATTAGATTTTGGACTTGGTCCAAAGTCCAATATGGCCGCTATGGCGGCCATTTTGAAAAAATATTTGAATTTTTGTTTTTGTATTTCTACATGTTTTAAGTGATTTCCAACAAAAAAAAAAAAATTTGATAGAGAAAAAAAAATTTGCAACTTTTTTCAAAAAAATTTCGATTTCATTTGAAAAATATTTGAATTTTTTTTTGCATTTCTACATGTTTTAAGTGATTTTCAACCCCCCCAAAAAATTTGTTAGCGAAAAAAAAAATTAGAAATTTTGCAACTTTTTTTTCAAAAAATTTCGATTTTTTTTTTGGCATTTCTCCATGCGCATCGATCTAGTTTAGTTTATTCAATTGTGTTCAGTAGAGTCTGATCCGTTTGACCTCAATGAATAGGATATCAGTTCACTTAATGACCCAGCAGTATTGACGGCGGAGTTTTGCACTCTACCGAGTGCTTCCCTCATTTCTGTACTGTTGTTGTCATAATGTTCCAAGGTTTTTCAGAATTTGAGGTTGCTGTTGAGCCTGTAATTGGTATTGTACAAAATGTGCATTTTGTTGTTTGTCTGTCTGTTTGTCTATCTGACCACGATACTTCAGTTACTTATCCACCAATCTCAACCAAACTTTACAGGATTAAGGGTCACATGATAGAGGTTGTAGTGGCTTCATTTGCCCCCTCTCCCCAAGGGGTTTTTCACCTTGGGTGTAATCCAGGTTAAGGTGTCAGCTTATTGTGGCATTTTTCCAAGGCCACTTCAAATAACAAAAGTAATAACAACACAATTGCCAATATCATTATGATATTGTTATTAATAAACAATAGTAACACTAATAATAGCCCTCTCCCCAAGGGGTTTTTCCTCATTGGACAAACGCTGTGTTTAAATAGCTTATCGTGGTGTTTCATGGGCACCCCTACCGGAAGTAAAAATATTGTAAACCACAAACACACACGATTACCTTTTTAAACGGTCACGACTGCCGTTTAACCCTACGGTCTTGAGGCATTATGCTTATGGACTCCCCAAAAGACTAATGGAACCGAGCCGATAGATCGACTGTAATATATGTACCCCAGAGAAGATGATAACATGACCCTTCCTGCCACTCCCTTAGAAAGCGGGTGTACTAGTTCCATCAAATGTCCACAGATCCTGCCATCCTATTTATCAAGAATAACCGCACCGTGGTCACAACCTGCGACACAAAAAAATATATATTTTGCCTTCTCTGTCCACTCAATTCCCTCATCCTTGCTCATGCCCCACGTGTCCATGTGATGAAAGCTGGGTCTGAGAATAAAAAAAATCATTACCCACGGCTTGGATTACATTCTCTAATCTGTCCCATTAACCTTGTGCCGTGTCTGTCCCGTGTTCCCATGTGTGAATGAATAAGATGCATAGTGATTCCGAACAGGGGATTGTGGTGTGTGTGTGTGTGTGGTGTGTGTGTGTGTGTGTGTGTGTGTGTGTGTGTGTGTGTGTGTGTCCTCTCTCTTCCACCCTCTGCACTCTTTCTCTCTGTTGTAATATAGCTTTTGTTCATAAAAACCTGTACGTGGTCATTCGAGGTGTGGGACCTCACCATTAAGCACAAGTGAATTGGCTTTAAGAACCCGGTAACGGCCCGATTGGGAACACGTTAAAGCAAAGATGACAGCGAGTTTGGAAAACACGCATTTGTCATGTGTTATTAAAATATTAACTCGACACCTCTTATCCATGTCAGCCTCCGACACGGTTATATCAGAACGAGCCGATTCATCACACGGTCACGATGTTTAACCCCAATATGGTGCCATTCAAAAATTACGGAATTTATTTTTTATTTTTAGGGAGGCACATATGGGCTTGATTAAACTTTGCTGACAATTTTTAATCGACATGTGATTCCATTTTTCCGGGTCCCTCATCGTGATTAACAATCGACCCAAACAAAGCCAATGGAAATCTGACACAACAAACTCGGACAGTGTATAATCGGCATAGGCCTACAGGCCCCTAATGTGTTAGGTCCACCAGAAAACCAAGATGCTGGCCATATCATTTAGTCTGGGTGCAGCGGTGGGTGGAGTCAAGCGACAGATGTGGATGTGGTCCGGCAGGTGTCTGACCAATGGGTACACATTTCAAAAATCGACCCCAATAAGAATCTCAACAACAACAGCAGTAGCAATGCGGAGCTCTTGTCGACCTGCGACTTGTTGCAGGTAAAAATGTGTACCTGCATGCAGCATTCTGCAATGTGTGACTTGAATATTAGTGTAAGAATGAGTCTACGTTTTGTTAAGTACTTGTAAAGCTGTTTTTAAAAAGTGTAATTCGTCCTAGATGTTTGTGTTGTAAATTTTTTAGACTTAGTGAAACTTTTGTTTGTCATGTGACAGGTAAGACTGTTGTTGTTGGTTGTGAATGTTTGTTGGGATGTACACTACTGATCAAAAGTTTTAGAACACCCCCATTTTTCCAGTTTTTACTGAAATTTAAGCAGTTTAATGTTTCAATGTACCTGAAATTAAAGCATAGAACAAATAAACAATTGCAGATAAAAAAGAGATCATGGAATCGTTTTGTTGAACAAAATTTAATCTAAATTTTTGACTCATCAAAGTCGCCACCTTTTGCAGATATAACAGCCGAACATACTCGTGGCATTCTTTCTATAATGGAAATCAAATATTGTTCGGAAAGTTCTTCCCAACACTGTTGCAGAAGTTCCCACAAATGTGTTGCACTTGTAGGTTGCTTTGCTTTCACCCTTCTGTCCAGTTCATCCCAAACCAGCTCGATGGGTTTAAGTCTGGAGACTATGCTGGCCATTCCATGATTTGAAGCCTACCGTCTTGTTCTTTTCTTCTCAGGTAGTTCTGACATAGCCTGGAGGTATGTTTTGAGTCGTTATCTTGCTGTAGGATGAACCCCTGACCAACTAGGCGTAGACCAGAGGGTATTACTGCAAAATGCTGTGGTAGCCCTTTTGGTTCAGGGTGCCAGTCAGTCTGTGCAAGTCGCCGACTGGATCCAGCAAAAGAGCCCCAGATATCACTTTCCTCTTCCATGTTTGACAGTTGGTGTCACACTGAGGAACCATCCTTTCGCCTACTCGACGGTGTACAAAAACCCTGCGTGATGAACCGAAGATTTCAATTTTGATTCATCAGTCCATAAGACCTTCTTCTAGTTTTCAGTAGTCCACTGCGGTGCTTCATGCCTAGGCAAGCCTCTTTTCTTATTTTGCCATTTTGCAATGGCTTTCTTACTGCTACTCGACCTGTCAAACCTGCAGCTCAAATCACAGTTGAAACTGAGACTTCCTTACTTAGACCAGTGTTAAGCTGTGCTTGAAGCTGCTGTCCTGTGATCCGCCTATCACGCAAGCTGTTGACTCTCAGAAAATCGTCTTCCGATTGTGTTGTGGCTTTGGGTCTGCCATATCTGTCAGTTTCCTCCGTTTAAAGTGCATTTTGATGGTGTAGGATAGTGGTTCTCAACCTTTTGGAGCCGCGACCCCCAAAAAAATTAAGTTGGGGTTCGCACCCCCCCTCCCGACTCACACTTGAAACACTGCAGTGACGTCACGGAGAGGAAAATCTGAGAGGAAAATAAACGCAGTTCAAAACAGTCTGGTTAAAACTTTCCCCGTGATAGCCCATACAAGAATTCGTGTTCCGATCCATTATAGTGTGGCAAACATTCACCGGACGGGATTTGATGAAGTTCACCACTTTAATTGCTGTTTGGAGAACATTGCGGATTGTGGCTCAAGGTTCTTGCTGGCGAGGGCCTCTCTGTGAATAATGCAATGAGTGAATTTGACATGCGGCCACTTCCAAAACTTTAGCTTTCAGTCCACTTCTTGTCCCTGCATGGCCCAGCTCCATCTGTGCACACAGAGATGCAAATTCCCAACTTAGCCCTCTCGTGCATTTTACTGTCCAGTTTGTTAAAAATGTCACGACCAGTGCAAGTTCCTTCAAGTGTCGAGCAAAACAACATATCCTCGTACATTTTCCCTTCGTAGCTGTATCTTGCAAAAACAAGTAACTGTGCATCACTGGAAATATCTGTTGTTTCGTCAATTTGGAGGGAAATCTTCCACTTTTCTTCACTCGGTCAATGAGCTGCTCTTTAATGTCGTTGGCCATTTCACCAATGCGCCTCGCCATTGTGTCATTAGACAGTGGAATAGTCTCAAGTGTGCTAGCTATTTTTTCACCATGCATAGCTCTGGTCATTGCAATCGCTGCTGGGTGGATCAGGCTCTCTGCAATAGTATGGGGCTTTTTGGATTGACCAACCAGGTATGCCACTTCAATGAAGCCAACAGGGCTTTGACAGGGATTGTAGAGTGCTCATGTACAGTCGTCTTTGGCTCTGTAGTTCTCCCTCCTTACGACGAAATGGTTTGTCAATGTAGATTTGGTTTGTAAATGTCTCTTTAATTTACTGGTTTCAAGCTTTCGTGAGCAAGCACTTCTGAACACAGAACACACTGTGGATATTCCACTTCATTTTTGGCTAGGCATGTGAATCCGTACTGCAGAAAGTCAGACTGATATTTCGACACTTGTTGGAGGCCAAATCTGCCAAATCTGCCTTACGTTTTTCAGTTGAACTTGTAACAGTTGGCCCACCTTCACATGTGTCATCTTGGTCCGCATCTTGAGCTGGCAGACGTTTTTGACAAGCCACCGATCCATATTCAGCCACCTTGCAGTAGTTAGCTCGCGCTAACATTGACTTTCAGCACCCGCCACTGTGCTGCGCTCTCTCTCACTCTCTCTCACTCTCTCTACACTCTCTCACACTCACTCTCTCACATACACTCTCACTCTCTCACTCTCTCACACACACACACTCTCCACTCTCCCACTCTCTCACTCCCTCACTCACACAACTACTATTTCACTTGCTGCTCAAATCTGTTTCATAATTACTACATTAACATTGGTATGGGAGATTTAATTGAAAAATCATTTTCAAAAAATATTTATGAATTTCTTTATATTATTTGTTTGTTTATTTGTTTTGACAACCTTCCCGCAACCCCCAGGTTAAGAACCATTGGTGTAGGAAACTGTACTCACTGACACCTTGGCTTCTTTGCATTCTATCCAAAGGAAAGACCAACACTTTTAAGGGTTATAATGGTCTGTCTGTCTTCTTTTGTTAATTGACTTTTTCTCACTATTATGATAGCAATATTCTACTTCCTGCAGTGCAATATTGTCAAAATAATGCTTCAGAGGTGGAGCAACACTGCTTTTATACAGACAGAGGTTTGTAACTAATCAACAAAAGTTGGGACACCTGAAGGAATTGTTTGCATCAACTTTCAAGGCTTAATTTGCTTCCATTGCTGCAGAACAGCTGCAGTTGCTAACCCATTACTTGTTCCTGAAAAGGGCCTTTTTAACAACTCTGAAATTTACATTATTTTTCAGTTTTTGGTCACCAAAGCTTTTTTTTAACCTCTGGCAGTGTACCGCTTAGCTTTGTACCATTTCAGGTTATTCACTGGACTTGAACTGCTTAAATTTTAGTAAAAACTGGAAAAATGGGGTGTTCAAAAACTTTTGACCGGTGGTGTAAATCAAAGTACATTATTTATCTTCTCACTTGTGGAGTTGTGGATGCAATATGTTGATCAAACTTATCAATGTTTACATAAGCGTTTCAATGGACATTGGTCTGCTGTATCGTCTGGTATTAAGACATCTATTTATATAATCATTCAATGTAGTTGGGCATGTTTTTAGTAGTTGTTCTATTCAAATTACAGACTTGGTTAATGTTAATGATTTTGATAATAAAGAGGAGTGGAATGGGTGGTGATGGTCGTATGGCAGCTTAGCTGCTGGGGTAGCTATCATTTCTTGAAGCGCGACTGTGTCGCTGATGCAGTGCCCCTCTACCAGTACACACACTGGAACTGGTACTCATTTCGCCGACCTCGGAAGGATGACAGGCTGAGTCAACCCCCTGGTGTATTATCAGCAGCCGACGGGACTTGAACTCAGGATCCTAGGATCCCAAGCCGCCCCCTAACCACTGAGCCAACACCAGGCTTAGGAGTGGAATGTTGAGCTGGGACGCAAAGAGGATTTTGGGTCGGGACACTATGTGTGATACTGTTGTGGAGCCGGGCGTCGGCTGCGAGCACGACCGCTAGGTGAGCAGTAGGGTCGACTCTACGAACACCCGGAATCTAGATCGAACCGTTCGGAAAATGCCGAGGGTACGGGTCCTTACAGGACCGTGAATCGTCAATAATTCTACCACGTGGGACAGGGTTATTTGCCAAACTTCAAATACCTAGAGACTCACGTGGCGAGCTACCGAGTATTCACACCTCGACAGGACTCGAACAGGACGAGTCGTTTCCTGTCTCGACCCGTGCGTAACCCGAGTGGTGGTTACCGAGGTCCGTCGGTCCAAACTTACATTTACAGCAGCAATGCCTTTTTAATCACCCAACATGCAACGTTCTAAACCAATAAAAGAAACACAAAAACGAGCTGATATATTTAACACATGGATTTATTTACAATAGGGAAAAGGAAAACACAGAGCAGAATTAAACCGACTATAAAGAAATGCAATCATGTACAGCACAAGCACTTAACAGTTCCTACTTAAAGACGGGCCACAGACGCACACCCAAATGGTCTTTATTATCCCTTCGGCTCGGAGGGAAGTCGAGCTGAGGGACGAGAATGTGGCAGGCTACCTGGCGCGAGCGTGCGGCTGGACGTCCACACCCCTCCTGGAGCTCCGGTCGCCAGAAGACGACCAGGGCAGCCAGACGCAGACCACGCCAGCGACGAGATGGGCCGAGAACCAGAGCACGCCAGCGACGAGATGCGAGCAGACAAGGCGCAAATTCTCCTCTCCACTCTCGAGCAGATCCGCCGCAATTATTTGCTCTCCTTTTTTTCGTCGTTCGAGGGAGGCTTCTCTTCCCGACCACTCGCCTCCGGTTGGACGAGGGGTCCTCACGCGACTCGTGGCGGCCTCCCGATTGGACGAGGCGCGCGTGTAGTGCTCGCCCTCGCTCATTGCTGGAGCTTTGAGCCGAAGCGACGCTGGCTCCGCCCACGTCCTCACCTCTGGCCACGTGCCTAATGGCGATCGTGCTGAGTCGGAAACGGGGTGGTGAGACGC
Organism: Eptatretus atami; assembly: GCA_035128595.1. NCBI lineage: Eukaryota > Metazoa > Chordata > Myxini > Myxiniformes > Myxinidae > Eptatretus > Eptatretus atami. The sequence continues at coordinate 68,222,722 of CM068957.1, read as the reverse complement.
CGCTCCTTGCCGATTGGCTAAGGAGGGACGCCATGCCTTGTTAGGCTCCACCACGCGGCGCTTGCTGGCGAGCGTTCGAAGGATGCCACGAGCAGAGCGTTGTCGTGTGAAAGTGAAGATGGCGTTGTTTGTCGTTGTTATAAGTGTAAAAATCCTATCTATAAAAAGAACTCAGTGCATGTACATTTAATTACCCATTAAACAAGGAAAGGGAGCCATCTATCCACATTTACTTATCGAAATAACTGAGCTATAGGACCTGTATGTTGAGTGCTCATGGCTTCCAGATTTGTAAACAATACATCCTTTCGGCTCAATGACAGGGTACAAGATACTGGGTCAGTTTCTCAAGGTAATGTTTTCGGGAACGGTATTTTGTTAATCCAATCAGAAGGAGACCCAGAAGTCATGGGCGCCGTATCCGTGTCGTACGGCTCCAAAAATGGAAATTTCAGAGATAATTGAAAAACTTAAAGGTTTTATGAAGGAAATGTTTTTCATGATTTTTATATTCTTCTGAGGTCATGTTCCAAACACGTCTTGGCTAATATTCTCCAGAGTTTAGCAGGTTCATATGACGTGCTCATTTTTGATCGAAGCTTTTTGTAGCAGGGTTCTGGTGAAGAAGTCTACTCCCAAAGTTGATTGGGTCGCCAAGTTCTTAGTTTGTGATTTTTCCAGCAAGCAGGTAGATAGGCTTTGGCTTCATTCTATTTTTATGGATACGTGCCGAGAGTTTATTACCAGATAAAGTTGGGGAATGAGCCCCATTGAAGATTTATTTCATTTTCATTAAGACCATAAGACATTCATTCATTTTGGTAAATTTCTTAAATCTCTTGGTATCTTGGAAACGGACTGTGCGTATTCATCTTTCTCTTTAAAAAAATAATTTTTTTTACATGGTCCTTGTGGACATGCAGTTTCTGGAGATTTGAATATAATTAGTGATTGTGAAATTAGGAATCTGATGAAAATGGGAGCTAAATATAGGGAACCAGTAACTCAACCTTGGAGCTGCATTAGGTTTTCAATTGTGAATTCTGTCTCTAATTTTGTTAAAAATGTACACCAAGTTTAAGTTATCTGTAAACAGTTTTAATACATGGTTAACAGAGTTGTGGAAGTCCTGGATAAAAGGATTGTTTTTTTTAGTAGTCGGCGCTTGCTTTCATTGAGCCGTCTAAATCGGTGTTGAACAAGCCGAGTGTTCGTAAGACATTCGTGATCTCCATGATAGCTACGTAATAGCTCCAGTGGATAAGGCTGCTAATATTTTGTTGTGGTTTGTAAAAGTTTTGTGTAGAGGTTTTATTGAGGGAGTTAGGCATTGATACGGTTACTTTCACTGGTATAGGAAATGGCACATATGTTCCTTGTCATATGTCACTCCAAGATATTATCTCTGAGCATCAGGAAGTTTACAAGGAATTTTTATGCACAGGAGGAGGCCATTCGGCCCATCATGCCTGCACCACACCAATACCAGATTTAATCAATCCGTCGATACCCTTCCCTTCGTGTGCAGCCTTTTGGCTGCTACACTGGTACTCATTTAGCCGACCTCGAAGGATGACAGGCTGTGACAACCCCTGGGTTTAATTCAGCAGCCAACGGGGCTTGAACTCAGGACACTGGGATCCCAAGCACCACCCTAACCGCTAAGCCAACACCAGGTTAGAACTTCAAATAAAATAGTGTGTGTGTTGTGTTGTGTTGTGTTGTGATGTCTGGCTTCCTTCTTGGGACTACGGTGCAGTAATTGGTCTTTATTTTGATTAAGAAGCCAGGAAGGGATTAATCAAGAGAAGGCATTCATTCACAATGCAACACCATTCTCTTGAACACCAAGAGCATGGTGTTGCATTGTGGAATATTTCCTGTCTTCATTCATGTGAATGGCTCCCAGGGTTCTGCTTCTCACTTGTTACTTTCCCCATTTCAGTTTATTTATATTTGTAGATATATGATGCAAGCATTTGAACTATATGGATGAGTTAAGATGGAATCTCATTCCATATAGACCAGCTGAATCGGTGGGCTATCAGGATGGCCTCGAGGTATAAACACTCGCCTCTGAGCTGTCTTCACAGGCAGGGTGATTCATCGTGTGCACCGTCCGTCGGATGGACGTTAAAAATTCCTGCTCTAACCTACAGGGAGCACTGCATCGGCGGCACAGCAGTGCCACTAGCAAAAATGATGCTCCTGGCAGCCATGCGCTGCATACACAAGGAAAGGAAAGCCAAATTGTTGTCTGGTAGGTCGATCAATGGAATACTATATTATTTTGGTTCCAAGCGTACAAGGCTGGGAAACCTATTGTTATTGTTTGCATCATCATTATCATTATTATAATTATTATTTTTCCGCCTGCTTTTCGCGGGTTTATTTGCTTTAAACTCATTTTCTTGGCAATCGTTGGTCCGATTGACACAAAAGTTTCACCATAATATGCGTCAACTCATGTTGATTTTTTTTGTGATAATTATGACGTCATAGGTCACGTGAATGCAGGTTCCATATTGGAAAAAAGGGAAAAATTGGAACTCTACAGTCTACATCTCTGAAACCACTCGATGGAAAAAATTGAAATCACAGCTCATTGTCAAGTATTCCCCATGGGGAATAAGTGTTGTTAACCATGACATCATCAGTTCCTTCATTATGATGTCATAATTCGACAAGTACAATGCTTTATCCCATCAGTATGAAAATTCTCGAGGGTGATCTTTACAACAATATGAGTGGAAAATGTAAATTTATGATGTCATGGGTCATGTGGTTTGGCAGCCATATTGGATTGAACATAAAAACTTTTTAAAAATCTCCTCCATGATGCTGGATAGATCAAGGGAAACTTTACACACGTTCCGCAAGCCTTGAAGATACCAGGGTTTTTCACGAATAATTGATAGGTCACTGTTTTGGTAGCCATTTTAGATTGAAGGAATATATTAAAAACAATGATCCCAGGAGTGCAACAACTACCAAGGGCACGGTCTTTGCTCGGATATTTAATTCTTGATTGTGTTCGTCACCATTTTCTTGAGCACCAGCGTCCAGAGCAGTCTTGTTTTACACCAAAGATGTCAATCAATGATTGACTGTATCCTTGCTCATCGGGTCCTCACAGGCTGCAAGCAGCCTATGTTGATCTCTGCAAAGCGTTTGAGTCAGTGAAACGGGATGCCTCTGGAGGTTCTTGGTCTTCGTGGGGTGCCACCAAAACTGATCAATCTGATCTCTGAACTACACTTTGGAACTGAACGTGCTGTGAGATGTGGTGATACCATCTCTGACTTATTTCCAGTTGTTACTGGAGTTCGTCAGGGTATATACTAGCCCCACACTTTCAGCGCTTGCATGGACTAGATTCTGGGAGGATATTTGAGCGATCAAGTCTGCGGTGCATCGTTAGGGAATGTCAAGATATCTGACCTTCATTTCGCAGATGATGCAGTCATCTTTTGCAGAGACTGGATATTATTTTAGGGGGGCCTTGAGGTGCTGAATGAGGAATCGGAGCCACTGGATTATGGGTTTCCTGGGTCAAAACAAAGATCCAGGCTTTAAGGGACATCTTGGTTGCTGCTATCTTGTCTGTACCTGTTTGTGGTGAGGATGTTGGAGGTCACGGAGAGATTCACTTACCTTGGCAGTGATATTCATGTCTCTGCTGGCTGTGAGCCAGAGGTCAATAGACGTCTGGGTCAGGCTGGGGAGTCATGCATTCACCTGGATCATGGGGTGTGGCGCTGCTGACCTGTGCAGGACGACGAAAGTCCGAGTCTTCAGGTCCTTGGTGCTTCCAGTCTTGCTCTATGGATGTGGACTTGGACTCTGACCAGGGATCTGAGACGGAGACTTAATTCCTTCGGTACCAGGTCTCTTCGGAGAATCCTTGGCTATCGCTGGTCAGACTTTGTGACCAATGAGCGGTTGCTGAGAGAGACTCAAATGAGATTTTGTTACCTGCATAGTCTGTGAGCGTTAGTTGCAGCTGTATGGACATGTGGCTCGTTTTCCTGACACTGATCCTGCTCACCAGATTCTCTCAGCGAGGGAGCCTCGTGAGTGGAGGAGGCCAATGGGCCGACCATGTGCCTTGTGGTTGCAGCAGGTTGATCGGCATCTCAAGAGATGGGGATGGGCCTGGCATCTGCCTGGGGATGGCCAGACGGAGGCCCTGCGGTACTGGTGGAAAGTAGACAGCGACGCGCTGCTCCCATACCTGACCTGACCGTCTGCCTGTGTGTGTGTCTGGTCCATACCTTTTCACCATTTGAGCTTTTTTCAAATCAAATTTTCAACAAAGCCTTATTATGAGATCGTGGAGAACGTAAATGA
>CM068957.1:68192305-68207984 GCA_035128595.1 Eptatretus atami | reverse complement strand
GATTGGCTCTTTCCTTGTTTAATGGGTAATTAAATGTACATGCACTGAGTCTTTTTATAGATAGGATTTTTACACTTATAACAAGACAACAACGCCATCTTCACTTTCACAGACAACGCTCTGCTCGTGGCATCCTTCGCACGCTGGCCAGCAAGCGCGCGCTGGGGGAGCCTAACATAGGCATGGCGTCCGTCCTCCTTAGCCAATGGGCAAGGAGCGGGCGTCTCACCCACCCGTTTCCGACTCAGCACGATCGCCATTAGGCACGTGGCCAGAGGTGAGGACGTGGGCGGAGCCTCCGTCGCTTCGGCTCAAAGCTCCAGCAATGAGCGGAGGGCGAGCACTACACGCGCGCCCTCGTCCAATCGGGAGGCCGCCACGAGTCGCGTGAGGACCCCTCGTCCAACCGGAGGCGAGTGGTCGGGAAGAGAAGCCCTCCCCTCGAACGACGAAAAAAAGGAGAGCAAATAATTGCGGCGGATCTGCTCGAGAGGGAGAGGAAGAATTTGCGCCTGTCTGCTCGCATCTCGTCGCTGGCGTGCTCTGGTTCTCGCCCATCTCGTCGCTGGCGTGGTCTGCGTCTGGCTGCCCTGGTCGTCTTCTGGCGACCGGAGCTCCAGGAGGGGGTGGACGTCCAGCCGCACGCTCGCGGCCAGGTAGCCTGCCACATTCTCGTCCCTCACAGCTCGACTTCCCTCCGAGCCGAAGGGATAATAAAGACCATTTGGGTGTGCGTCTGTGGGCCCGTCTTTAAGTAGGAACTGTTAAGTGCTTGTGCTGTACATGATTGCATTTCTTTATAGTCGGTTTAATTCTGCTCTGTGTTTTCCTTTTCCCTATTGTAAATAAATCCATGTGTTAAATATATCAGCTCGTTTTTGTGTTTCTTTTATTGGTTTAAACGTGCGTGTTGGGTGATTAAAAGGCCTTGCTGCTGTAAATGTAGTTTGGACCGACGGGACCTCGGTAACCACCACTCGGGTTACGCACGGGTCGAGCACGGAAACGACTCGTCCTGTGGAGGGTGTGAATACTCGGTAGCTCGCCACGTGAGTCTCTAGGTATTTTGAAGTTTGGCAAATAAACCCTGTCCCACGTGGTAGAATTATTGACGATTCACGGTCCTGTAAGAGACCCGTACCCTCGGCATTTTCCGAACGGTTCGATCTAGATTCCGGGTGTTCGGAGATCGACCCTACTGTCCACCTAGCGGTCGTGCTCGCAGCCGACGCCCGGCTCCACACAGTATCACACATAGTGTCCCGACCCAAAATCCTCTTTGCGTCCCAGCTCAACATTCCACTCCTAAGCCTGGTGTTGGCTCAGTGGTTAGGGGGCGGCTTGGATCCTAGGTCCTGAGTTCAAGTCCCGTCGGCTGCTGAATTAATACACCAGGGGGTTGACTCAGCCTGTCATCCTTCGAGGTCGGCGAAATGAGTACCAGTTCCGTGTGTGTACTGGTAGAGGGGCACTGCATCAGCGACACAGTCGCGCTTCAAGAATGATAGCTACCCCAGCAGCTAAGCTGCCATACGACCATCACCACCCATTCCACTCCTCTTTATTATCAAAATCATTAACATTAACCAAGTCTGTAATTTGAATAGAACAACTACTAAAAACATGCCAACTACATTGAATGATTATATAAATAGATGTCTTAATACCAAACGATACAGCAGACCAATGTCCATTGAAACGCTTATGTAAACATTGATAAGTTTGATCAACATATTGCAATCCACAATCTCCACAAGTGAGAAGATAAATAATGTACTTTGATTTACACCACCGGTCAAAGTTTTTGAACACCCCCATTTTTCCAGTTTTTAACAAATTTAAGCAGTTCAAGTCAGTGAATAACCTGAAATGGTACAAAGCTAAGCGGTACACTGCCAGAGGTTAAAAAAAAGCTTTGGTGACCAAAAACTGAAAAATAATGTAAATTTCAGAGTTGTTAAAAAGGCCTTCTTCAGGAACAAGTAATGGGTTAGCAACTGCAGCTGTTCTGCAGCAATGGAAGAAATTAAGCCTTGAAAGTTGATGCAAACAATTCCTTCAGGTGTCCAATTTTTGTTGATTAGTTACAAACCCTCTGTCTGTATAAAAGCAGTGTTGCTCACCTCTGAAGCAATTATTTGACAATATTGCACTGCAGGAAGTAGAATATTGCTATCATAATGTGAGAAAAAGTCAATTAACAAAAGAAGACAGACAGACCATTATAACCCTTAAAAGTGTGGTCTTTCCTTTGGATAGAATGCAAGAAGCCAAGGTGTCAGTGAGTACAGTTTCCTACACCAATGGTTCTTAACCTGGGGGTTGCGGGAAGGTTGTCAAAACAAAATAACAAACAAATATATATAAAGAAATTCATAAATATTTTTTGAAAATGATTTTTCAATTAAATCTCCCATACAATGTTAAAAATGTAGTAATTATGAAACAGATTGAGCAGCAAGTGAAATTAGTAGTGTGTGTGAGTGAGAGGGAGAGAGTGAGAGAGTGTGGTGTGTGAGAGTGGAGAGTGTGTGTGAGAGAGTGAGTAGAAGTGAGAAGGTGAGAGAGAGCGGCAGCACAGTGGCGGGTGCTGAAAGTCAATGTTAGCGCGAGCTAACTACTGCAAGGTGGCTGAATATGGATCGGTGGCTTGTCAAAACGTCTGCCAGCTCAAGATGCAGACCAAGATGACACATGTGAAGGTGGGCCAACTGTTACAAGTTCAACTGAAAAACGTAAGGCAGATTTGGCAGATTTGGCCTCCAACAAGTGTCGGAAATATCAGTCTGACTTTCTGCAGTACGGATTCACATGCCTAGCCAAAAATGAAGTGGAATATCCACAGTGTGTTCTGTGTTCAGAAGTGCTTGCTCCACGAAAGCTTGAAACCAGTGAAATTAAAGAGACATTTACAAACAAACACCCATCCTACTTACAAACCATTAATTTTTTTTTCGTCGTAAGGAGGGAGAACTACAGAGCCAAAAGACGACTGTACATGAGCACTCTACAACCCTGTCAAAGCCCTGTTGGCTTCATATGAAGTGGCATACCTGGTTGGTCAATCCAAAAAGCCCATACTATTGCAGAGAGCCTGATCCACCCAGCAGCGATTGCAATGACCAGAGCTATGCATGGTGAAAAAATAGCTAGCACACTTGAGACTATTCCACTGTCTAATGACACATGCAAGGCGCATTGGTGAAATGGCCAACGACATTAAAGAGCAGCTCATTGACCGAGTTGAAGAAAAGTGGAAGATTTTCCCTCCAAATTGACGAAACAACAGATATTTCCAGTGATGCACAGTTACTTGTTTTTGCAAGATACAGCTACGAAGGGAAAATGTACGAGGATATGTTGTTTTGCTCGACACTTGAAGGAACTTGCACTGGTCGTGACATTTTTAACAAACTGGACAGTAAAATGCACGAGGAGGGGCTATATGGGAAAATTGCATTCTCTGTGTGTACAGATGGAGCTGGTGCCATGCATGGGACAAGAAGGGGACTGAAAGCTAAAGTTTTGGAAGTGGCGCCGCATGTCAAATTCATTCATTGCATTATTCACAGAGAGGCCCTCGCGCAGCAAGAAACTTGAGCCACAACTCCGCAATGTTTCCAAACAGAATTAAAGAGGGTATTCATCAAATCCGTCGTATCCACATTTACTTATCGAAATAACTGAGCTATAGGACCTGTATGTTGAGTGCTCATGGCTTCCAGATTTGTAACAATACATCCTTTCGGCCTCAATGACAGGGTACAAGATACTGGGTCAGTTTCTCAAGGTAATGTTTTCGGGAACGAGTATTTTGTTAATCCAATCAGAAGGAGACCCAGAAGTCATGGGCGCCGTAGTCCGTGTCGTACGGCTCCAAAAATGGAAATTTCAGAGATAATTGAAAAACTTAAAGGTTTTTATGAAGGAAATGTTTTTCATGATTTTTATATTCTTCTGAGGTCATGTTCCAAACACGTCTTGGCTAATATTCTCCAGAGTTTAGCAGGTTCATATGACGTGCTCATTTTTGATCGAAGCTTTTTGTAGCAGGGTTCTGGTGAAGAAGTCTACTCCCAAAGTTGATAGGATCCGCAAGTTCTTAGTTTGTGATTTTTCCAGCAAGCAGGTAGATAGGCTTTGGCTTCATTCTATTTTTATGGATACCAGTGCCGAGAGTTTATTACCAGATAAAGTTGGGGAATGAGCCCCATTGAAGATTTATTTCATTTTCATTAAGACCATAAGACATTCATTCATTTATGGTAAATTTCTTAAATCTCTTGGTATCTTGGAAACGGACTGTGCGTATTCATCTTTCTCTTTAAAAAAAAATTTTTTTTTTTTACATGGTCCTTGTGGACATGCAGTTTCTGGAGATTTGAATATAATTAGTGATTGTGAAATTAGGAATCTGATGAAAATGGGAGCTAAATATAGGGAACCAGTAACTCAACCTTGGAGCTGCATTAGGTTTTCAATTGTGAATTCTGTCTCTAATTTTGTTAAAAAATGTACACCAAGTTTAAGTTATCTGTAAACAGTTTTAATACATGGTTTAACAGAGTTGTGGAAGTCCTGGATAAAAGGATTGTTTTTTTTAGTAGTCGGCGCTTGCTTTCATTGAGCCGGTCTAAATCGGTGTTGAACAAGCCGAGTGTTCGTAAAGACATTCGTGATCTCCATGACAGCTACGTAATAGCTCCAGTGGATAAGGCTGCTAATAATTTTGTTGTGGTTTGTAAAAGTTTTGTGTCTACAGGTTTTATTGAGGGAGTTGGGCATTGATACGGTTACTTTCACTGGTATAGGAAATGGCACATATGTTCCTTGTCATATGTCACTCCAAGATATTATCTCTGAGCATCAGGAAGTTTACAAGGAATTTTTATGCACAGGAGGAGGCCATTCGGCCCATCATGCCTGCACCACACCAATACCAGATTTAATCAATCCGTCGATACCCCTTCCTTCGTGTGCAGCCTTTTGGCTGCTACACTGGTACTCATTTAGCGACCTCTGAAGGATGACAGGTTGTGACAACCCCCTGGTTTTAATTCAGCAGCCAACGGGGCTTGAACTCAGGACACTGGGATCCCAAGCCATCACCCTAATACTAACTGCTAGCCAACACCAGGTTAGAACTTCAAATAAAATAGTGTGTGTGTTGTGTTGTGTTGTGTTGTGATGTCTGGCTTCCTTCTTGGGACTACGGTGCAGTAATTGGTCTTTATTTTGATTAAGAAGCCAGGAAGGGATTAATCAAGAGAAGGCATTCATTCACAATGCAACACCATTCTCTTGAACACCAAGAGCATGGTGTTGCATTGTGGAATATTTCCTGTCTTCATTCATATGAATGGCTCCCCAGGGGTTCTGCTTCTCACTTGTTACTTTCCCCATTTCAGTTTATTTATATTTTGTAGATATATGATGCAAGCACTTTGAACTATATGGATGAGTTAAGATGGAATCTCATTCCATATAGACCAGCTGAATCGGTGGGCTATCAGGATGGCCTCGAGGTATAAACACTCGCCTCTGAGCTGTCTTCACAGGCAGGGTGATTCATCGTGTGCACCGTCCGTCGGATGGACGTTAAAAATTCCTGCTCTAACCTACAGGGAGCACTGCATCGGCGGCACAGCAGTGCCACTAGCAAAAATGATGCTCCTGGCAGCCATGCGCTGCATACACAAGGAAAGGAAAGCCAAATTGTTGTCTGGTAGGTCGATCAATGGAATACTATATTTATTTTGGTTCCAAGCGTACAAGGCTGGGAAACCTATTGTTATTGTTTGCATCATCATTATCATTATTATTAAATTATTATTTTTCCGCCTGCTTTTCGCGGGTTTATTTGCTTTTAAACTCATTTTCTTGGCAATCGTTGGTCCGATTGACACAAAAGTTTCACCATAATATGCGTCAACTCATGTTGATTTTTTTTTGTGATAATTATGACGTCATAGGTCACGTGAATGCAGGTTCCATATTGGAAAAAAGGGAAAAAAATTGGAACTCTACAGTCTACATCTCTGAAACCACTCGATGGAAAAAATTGAATCACAGCTCATTGTCAAGTATTCCCCATGGGGAATAAGTGTTGTTAACCATGACATCATCAGTTCCTTCATTATGATGTCATAATTCGACAAGTACAATGCTTTATCCCATCGGTATGAAAATTCTCGAGGGTGATCTTTACAACAATATGAGTGGAAAATGTAAATTTATGATGTCATGGGTCATGTGGTTTGGCAGCCATATTGGATTGAACATAAAAACTTTTTAAAATCTCCTCCATGATGGCTGGATAGATCAAGGGGAAACTTTACACACGTTCCGCAAGCCTTGAAGATACCAGGGTTTTTCACGAATAATTGATAGGTCACATGTTTTGGTAGCCATTTTAGATTGAAGGAATATATTAAAAACAATGATCCCCAGGAGTGCAACAACTACCAAGGGCACGGTCTTTGCTCGGATAATTAATTCTTGATTGTGTTCGTCACCATTTTCTTGAGCACCAGCGTCCAGAGCAGTCTTGTTTTACACCAAAGATGTCAATCAATGATTGACTGTATCCTTGCTCATCGGGTCCTCACAGGCTGCAAGCAGCCTATGTTGATCTCTGCAAAGCGTTTGAGTCAGTGAAACGGGATGCCCTCTGGAGGATTCTTGGTCTTCGTGGGGTGCCACCAAAACTGATCAATCTGATCTCTGAACTACACTTTGGAACTGAACGTGCTGTGAGATGTGGTGATACCATCTCTGACTTATTTCCAGTTGTTACTGGAGTTCGTCAGCGGTATATACTAGCCCCCACACTTTCAGCGCTTGCATGGACTAGATTCTGGGGAGGATATTTGAGCGATCAAGTCTGCGGTGCATCGTTAGGGAATGTCAAGATATCTGACCTTCATTTCGCAGATGATGCAGTCATCTTTGCAGAGACTGGATATTATTTTAGGGGGGCCCTTGAGGTGCTGAATGAGGAATCGGAGCCACTGGGATTATGGGTTTCCTGGGTCAAAACAAAGATCCAGGCTTTAAGGGACATCTTGGTTGCTGCTATCTTGTCTGTACCTGTTTGTGGTGAGGATGTTGGAGGTCACGGAGAGATTCACTTACCTTGGCAGTGATATTCATGTCTCTGCTGGCTGTGAGCCAGAGGTCAATAGACGTCTGGGTCAGGCCTGGGGAGTCATGCATTCACCTGGATCATGGGGTGTGGCGCTGCTGATACCTGTGCAGGACGACGAAAGTCCGAGTCTTCAGGTCCTTGGTGCTTCCAGTCTTGCTCTATGGATGTGAGACTTGGACTCTGACCAGGGATCTGAGACGGAGACTTAATTCCTTCGGTACCAGGTCTCTTCGGAGAATCCTTGGCTATCGCTGGTCAGACTTTGTGACCAATGAGCGGTTGCTGAGAGAGACTCAAATGAGATTTGTTACCTGCATAGTCTGTGAGCGTTAGTTGCAGCTGTATGGACATGTGGCTCGTTTTCCTGACACTGATCCTGCTCACCAGATTCTCTCAGCGAGGGAGCCTCGTGAGTGGAGGAGGCCAATGGGCCGACCATGTGCCTTGTGGTTGCAGCAGGTTGATCGGCATCTCAAGGAGATGGGGATGGGCCTGGCATCTGCCTGGGGGATGGCCAGACGGAGGCCCCTGCGGTACTGGTGGAAAGTAGACAGCGACGCGCTGCTCCCATACCTGACCTGACCGTCTGCCTGTGTGTGTGTCTGGTCCATACCTTTTCACCATTTGAGCTTTTTTCAAATCAAATTTTCAACAAAGCCTTATTATGAGATCGTGGAGAACGTAAATGAAGAAAATGTACTTCTTATTTTTTTTAAACTGTCGTTTTCATCAAGTTTCGTTCTAGTATAAATTGAACGTGGACTAGCTTTGCATTTTGAGATGCTTTCTTGTTTTTATTACAGCATGGCGACATCGCGCTGTTATATAATTGGTTTTGCTTCAGTCCACAAAATTATTTAATATGTTTATTCCATTGGCATTTCTGCAACAGGGGAGAGTCAATTGTTGCTCGTCCTCTGTTATCTAATTTCCCTCAAACTACTCTGATCTACAGCCAACCTGAAAATGTCTCTCTCTCTCTCTCTCTCTCTCTCTCACTCACTCACTCACTCACTCACTCACTCACTCACTCACTCACTCACTCACTCACTCCTGCATTATTCTCTCACCCTTACCCCACTCACCCTTACCCCACTGCGACATCTATATCCAGCCTTTACCTTTGGTCTATTTATATTTTCTTATTTTACTGAAACAACCAACGTTGCACATCAAATGTGTCACCGATTCCTCTTCGAGAAACACCTGTCTGCAGTGAACATCAGCTTTCACTTTAAATTTTCTAACCGAAGTCGATACAACATTTTATTTTGTCCTTTGCACTGCTGCCACAAAGGGCACTCGCAACCTCTCAACTGCATCACACCTGCCACCCATGTCGTCTTTCACCCTGTCACTTATTGATGAAGCTTTTAATTACTTGGTCTACAGGCCTAAATGTTTAAATGCATTCTGTCATCTATATTTTATTCATGTGTTTTGGTCATAATTTTGATTTTGTGTTCATTCTGTTTGATGAAGCGTTTCCTGTTGGGAAACAGCCCTCGGTAAAGCGAGATTAAAATTCAGCCTAATTGATACGAAGGAGGAAAAATCATTATTTTAATAAGTATGTATTAACCGCATGTCATGCCCATTTGTCTCGTGTGTAGTGGAATACCGGCTATCTTGGCGCCAGCCTGGATCTGTGCAAATACCTTTGTTCTTTGTCTTGTCTGGGTGATTTAAGTGATTTAATATTCATTCATATGATCATCTTGCAAATGTTTTTGTTTTTTCTGGTATTATTCACTCTAACTATAAAAGAACTAAGCATGTTTATGTTTGCGTTTCATGAAAATCGAATCGGTAACAATGCAAGCCATGAAAGAAGCAAATCAAATGACAATTGCTTTATTGTACTCCTGCATTAAAATAAATAAATAAATAATCGATCTTCATCCTCTTCCAAATTGATTTGGTCTGTGTTGGCCTATCCCAAAGCCGTGTTTTTTGTTTTTTTTTCAATGACGTCCTTTTCTTGCTAATGAGTGGAGGAGGCCAACGGGCCTTTTTGTAGTATGCCTGAAGGCACAAATTGCATTGTGAGACAATTTGAAGGCAGGTCTTTTAGCCTGACAGTTACAATTCTGAATAATGTACAGTCAAGGCAGCATGCATTCTGAGGATTCAAGATACAGGGCCATTTTCTCATTGTTTGCATTAAAACTGGTGGCAGTGTTTCCGATATGTCATGTCGAATATGGAGATCATCCCAAATCTCCTCTTTCTTGATGAAGAAGGATGACAATTTCCTCTACCAGCTTTCTCTTCTATTTGAACTTTACCTTCTTCTCCGAAATGTTTCTTCTTCTTTGAGCTTTATGTTATTAACTGTGATAAATGATTATATTAAACTTGCTTTTGTTTGATCCTTATAGATTGATTGGCTCTTGTATGCGTTTTTGTTTTCCTACCCAGGTGCGGTTGGATATGTGGGGACAAGTGCCTTTGTTCGCAAGATTTACACCAATGTGAAAATCGATTGAAAAGTCATGAAATGACCAAACGGAATGAGGAGTAAATGCAATGCGGTGAAGCTGCTTTGAGTACCCAAGAAGGAATTAACGATGTCATCAATATTTTTGTTACACTGTGAGGCGAATTGCATGGATCTGCATAGGTTTCGGCTGTCATTTTGGAGCTGGGGTTGTGGGAAAGGGAGTCTTTGGTGAAAGATGATGTGAAGGCACGATGAGTTGATTTTTTTAATAACACTGTATGATGATCTCGGAGCGATTAGCGTCTTTTGCATACCGGTGTATGCACTGGCTTCACCGAGAGGGCATCTGCTCGAGGGGGTTTCTTGGTAACCTTTGTAAGCTTCAGATATTTGTACTTGATGTTTACTTTTTCTTGTTTTGGTTCTTTCCGTAGGCAATTCCTCCACAGGTTGCTAATTTCATTGCTTTCTGTAACCACAATATAAATACAAATTTTTTTTTTTTGAAGGTCAGGAGGCGGGGGTTGAAAGGTCGGGTTCTGTCCGTTGTTTTTCTTATTTCTTATGAAAAGGTGGAGACTGTGAGGGAGTGAGTCGGAGGGGGCGGAGGTGCTTTGAATTGTTTGGTGTCCACAATTTGGCAAATGAATGCCATATCAAAGTAATTTGTTTTGCATTAGGGCCTGTATCCAAATTTAACGGCAAATATTCATATTGATTGTACACTGCCATAGCTTGGTTACTTTTATGTTCGTTCAAATACAAAAACACACCGCTCCCTTCTCTGTGCCTCATTGTTCCTCCTCTTGTCTCTCTCTCTCTCTCTCTCTCTCTCTCTCTCTCTCTCTCTCTCTCTCTCTCTCTCTCTCTCTCTCTCTCTCTCTCTCTCTCTCTCTCTCTCTCTCTCTTTAAAGTTGATCTTTTCAATAGGAAGGGGTTCACCAGGAATTGATCACCTTATACATATAATAAAATGTTCCGCAAGGTGCTTCACTGTATATACTGGTCTGTGATCACTATTCGCAAAGCAAGAGTTTTATCATGACCTGCTGTTTTTCTGGAATTCTGAAATACAGGCATGTCTTGTGGAATTGGGGTGTTCGTTCTTTTTTTGTTGTTTGTTTGTTTGTTTGTTTGTTTTTGCATATACTGTATACCTTTCCATAAACCCTTGAGCTGCAAATTTTCCTTTCATCGGAAGTAATTTTGCTTCACACTGTGCTGGCACTTTTATAGCTTTCCTTTCCTAATTTCATTGCTCCGGAGGTGGAAAGAAAACCAGGGAGAACATCATTTTCAAACAATTGTGCCGTGCCGTTGCATGCTCGAAGTAACCGCGCAATGCTTTTTAATCGTGCTGCAATTTTGATTCTCGCTATTTTTAGTCTTTTGCATTCTGCATCCACGGATTCCAGTTTTTGTGTTTGATGAAAGGAGCACTGTTGATATTTATTTGGGCATGGTTAAATGTAACACCTTCCCCACTCCTGCCACGCTCTGTCTCCCCTCCCCAACAGAACGTTTTTGGGGCTGTTTTTTATTGTTTGTCACAAACATTTTGTCAGGGGGCGAGTCATCTAAACGGTGCTTGTTCAGAGGCTGGCATCTAATATTGACCAAAATTGTTTGGATGTGTAATGAAAAAAATGTTCCTTCTGGTTTGAGAATGAATGTCTTCAAGTGTGAAAATGCTTCAAAGTTTTGGATATTGTATTTCGATGATAAGACTGAGCCTGATGATGAGGATAGGATGGCTTGCGTGTGGCCTAACATGCCTGATCATGGTGAGACTGATGCAATCTATTATTCTGAATTGGTTCTCTGGTGTTCATAATAAATAAGAAAGGTTAAAATATGACTTGCTCATGATTATTATTTTTATTATTTATTTTTTTTGGACGTGAACGGGGGAAACCACTCATCTTGGAATTCGAGATCTCAGGTTCAATGCATTTGTTCTTATCGTTATGATTATTATTATTATTATTTTTATTTATTTTCAGTACTGCTTGAAGTTTGTGCACCGGGTTTGGTGCTTGCAGCAGGGCGAACGTCTAACACAAGATGCAATACAAATTATGGTAGGCCATCCTGAAAGGCTGAACACAATAACAGTACTATATGCAGGGTTGTCTACACCTGTGAAAGTAAGTGTGCGTTGAATGAGAAATAGGTGTCTTCGCTCGACACAATGAGCTCCTAAGTGTCCTGTATGGTCATCGTGTCTGGTGTCAATTTGGCATGCTGTTCAACACGAGACAATGGCATCTTTATGAAGGCTTGTGTCGGCAGACAAGATGAACAATAGATCTTATCAACCAAAAGTTGATTTGAAAGTATGTTTGCCGCTGTGGGAAATGAGATGCTGCTGATGTTTCGGCCGTGAGCCCCGTTTGCTTTGATGAAGGGCTCGCGCTCAATCCCAGCCGCACCTATAAATCCCATGACGTTAAACTGTAGCTTGTCAACTTTTAGTTGACGCAATCCATTCTTCATTACGACATTGTACATGCAGCACGCGATTACAAGGAAAGTGCTGAAGTCCGATTTTCATTTCTACATGATTTTCAAGAATCTGTTTGATATGGATCGCAGAGATGTTTTTGAATGAAAAACATACCACCCTCATTTAGTTTATTCATGACTTCCTCTTCTTTATTTTTTTTTTCTAACATGTATAGGTAAAATTATTTCATTTTTCAACTCTATGTGAGACTTCAGCTACCTCATAAAACAAATGGTAGTGTCCTGCTCTCTAAGTGTACACCAACACCCTGCTGCTGGCTTCAATGGAGCAGTATGTTTGTTTATTAAGTTCATGAAGTTTACAGGTAGAAAAGTGGCTGAACATAATTGATCATCACCTTGTGCCTTATCCCATTAGTGGCTTAAACAACCAGTTAGCCAGGCTTGATGTTCATTGAAAGATTAGGACAGGCATTGGGGATTTATGGCCAATGCTTGCTCTTTAATGTCTAACAGCAAGTGCTAGCAGATGTTACATCTGGCTTCACATCCCTCTGAAGGATTGCATACTCATTGATGCAGTGCCCTTCCTTTGAATTGTCCAGAAATTGAACTCTGTCTAGACAACTCAAAGGCAGATACGTGACCTCTGAACCTTGTTTTTGGTAGGTTTTGATGTTTTTATTTGATTGAAACATTTCAAAACTTGAACAAGAAAAAGAGCAATCGGAGATTGCAAATCCTCACCAGGACTTGTTTTGTGTGGCGTTTGTGTACTGGTGTGTTACGTCATCAATAAGAGACATAATTAGAACTGCCACTTTATAACTGTTCGCAGTGATGACCGGGTACCAAGACGTTCCACTTTGATCGGACACCTGACCCTGACCCATGACGTTTAAAAAAATTATTATTCAATTGAATTCAGAACGGGATTAAAGTAAATTGAATTCATATCAAATAAAATACCAAATCGGTACAGTCCTGCATTGGAGTAATCAGAAGGAACCCAGACAAGCAAAAAGAAAAGATGAAGTCATCAGGAGGAACCTGGCTGGATAGGATTCACATTTCCGCTGCTACTACTCGACCCTCAAACCCATCCAGGCACAGCCAAGTGAGCCTTATTCAAAAAACAAACAAAAACAAAAAAAACCCAGACCAAAAAATTAAATAATTCTGGCTGCCAGGCCATGTGTCTGATCAGGTTGAAATTTATAACATGTATTCCCCATCACCATGAGATCACAATTGTGAAGTTTCATGGCGATTGATTAAGCGGTTCCAGGGAAAACGTTATTTAATATTTTTCTTAAATCCAATATGGCTGCCAAACCATGTGGCATCAATTTTTCCTTAACTTTGTGCATGTATGCTTTGGGGAACATTTGTGTGAAATTTCCCCTTGATCTGTCCAGCCATTCTGGACAAGATTTTTTTATATGTTTTTGGTTAAATCCAATATGGCTGCCAAACCATGTGACTGATGAAATCATATGTGTGAACCTTTTGTTCCTCATGGATAGGTGGTCATGTGTAAAGTTTTGCCTCGATCTATTCAGCCATTTTGGAGATGATTTTTGAAGGTTTAAAAAAAACCAAAAAAAAAAGAAAAAGAAAATAAAATAAATAAAAAACCATCATCATCAAAAAAAACCATTTTGATGATGACCTCATCAAAAAATTTTGTGGATCCTTTTATCCCGAGATGACCCTCAAATTTTCATACTGATTGGATGTAGTGTTCTACATATGCAGTTATGATGTCATAACGAAGGCACCTGTGACATCATAAACAAAATCACTCATTCCCCATGAGTACCTGTGATGTGCCAAGTTTCAATTTTTTCCTTGGTGTGGTTTCAGAGATAGAGGTCCAAAGTTTTTAGGTTTTTCCAACATGGCTGCAACACCATGTGACCTATGATGTCATAATTATTATTGAAACATTCCGCACGAGTAGTCGCACCAATGGTGAAAATTTCGTCTCAATCCGACAAGCGGTTGCGGAGAAAAACACGAAAGTTATGTGCAGACAAACAAACAAATGAAAAATCACTAAGAGAGTGACAAATTGGCAAAACAGCACAAAGTGGAATGGCATTTGGTAAAGCGCAGACCAGGTGGAACAGTTGCCCTGAAAACAGGTGGAACAGTTCACATTTTGTATCCCAATGATGAGCTGGATCTGAACCAAAATCCAATCCGCTTGTTCTTGTCACCTATCCAACTCGTCCACCTTGTTTTGTCATAACTCGTCCACAACTTTTTGAGATAAAGTGATATATTTAGTTTTTGACCGTATCTATCAATTTTAGAAATCAAGCATGTGTTGACCTTTTGACCTTAATTAATTGGTAGTTGAATTCAGCAACCTGACATGAAAATGCTCTTCAAATTTCAAGTCAATCGGATGAAAATTGAGGATTTTTGAAACGATTTGAAAATTTGGCCTATTTTGCATTGACCTTATGGCCTATGTTGACCTTTTGGTCTATGTTGACCTCAAAATTAATAGGTGGTTGAGTTCAGTGACCTAATATGCAAATGATCTTCAAATTTCAAGTCAATCGGATGAAAATTGAGGATTTTTGAAATGATTTTAAAATTTAGCCTATTTTGGGTTGACCTTATGGCCTATGTTGACCTTTTGACCTAGGATAACCTCAAAAGTAATAGGTGGTTGAATTTGATGACCTCATATGCAAATCCTCTTCAAATTTCAAGTCAATCAGATGAAATTTGAGGATTTTGAAAATTTGGCTCAAATTGGCCTATTGGACTATGTAGACTTTTTCGGTCAACCAAATTTTACTACACTTCAATACGGGATAGTCGCAGGGTCGGTGACAGTAATCTCTGAAAATTTCAGAACGATCGGTTGAACGGTTTGGGCTGGAGGAGAGCGGACAGACGGACAAACAAGCACACAAACAAACAAACAGAGGCGATCAACATCCTTGTCAAAAAAATATTTTGCCAAGTACCAAATGGACCCAAAATGCAACACACTCTCCTTCGGCGAGAGTAATTAGAAGTGTGTTGAATTGCATTTGATACTTGCCTTGTATGAATGCCAAATGGAGGAATTCTTCTCCAAGAAATTCCATGGATGTCACTGATTTGTTGCATACTAATTGGAAATTTGGACACCCTTCCCCTCGCCCACCCCCCCCCCCCCCGGCCCACTCTGTCTCAGCTCACGCGCTGGTTAACCTACTCTTCGCAAAAGACATTGGGGGATCTTTAATATGCACCAATAATGTTAGCAGACAGGACGCTCAGTGTGGCGCCCTTCTGATGGATGGCGCACGCGTTGATGCCTCGCCCTGCCTGCGAAGCACCAAAATGATGGTTTATGGCCGGGTCGGGAATCAAATCCAGGCTACACAGCTTGGGAAGTGAGTGCGTGTACCTCTGACATATTCTACCAGCCAACGTCTTTCCACAAGTCCACTTTACCAATCTAATTTGCCTGCACGTACGATCACCAATTGAGGCTGTTTATTTAATTATCTGTGGGCATTTTTGGCAGCACTGACCTTTCATGTGTACGTTTCCCTGAGGGCATTCGGCATAAACCGTAAATTGTGGTCTAGTTTCACTTGCAGACGAAACCGGTT
>CM068957.1:68124650-68178813 GCA_035128595.1 Eptatretus atami | reverse complement strand
GTGACGGCGCCATGAGGGAGAGCGACCGCGGCGACGACGTAGAGGCGGACCGCACCTGACGGAGAGCGACCGCACCTGACGGGAGAGGTGACCGCGCACCTGACGAGGGAGAGGGCGACCGCACGTGACGGTAGAGCGCACGCGCACCTGACGGTAGAGGCAAACGCACCTGACGGGACGAGGCGACCGCACCTGACGGGAGAGTGACGCGTGCACCTGACGGGAGAGGCGACCATGCACCTGACGGGAGAGGCGAACCGCTGCACCTGACGGGAGAGCGCGACGCGCGCACATGACGGGAGAGGCGACCGCGCACCGGACGGTAGAGGCGACGACCTACGGAGAGGCGACCGCACCTGACTGGAGAGGCGACCGCACCTGACGGGAGAGGCGACCGCACACGCTGACGGGAGAGGCGACCGCATCTGACGGGAGAGGCGACCGATCTCGACGGAGAGCGCCTGACCGCCGGAGAGGCGACCGCACCTGACGGAGAGGGACCGCGCACTGACGGTAGAGGCCGACGCACCTGACCGGAGACAGGGACGCCCACTGACAGGGAGAGGCGCCACGCGCACATGACGGAGAGGGTTGACCGTGCACCCTGACGGGAGAGGGCCGCCACATGACGGGAGAGGTGACCGCGCACTGACGGGAGAGGTGACCGCGCACATGACGGGAGAGGTGACCGTGCACCTGACGGGGAGGCGACCGTGCACCTGACGGGAGAGGCGACTGCACTGCGGACAGGCGACGCCATGAACGGAGAGCGACCGCGCACCGGACGTAGAGGCGACGCACCTGACGGGAGAGGCGACGCACCTGACGGGAGAGGCGACCGCACCTGACGGGAGAGGCGACCGCGCACATGACGGGAAGAGGGACCGCGCACATGCGGGAGAGGCGACCGCGCACCGGACGGTAGAGGCGACCGCACCTGCGGGAGAGGCGACCGCACCTGACGGGAGAGGTGACCGCGCACCTGACGGGAGAGGCGACCGCACACTGACGGTAGAGGCGACCGCACCTGACGGTAGAGGCAAACCGCACCTGACGGGAGAGGCGACCGCACCTGACGGGAGAGGTGACCGTGCACCTGACGGAGAGGCGACCATGCACCTGACAGGAGAGGCGACCGTGCATCCTGAGCGGAGAGCGCGCGACCGGCGCACATGACGGGAGAGAGGCGACCGCGCACCGACGGTAGAGGCGACCGCACCTGACGGAGAGGCGACCGCACCTGACGGGAGAGGCGACCGCACTGACGGGAGAGGCGACCGCACACGCTGACGGGAGAGGGCGACCGCATCTGACGGGAGAGGCGACCGCACCTGACCGGAGAGGCGACCGCACCTGACCGGAGAGGTGACCGCGCACATGACGGTAGAGGCGACCGCACCTGGACGGGAGAGGCGACCGCGCACCTGACGGGAGAGGGCGACCGCGCACCTGACGGGAGAGGTGACCGATGCACGCTGCCGGGAGAGGTGACCGCGCACATGACGGGAGAGGTGACAGCGCAGACTGACGGGAGAGGTGACCGCGACATGACGGGAGAGGTGACCGTGCAGCTGAGGGAGAGGCGACGCGTGCACCTGACGGGAGAGGCGAGCCGTGCACACTGACGGGAGAGGCGACCGCGCACATGACGGGAGAGGCGACCGCGCCGCGGCGGTAGAGGCGACCGCACCTGACGGGAGAGGCGACGCCGACCTGACGGGAGAGGCGACGCGCCGCTGACGGGCGAGGCGACCGCACACCTGACGGGAGAGGCGACCGCATCTGACGGAGAGGCGACCGCATCTGACGGAGAGGCGATCCGCACCTGACCGGGAGGCGACCCACCTGACCGGAGAGGTGACCGCGCACATGACGGTAGAGGCGACCGCACCTGACGGGAGGCGACCGCGCACCTGACGGGAGAGGCGACCGCGCATCGGACGGTAGAGGCGACGCACCTGCGGGAGAGGCGACCGCACCTGACGGGAGAGGCAACCAGCGGGGAAAGTGCAGATGGAATCTAACTCGTAGCTTAAGAATGGACAAGATGAGAGCGTATATGACGACCTTTGAGGTAGGTGTGCTTCATTGAACATGGTTAATTCTTAATGCATGGAGCGATGGTCTCCCTGGCAAGGAACAGAGATGGTGGAACGTGGAGGGGTTTAAACTAGAATTGGTTTGTGGGTACCGAGAAGCCATGGGAGAGAGGCATGGGTGTCGATTGCTTTTGAAAAGTGGGGGGACATTGCATGTCACAGACCACGAAGCCCACTTCGTGCCGGCGTGGACACAGCAAGTCTACCCTTGCAAATTCTTGATTTTATACGCTCGTAGACATGCTGCCTTCTGATCACAAAAATCCTTAAATTAATCTGACCATCTTTTTATCAAATGTAAGCAGACGGAGCGAAATTAATTAAACATTAATCATACACATTTCAAAGTTTCAAGTGTCATCAAAGCATATATATTATATATATATATATATATATATAAAAAGAATTGTTTTATCAAGCCTCCTTCTCACACCCTTGAACTGATTCACTAAACATAAACTGAAAACTAGACTGACATACAAATTTATTACACGAGTACGGTCAACTTACCTAAAACTTGCCAAAAATATTGTTACTGGCCGGGGGTCAGCCGCCAACGCGACCGCTCTGAACGGAAGCCGCAAGTCGAGTCAGCCCGACCGTACGCCCGGAATAGAGATCGCCGCCCGATAACTCCGAGCGACGGGTCCTTGTACAAGAACCGAAATACGCCAATGGGCAGATCACGTGGGTAGGTCGATTGCCAATCTTAAATGTACCTAAATACCCACGTGATCCAACTACCAGGGTATTCCACCCTGCGAGGTCTCGTACGGAACAAACCGCCGAGGCGAGCTTGTCCGTGCGCGATTCCGAGCGCGTAATCGCCGAGAACCGTCGGTCCAAATGTCCCCTATTACGGCAAACCAACGGCTTTCTAACTCCCAACACACGAAATGTTCAGTCAATGAGGGAATGGACGCAACGAGCAGTTTACATTTACACAAGGACATTTTTATAATGAACACGTATGCAATTAAATAAGGCAAACACGTATGCAATTATACAAGCAACAAAAGCACAGAAAAGACTACAACCGCTCTACTTATTATGTACAGTCATTTACACTTAACAGCATTCCTACTTATTAGACGGGCCCACGGACACACCACACACACACACCACACACACACACACACACACACACCACACACACACAACACACACACCACACACACCACAAAACACACACACCACACACAAGAAACGGTGGCTGAGCCTTTACTGACAAGCTCCAGCTCGGAGGACAGGTGAGCTGAAACTCAGAGCTTGACTCGAACCTTTCCACCTCGTGTGGTCTTCAACTTGTCCGGACCCGGGCTCCAGCGAGAGCGGAGCTGGATCCAATCGCCGCGATCCTTCCCGAGCTCCCGCGAATCCTCCGCGCTTCTCAACACGTGCCGGTGAGACGAGGCGCAGATCCTTCCTGTCGATCGTCGCTTCCCCGAAGGTCCACTCCAAGAAGAGGCCGATGCGTCGCACCAAGCCGGGAAACAAAATGGAGAAAAAAAAGCTCACGAACCAAGAAGGAGAGGAAGAAGAGAAGAAGCCTCCACTCGCAGCTCGAGCCGAACACCGGCTCAAGTTCCTTCCAAACACAAGCAGCAGCCGAAGCTCACTGAGCCAGCCGAAGCAAAAAGCTTCGCGAAGGCTCAAGCCAAGCAAGCAAGCAGGACCCGATGGCCTGCTGAACGACTGCTCTCTCCGAAGCAAAAAGCTTTACTCCTCCACGGGACTCAGCACACGGGACTCAGAACGGGACTCTTCAGAACTCTGCACGGACTCCACGAACTCAGCCCACAACTCAGCCCTACCACGGACTTCCCACGAACTCAACCCACGGAACTCAGCCCTACCACGGGACTCCACGGGACTCTTTCACGAACAAAGAAAAGATGTCTCTTTATCCTTTGCACACCCCCTCCCCCGCACCAGCGTGACTCATGCCCTCGTGATCCACCCCCGCTCAACCACGGGTGGAGGAGTTGTTGACGTCACCGCAGGGTTCTTCTTCCTCTTCGCAGAAGAGGGGGAGGGACGTCTCCATTTGTTTCGCTCCCTAACTATTAATCGATCCGCAGCGATCTAATCGATTTCAAAAATTTAAACAATGGAAGGTGAGCTATCTAGGGAACATGCACTTATCGACATAGCTGACTAAGGAACCTGTATGTTGGTGTGCAATTGAATTCCAAATTCGTAACATATTGAACCCTTTTGTCTGCCGATCCAGTTAAAACTTTGGAATGCAATGTCTTGGGGGTCAAGTGCAGTCAGACGATCTCGGTGAACATGACAGATCATGAGATGGTTGAGGCGTTGTTGGGTCATTGTGAACTAACCAAGTCTTCATACATCTGAATGCGCTGAATAACCGTTCAGCTTCGCAGAACTTGCTGGGGAAACCAATAGAAGGCCTAAGCAAACGTTCTACCTGTGGGAACATTCGACGGACTCCGGCACCATGTCTACAAATATCTTACGGTTCCTCAACAGATGAACCACTGAACTGGTTACGAAGAAGCCAAGTTCTTGCTCTAGGAATCCAACGTTCGGGATAATTTTGCGACTATTTGTGTGTTTGAATGACCAGACAGGAGCATTCACCAAGTCCCTGTACGCCATGAGGTCGGTTGATGTGAATATCGTTCAAGTTCTCGGATGCGCTGTCGATGACTTTGAAAATTCACTCTGTATACCTCCTCTGCAGAATTGCAGTGTATTCCTGCGTGCCTCCATCAAGTCTCTTCAGAAGCTTGTGCTTACGAGGGAGGGTCACTGGATCTAGTTGGCACTGCTGGAGTTCTCTGTTGTGCTGCTTCGAAAACCTCCTTAAACGTCTGGTCGTACGGAGAGATGGAGATTCTGTGCAGTTACCTTTGCAGCAGTAAGCATACCAGAGACGGTAACTTGTGAACCCTGAAGTGCCTTATTGAGGTATTCAGGGATTGGAGAACGGGCAATGATGCAAACAGACTGAGAACACACTTTCCTGATGAAAGACAGCTGAATACCGTTGCTCGCGATGCCGTACCAAGTCATCACTTGCTTGTGAAGGGCATCCAGTACCGCTCATAGTTATCCAATATCGATTTCACGGCAGAGAACGAGTGAACCAACAGCGTCGGCAAATTTGGCTTCAGGCGTGTAGGGCAAGAGTGTCAGCATGTCAGCGTGGATATTCAAGTACAGATGCTGAATTTTCCAGAGTTGTTGTAGATGTTGCTGGAGTACCTGGACATAATCAAGGGCATCTCTTATGAACGGTGCAGTTTGTAGGGCTTTGGATGTAATGAGTTGGGTGACATGAGCTCCACAGTGAACATAATTGGCCAGCGGTTGGAGTTTTTTTAGCTGTGCTTGACAGCCCTTGTACTTTCCGGACATTGCTTGCCCCATCGTAATCTGCGCTCTAGGTGTTCAATAGGGAGTTGACACTGAATTAGGACATCCTGGAGCATCTTACAAAGTGATACTCCTGTTGTTGACGATACTGGTAGAGGCCGAGAGATATTCTTGAACATCAAAGGAATCCGTCACATAGCGCAACACACACTCATTCCTGCTCATTACCCTGAATATCTTGCGTTCCATCAGTTACGAGTCCGAACTGAGTGGACATTTCATTCACGTTACTGCAGAATTTTTCTGAGGATGGCAGACTCATCAACTGTAGAATTTCGTTCTGATTTCTCCACTTTGTGAACGTCGTCTCCTTGACAACCACATCTTGGGTTTACATCATCCTCGCCCGCAAACTGTAAGAGATTTTGAAATTCCTTCAGAGGCATCCTTCCCACGAATTGCAAACCTTGTCGGGCTAAATATTGCAGTGAGTGATAATCTTCAGAAGTGCTGACCGTGCAGATCTTTGCTCTTCTCGAGAGTTTGCTGCTCAGCTTGCACATGGACACCAGTTGACTTCTGCGCGACATTCAGATTTTCGAGGCAAGCGCCTATGTGTGTTTGATCGTTCGTGTTGTCTGAATTTTTCTGTAGCCTTTTTCCAGTTCGAAGCCCTTTGAGACAAATGCGTCTTCTGCACAGCGGGCAAGTTCGGTAAGTTTTTCAGCGAGAAGCGTCCGACAGGTGTGACAGAGTACACCGCCGTGCTCTGATAAAAATGAGCCACGGAAAATCTTTGAACCACTGTGTGAAAATTCAACTTTTGTTTGGCAGTATTGGACTGGGATAATAACTGACATCATGAGGTTGAAAAGGCTGATCTGGAATTAGGCTGAGTACTCGCACATGCCCTTTTCTGCTATCTTCTGTGAATCGTCACCTCTTTCTGGGAACTGATTGCTCCAGAGAGTGGTCGGGATGTGCTACTTGATGCTGTCGCGAAAACTTTCTGATATCCATATCCTCTAGAAACGAGAAGGGAATTCATTTCAGTTGAATAAATTTGACATGTGATTATAAGGTTTTTTTGCGTAACAGGGCATTTTTATTCGGTCTATCCTTTATCCTTATCCTGTCGGTCTATCCTTCGTCTTTGTCTCGTGCAAACGGAAATTATTCGGATGATGGCGGAAGAGAAATTCCTTCCGGAACGTTATTTTTCCTAGTAAAAATTGCAAGCCGCTACTAAGCCCAAGCCTTTTTTAATCGGATTTTCGAGGTAATCTCATTACTACCCTATAGATACTGTATATCCGAGAAGCAAATTCAAAAATAATTTTCCGCGTTCGTTGTCGCGAACCGCTTAGGGAATTTTTGCATATTTTTCAACAGCTACTTTTAAAATCTATAATTTAATCCTCATAAATCGACGACCGAATGATACCTCTCTGTTTTGTAGGTCTATACCTCCCGTAAGTCCAAGTACCGATGAAAATTATTTACATTAACCGCCGCAAAAGCGAGTGAATCAGCGCATTTATTTTATGTTCCCAAGTATTCAAAGCGATTTTAGTCGCCAAAATACCCATTTCCTTGGATTTTCACCCGGTTTTCAACGTTGGATTTAGGCCACTGTTATCGACTGCGAATATATGAAAACAGAATTTACAAAATTTCTTTCCGTTCGTTCGTGCGAGCCGGTAGAGTGAAACGCGTCATCCTGCCAAGCTCCACCATTCTAATCAGCATACAGACGCGAATTTTTATTGCTTATAACTCGACGGTGCAAGGTCACAAAAATTAACCACACATTCATCATGTGCAGGTAATAACATCAGGCATCCGGCGATATAAGTTAGAAAGGTGAAAGAAACTATTTTGGTCGCTAAAGGGGCCCGAGCCGTTGCGGCCTAACACTATCCGAGGCATGGCGCTCCGGCCCATGAAGCCGCGATTCTTGAACACTCATAAAATGACGATACAAATCCGAAACAGTCCCACATACCTCAAATGTCAGGTCACGTTCCTGTTAGTGGGTGAACAATCAACGCTTGGCGAATTCTGCTTCGCAATGATAGGAAGAGGCCGACATCGAGGATCAAAAAGCAGACGTCGCTATGGACGCTTGGCAGGTGGGAGACCATGGCTTGGGAAGCAGATTCTCAATGTTGAATTGTTAACCAATCATCTTTAATAGAACTATAATAGACCAATAAAACTAACGGTTCTTTTTATTTTGTTTTTGGCAAAAAGTAAAGATCCAGAGAGGCTCTGTATTGGGCAACCCCCCTCTATTTACGTGAAATGGTTTGGTCCAACTCCCAAAGCCAAAGCAGACGCGAACGGCTTGCGAGTACGGAGACCATAAACTTGGAACCACTTGTCCGATTAATTTCAAACCTTGAAAAGGCACATCCTCGGGTCCCCAGCAATTATAACCTGGCAAGTTTCAAGTAGACTCGGACCGGTGGTTGTCGAGAAAAGCGGTCGCAGACAAACATGCCCACAGACAACATGCACACAGAGATTGCTCGGAATTATAGAGATATTTAAAAATTTTATTCTTGTATTTGAGGAGTATCTCAGGCCTGGTTGTACTAGAGCAGCTCGTTTTGTGTTACGTAACTTACGTTCATGAAAAAAGTGGGGGGGGGGCAATCGATATGTTGTCCCCCTTGATAAAAAGTGGGGGGGGGACATGTCCTCCTGTCCCACAATCGACGATCTAAGAAGAGAGGGGTATGTACATGATTAGCGTTGGCGGGATTGTGCAGGGCCTTGATGGCCTTAAATGGCCTCTCCATGTGTGTGATTCCTCGTAGGGAGCCACGTGATCATAACATACATCCACTGAAGCCTAAATATAACAGCGTAATGGCGTAATTGTTGCACTTCTGTTCCGAGTCTGGCAAACCCCGTCGGAGTCATACCAAAGATGTATAAAATTATACGTGCTCTTCTTGCTTGACCTTCAGATTTTTAAAAGGACAGAGCACGAACAAGACATGCTGGGAAGGCAAATGGCAAACCACCTAGTGTAATCTTTTGCCAAGAAACAACTGGCATCACCAAGGGTCTGTAAGAGTACGGTACATGGACAACATCACCAAGGGTCTGTAAAGAGTACGGTACATGGACATCACCAATAATCTGTAAAGGATACGGTACATGGACATCACCAAGGGTCTGTAAAGAGTACGGTAATGGATCACCAAGGTGCGTGTAAAGAGTAAGTCATGGATCACCAAGGTCTGTAAAAGAGTACGGTTACCTGGACATCACACAGGTCTGTAAGAGTACGGTACATGGACATCACCAGGGTCTGTAAAGAGTACGGTACATGGACATCACCAAGGGTCTGTAAAGAGTACGGTACATGGACATCACCAGGTCTGTAAAGAGTAGGGTACATGGACATCACCAAGGGTCTGTAAAGAGTACGGTACATGGACATACCAAGATCTGTAAAGAGTACGGTACATGGACATCACCAAGATCTGTAAAGAGTTGGTACATGGACATCACCAAGGATCTGTAAAGAGTCGGTACGTGGGACATCACCAAGGATCTGTAAAGAGTATGGTACATGGACATCACCAAGGATCTGTAAAAGAGTACGGTACATGGACATCACCAAGGTCTGTACAAGACGTATGGTACATGGACATCACCAAGGATCTGTAAAGAGTAGGTACGTGACTCACCAAGGATCTGTAAAGAGTATGGTACATGGACATCACCAAGGGTCGTAAAGAGTATGGTACATGGACATCACCAAGGGTCTGTAAAGAGTAGCGGTACTGGACATCGCCAAGGATCTGTAAGAGCATGGTACATGGACATCACAAGGATCTGTAAAGAGTACGGTACGTGGACATCACCAGGATCTGTAAAGAGTACGTACGGTATGGGACATCACCAAGATCTTGCAAGAGTACGGTACGTGGGACATCACCAAGGATCTGTAAAGAGTACGTACAGTACATGGACATCACCAGGGTCTGTAAAGAGTACGGTTACGTGGACATCACCAAGGATCTGTAAAGAGTCCGTCATGGTACATGGACATCACCAAGGATCTGTAAAGAGTACGGTACGTGGACATCACCAAGGCATTGTAAAGAGTATCGTACATGCGACCATCACCAAGCGGTCTGTAAAGAGTATGGTAGAATGACATCACAAGGTCTGTAAAGAGTAGGTACTGGACATACCAAGGGTCTGTAAAGAGTACGGTACATGGACATCACCAAGGGTCTGTAAAGGTACGGTACATGCATACAGGATCTGTAAGAGTCAACGGTAACATGGACATACCAAGGATCGTGAAGAGTACGGTAGCATGGACATGCACCAAGGATCTGTTAAAGAGTAGGCTTACGGTACATGGACATGGCAAAGGATCTGTAAAGATATGGTACATGGACATAACCAAGGATCTGTAAAGAGTATGGTACAATGGACATCACAAGGATCTGTAAAAGAGTACGGTACATGGACATCACCAAGGTCTGTAAAGAGTACGGTAGTTGGACATCACAAGGGTCTGTAAAGAGTACGGTACATGGACATCACCACAGGCTGTAAAGAGTACGGTAGCATGGACATCACCAAAGGGTCTGTAAAGAGTACGGTACATGGACTCACCAAGGATCTGTAAAGAGTACGGTACATGGAATCACTAAAGGGTCTGTAAAGAGTACGGTACATGGAATCGCCAAGGATCTGTAAAGAGTACGGTTACATGGCATCGCACAGGACTGTAAGAGTACGGTACATGGACATCAAGGATCTGTAAGAGTACGGTACGTGGACTCACCAAGGATCTGTAAGGTCGTATGCGGTACATGGACATCACCAAGGATCTGTAAAGAGTACGGTACATGACACGTGATGCAAAGACACGTGATAAATGGTATGTCACAATGTAAAAAAACAGAAACCTCCATGGTAGCAACTGTGTTGGTGGCCATGTGAGCAACTAGAAAAGTGCCAACAAAATGATAGTAAAATCACTGTACGTTGTTGAATACTGTACAACACTATGGTTCATGCGAAGGGAATTTCACGTGATACTGTAATGGTGGCATAATGGTTGGAGCGTCGGTTGATCCTGGCAGATCGACCGTTGGAACCATGGCGAGCATACCGAAGCCTAAAATGGGACGTGCTCCTTGCTTCCTTGGTTGACGCTCAGCATTTAAAGGATAGAGACGGACAAATACCCTTGCGTTGACGTCCAAATGGGAAGTGGAAATTCCTCTTGATTGCCCTTCTGAGTGGCAGGGGTTCAATTCAATCTGCTCACATAGAAGGTAGGTGCCTATGAAAAGTCTACCCCCTTCAACAATGTCACCTTTTGTTGCTTTAGAGCCTGGAATAAATTGCATTCAATCAGACTTTTTTCCACCTTTATTTACACATCGTACCACAACTTCCAAGTGAAAAACAAATTCTACAAATTTCATAAAATTTATTTAAAATCCCCCCCTGAGTTAATACTTGGTGAAGCACCTTTGACAGCAATTACAGCTGTGAGTCTAAAGGGATAGGTGTCTACCAACTTTGCACACCTCGATATTATTTTCCCATTCTTCTGTACAAAACTGTTCAAGCTCAGTCAAGTTTGTGTGAGGAGCGTTGAGGCGTGCTGTCTTCAATCTTCAAGATAGACAAAACATCCTTCAAGTATGCCACAGATTTCGATTGGATTTCGGTTGTTGGCTCTGACTGGGCCATTCAAGGAATTTCACGTTTTTGTTCTGCACCATTCCAATGTTGCTTTTTGGCTGCATGCTTGGGGTCATGTCCTGTTGGAGCGTAACTCTTCGCTGCAGAGTCTAGGTATTTGCACTCTGAAGCAGTGTTCCAGGATTTTGACTGTATTTGGCTCCATCATGTTCCCTCTATCCTCACAAGTCCCTCAGTCCAAAAGCATCCCCATATCATGATGCTGCGACCACCATGCTTCACAGGAGGGAAGGTGTCTTTTGGTGATGTGCTGTGTTGGGTTTGCACCAAATGTAACATTTGCATTTAGGCAAAAAGTTTCATCTTGATTTCGTCAGACCCACAAAAGTTTTTGCACAATGGCTTCAGAATCTCCAGAGTAGTTTTTGTGCATCATCACGGATCAAGGTGGGATTTTTTAGGTAATGGCTTCCATCATGCCACCCTCCCGTACAGGGCAGACTTGTGGAGTGCTTGGTATTGTTGTCACCATCACCAGTGACCAGTCTGCCATAAAGGCCTGTTTGCTCTTTCGAAACTGCCATTGGCCTGTGGGTGGCTCTCTGTTCAGTCTCCTCCTTGCGTGGTCATACTTTGGAGGGACAGCCTGATCTAGGCGGATCTTGGTGGTACCATTTGCCTTACTTCTGAATGATTGTCTTGACTGTGCTCCAAGGGATAGTCAAGGCCTTTGAATTTTTTTATACCCTCTCCGATCCTCTGTTTCCCAACTTTATCCGGAGGTCTTTTGAAAGCTCCTTAGTGTTATGGTTGAGTCTTGGCTGTGAACTCACTGCCCAGCAGAGAAACCTTCAGGAACAGCTGATGTTTATTGTGAAATAACAGAATCACTGCAATTTAACACAAGTGGAGGCCAATTACTTGGTGTGTGATTTTGAAGTGATTGGTTACACCTGCGGTAATTTACAAATTGCTATTATAAGATGGGAGGACACTTCTTCTACAACCAAGATGTTCTCCCGTTTTTGCTTTTAATTTATTTCTGAATTTTTGAGAATTGTTTTTTCACTTTGAGAGTTGTTCGTTTTACCGATGTGTAAATAAAGTTGGAAAAAAAAAGAAGTTGATTTAATGCATTTAATTCCAGACGTAAGGCCAACAAAGGTGAACATTTTGAAAGGGGGGTGAAGATTCCTGGAGGTACTGAGTCATCAGCACTCTCCCGTCATGTGCGCGGTCACCTCTCCCGTCATGTGCGCGGTCGCCTCTCCCGTCATGTGCGCGGTCGCCTCACTGAGGTTACTTTAAGGAGTACAACTCTGTTTCAGAATCTGTTCATTTGGCAGCAACTGCCGTGCAGACATATTTCAGTGTAATTCCATTTTAAAGGGAATATTAATGATGGATTTAATGTAATCTTTATCCGAGTTAAAAAGCTTTCAGTTCGAGCGTATCTTCCTTATCGGGAGAGTTTCTCAGGAATCTTCGAGTTTCGGAGTCAAAGGTGCAAAAGAACAAAACAAAACACACACATACACATACACACAAACACACATACACACAAACGCACACATACATACACACAAAACACACCGAACAACACATACATACATACATACACACACACACACACACAACACACACACAAACACACATACATACAAACACACATACACACAACATACATACACACAAACATACAACACACACACATACATACATACATACACACAAACACACACATAACATACAAACACACATACACACACACAATCACATACATACATACACACAAACACACATACACACATACACACAAACACACAAACATACACACGCATACATACATACAAACACACACACAAACACACACACGATATTGATGGACGAGTATATCGAGGACGTTCGTGCAATGACCACGACGAGCGGACGGTGGCAGCACAAACGCAAATCGCACGACGTCCTCGTTCCCCGTTCGGTGTCTGCACGACGAGCGAACATGGTTCTGATTTATTGGGACACCGACCGATGAACCCGGAGACATGTTCATCCGCACTGCGTCCACCATCACTCTCCGCGTGTGGGGATGACGTAGCGTGGCACGTGTCGGTCCGTCGGTCCGTCCGTCCGTCGGTCCGTCGGTCCGTCGGTCCGTCCGTCCGTCGGTCCACGTGCGTTCGGGCGCGGTGTCTCACCCTGGAAGAAGGGGATTGGTTACACGGAAAGCGGAGGAGGGGGATGAAAGGTGCGGAGAGGAAGAGGAGGAGGGTGATCGGAGGGAGGTGCCGAGGGGGGATTAGAGCGGTTGTAGCGGACAGTGCGGATCCCTGGCACGCGCGGTTCGTGACGTCATCGCGCGTCACCCAGGGGACGGCGTGCAGGAAGTGCGAGCGGGTCTTCATTCAATAAAAGCCAAGGAGCAGCGAGACGGCAGCGATGACGGAGCTCGTGTCCCGCAGACAACGCGACGCTCACACTGCACCGGGGCTGCCGCTTCGTTAACGACCTCTCCTTGTCCCTCGACCCTCGACCCTCATCCCTCGTCCCTCGACCCTCGTCCCTCAATGCGCCAGCAGGACACCGCGACTGCGTAAAATCTCCGTCTCGCCGGCTCCACAGCGTCTGTCCGTGTCCGCAGCTGCACTCGGACACAAATCGCTGCTCGGTTTCCTTTTTTAAAGAGCCGAATAGGTGAGTGTGTGTGTATTGTGTGTGATTGTGTGTGTGATTGTGTGTCGTGTGTGATGTGTGTCGGTGTGTGATTGTGTGTGATTGTGTGTCGGTGTGTGGATTTTGTGTGATTGGGAAAAATAAAAAAAATCTGGAATAAATTCTCCGGCGTCGATGAACCTGTCGCTTTGCCGCGCAGACAACGACGAGGCGGGAACGCGGTCGACTTGTCAGCTGGGAAGTGTTGTCCACCTGAGTGAATTCACATCGATGTGAGCACGGTGTCCGCGAATGGACGCTCTCCACGCGGACACGCCGTCCGCGGCACTGCGACAGCGCGATGCTGACGACCGCGATGCTGACGGACACGTCCGCGAAGACGCTCTCACGCGACGCGTCGCACTGCGACAGGCATGCTGACGGACACGTCGCTAACGGACGCTCCCTCGGTGCTGTTCTTAACGTCCCTCTCTCCTCACAGCCGCCGTCACTGTCGATGTGCAAAGACCGAGGTTTAAAAAAAAAAACAAAAATTTTTTAATCTACTTATTTATTAAAGAAGGAAAGTTCGAGGTGTACACACACACACAACACAGACACACACACACACGGACACGGTACGAGTCATCCCCGGCTCGTATGTCGCCATCGCACGGACCACGTGCCGCTCGCCCCGACGTGGCGTTTGAAGACCCGTTTCCCCATCGTGTCCCGAGTCGCGTCTCACAGTGAGAACGGATCACACCCGAGGTGGAGCGCGGCTTCGCGGACAGACAGACCCGAGAGGACGAGCGGTGCAGGTGTTGATGGCTCATCCGACTGTGAAAGGGGGGGGGGGGTGGGGTAATTGAGGAGAGGAGAGTAGGGGAGGGAGGGAGTCGCCTGCGGTCGATGTTGTTATTCTCCGCGAGATGCTGCGTAATCCAGACGTCGTGTTATAATGGAATAAAATGGTAACCCTGTCCAGTTACCATTAGCCCCTGTGTGCCGTTGGTTATCCTGGTGCTGTCCACACGGTCGGGACATTGTCCGTCCTCATTCACAAATCAACTTTTGTTTGTTTTTTTTTCTTCTTAAAACTCTCGTGTCTTCAGTGCGTGCATTCCATCGCTCGCTCAGTACGAGAATCTGTCCGTGCCCCCTCACCAGCCCGAAAAGTGGCTGCGGCTGATGGGTACGGGAGCAGAAAGTTTTTTTTTCGAGGGACGCACGCACTCTCTCCAGCTCTCAACTGTCATCCTGGTGTTTCGCAGGTTATGGCGATTATTCATCGATGTGTTCGCCGTCCCCTGCTCGGATGGAGGTTGAGCCTGATGGAATCCTCTGACGGCACTGGTCGTTGCATGTCAACGATCCGTCACGGTGTCTATCGTGAGGAGTAGGCGAGTTATCGCCGGCACCTTGGACGCATGACAAACCCCTGCAATCACTCGCTGCTGCGATACAACGGTAACGGCAAACCGCGCAGCACGAGCCTTGACCAACGTATTGCTGCGGCAGCACTGATCTTTGTACAGGGTACGGCACGTATTGGCGTGGAAAGGGTTTTGACGCACACAGACGCAGTTCCAGTATTCCGTTTCCCACCCACTCACTCACTCACTCCACTCAACTCACTCACCTCACTCTCGATCCTGACCCATCCACCTGCTCGGTTGCTCGCCCAACGAGGGCGTTCGCTGGTCCTCTTTTGCGTGCCATCATTGTTCAAAAGAAGTGTTATAACATCAACATCTCGCCACTCCACAAAGGCTCTGGGAAAAGAGCATGCTCCTTGTGAGGATCACAGCACGTGCTGATCTGCGCCAAGCCGAGTGGCCACGCGGGACTGTGCAGCAGTAGTAGTGTCTGTGGTGCATCCACCATTTGAACCACAGTAAGCAGCACGTTTGTTCTCTCCCTTTTGGACTGTTAGTTGGCCGCAGGATATGAGCCAAGTTGGTGGGACGTCCATGTCCACTGTGCATCAGAATGGCTAGAGGTGGGATGTCAGATTCCCGCGCAAATCGCAGTTTATATGGATGCGCACGACGCAAGTCGGAGTCTACCACAGTGGTTGCGGCAGTCATTTATGTTCTTTGCTGACATCTACATATTATGTGCGCAGTTTCTAGCCCTTTTCTGAGATGCGTCCTTTTATCCCCTACCCAACTTCCTCCCCTCCCCCCCCCAGCCCATTTCTCCCCACCTCTCCTTTCTCTTTTCCTTTTCCCTTTGTTTTCTCAATTTTATTTCTTGAATTTAACCCTCCTCCCCTCCCTCAATCAGACTTGCGTATGTAGTACGTAGATGGCCTCTTTCGGGTCCCTTTGAAGGTTGCTCGCCCCGATGTGAACATCGGTCTAAATTTTACAAATCGCTCTTGATGTTCCTTTTCGCACTCGCCTCTAAGCTGTCTGGCCTGGGTTTGAATCCCGGCGTTTCACAGGCAGGGCGATTCATCAATGTGTGTACCGTCCCTCGGATGTCGATTTTAAACTAGGCGTCCCATCTACCGGCATTAGCTGGTGGATGTTGAAGATCCCACGGTGTCCTTTGCGAAGAGTAGGTGAGCTCGTGCTGGCACCCTGAACATATTACAAATTCCTGCACTAACTACGCTTGTCCAACATTGGGTCTGGCCACCTGGTTTGAGAAGGACTTGGGCCAAAAACTCCACCAGGCCAACCCCACAAGGTGGTGTGAATAATTGTGGCCATTAAAGAAGAAGAATAATATGCTCCTGCTGAAGTTCCTACGAGAGGGAGAACGAACACTTCGTTCACAAATTGAAAGCTCTTACCCCACACGCATCCAGCTCTGCAGTGAGTGCTCTTGTAACAGCTGGCCACAATCCAAAGCCATGGGTTACCAAAACAGTTGGTGAGGGCAGGTGCACAATTTGACACCGGCACCTAAATGAGGGTGTCCAGGCATTGCGAACGGATTGGAAAGCGTCTCGTTTGCAAGTGACCGAGCTATTGTCACACGTCCGTGTTTTTTCGTGCCAGGGCGTGAATGAGGTGACGACGTGAAGGGTTTATTGTGTGCAACCGACGCTTCTTCAACAAAACAATGCACCATTTGGGTACCGTCGTCCAAACCGGGTTCGCTTCAAACCTTTTCAAATCCGATGATTGCAGTTGTGAAAGCAGTTCCATCTTGTGTTTGAATCGACGTTAGTTGCAGCTTGTTTAAATGAGAGATGGAAAAGTGTTTTGAGACCACTAAAGGGCTTTGTCACTTCGAGGACGTTCTGAAGATTTACATGTTGCATCCCGTGCGAAGCATGGCATCGGTCTTCTTGATGTGATGATTTATTATTATTATTACTATTTATTTATTTATTTTGTATTTCCCTCGACATACCTGCATATTCTCGTCCAAGTAACCCTTTCCTCAAAGACTCTCCGCGTGCGTTTCTCACGGAGTTTTCAGCACGTGAATGAGTCACGTCGGTTCCTCGATAGTGCTTGGAAAGTTGCCCTTGGAAGGCATTGGGAGTTCAACTGCTTAACCAAGAGACCTTAGTCAACTTTTTATTTCTTGGCTACGAAGCATACTTTTTAACCGACTGAATCCTTTTGCGGTTTCATCACGCCTGAAAGATTTTGTCTGACCGTGCACGTCTCAAATCTGCAGGAGATATTTGTAAGGGGCTCATTGTTCTATCGGCGCCCATTACTTCACCCGCATCAAGCAGAGAACACTCACAGTGTAAAGTGTTCTTTGTGTTTCCTAGCACATCCTTTCCCACATCCTCTCCTCCTGTGCCACCTTGCTGCCTCAACAGTTCGTCGCCAAAAGCATTGTCTCTGTCCTTGCATCCCTTGATGCGTCACCGTTGACTCATGGGACCACAGGCATGCACGTGCCCTTCTGAGAGAACTTTACTCCACATCTCTGCCTGCAGTCCTTCCCCTCTATCACAATTTTACACTTGCCTAATGCCTATCTTATTTATTGTAGATTGCTGTATGCCAAATATGTATTTTGCTTTTGAACACACACACACACACACACACACACATACTTGACTTTGCCAATAGGATGACACAGATATTTATAATCTGTAGTTTTATCTTTGGCCAAGCATGTTGTTTCATGATGAAATATTTGCTCTCGTTGTTTGCTCCAAAACAGTTGATATATTGTTAATTTTAATTAATCCATTATTATTATTTTTATTATTATTATTATTATTGTTGGCCTCACCTTTTTAATACTCAGTGTTGCACAACTTCCTTAGTAGTACACAATCTGTCTCCATCCCTACCCCAGGTTCTCACTTCGGCAGGCCCCACTCAACTTCAGTTCCCTGTGCTACGCTGCAGGCGACATGGCCTGGCATCTTATTTGCCCACATTACGTCGCTCTTGTATCCACGCTCCTCATTGTGTACCCGCAGCCCACCAAGCCCACCCAGCAGGCTGATGGTCAGGCAATCTCTGCTGAGCAGCTCGCGCTGGAAGATAGCGGTTTCAAGGATCCGTGCAAGGCTGGTGAGTTGACCATCGCCCCATGGCACAGACTGGCATATCTCAGTCATGTCTTGTCGCACCAACACGAGGCCACTCTTTGGGCAAACAAATACGATTACGTGGCTGCTTGGAACCACTTCCTCGTGTGTTTAATTCATAATGTTTTTTATTTATTTATTTTTAATCCTCGAGCCACCTCTCTGTTGGTGGCACAGTGTGGCAGCCCACCATGGAAGTGATAACTGTAGGGTTGAAGTGTGAGGTAGACGTAAGCAATGTAATGCTCTTCTTTACATTCATCTTGGGTTTGCTTTGCATCCTTCAGTTTGCTTCACAATATGATGAAAGGCAATACTAAAAGGAAACCTGGAAGCTAAATCTTGTGCATTATTAATGCAAAAGGGCCAAGCATAGCAAACTAGGATGTATCCATTATTTTCAGGAATAAGCAAAGCGGATTGCTCATTTTCAATGCTGTATATTTCAAACTTGTTCCAAATACATAAGATGCTTTCTTGTCCCTTCCACTACATGTGTCGTGAAACTTGAAGCAAAATTTCGACATTTCCCCCAATTTGTCAGTTGGACTGATTGAATACTCAAAAAGAAGAAACTCCTTCCTTATGAGTTGTATGTGATTTACTCATCTTTGTCCAGGATATACTTATGGCTGTCGCTGACGATTTCACTTGTGATACCAAGCGTATGTTATGTTGGGTCAATCCTGCGATTTATAGCTAGAAGGCGGTGAGAGCATTTCTCCTGCCATTGCAAGTCGAAGTTATGGCCTTGTTTGAATGGTTACTCCGGAAAGATTGTTTTCTAGAGCATCCGCAATCCGCCCGCATTGACCTCTACAAGATAACCGCCTTCCCTGGGGCTTCTTCTCATTCCAGCTTTTGTTCTTGCAATTCTATCGTTATCTCACCTGTGCTGTGGCCAATGGTTTGTCCTAATGCTTGTGCTGCATGTGGAAGAAAAAAATAATAATAATAAAAAGGGGGTGGGGGGCTAGCAGTTGTGTATGTGTTATCAGAATTGTGTGTTACGAACCAGTATGTGCTAAACCTGGCATTTGCAGCACTGCTGGGGATATGTTTGTTGACTTTTGTTTGTGATATTTCTGTTAGATCATCTGGTCGTGATCATTGATGTGCAAATAAAATGTATATTTACAGTTGAATTATTTTTATGGTACACAATCATGAAAATATCTGAAGGTGGAAGCTATCATTGTTTTTATCATGTTTTGTTCCAATTTAATATAATTTCATTTATTTATTGGTGGTTATGTGAGGGGGTGGTGGTGAAGGTTGGCTTGGCAGTGAGAGTCAGTGTTTTTAACGAAGAACACAAAGATTATTTAGCTCGTTGGTATGAGAGTCGACATCTTTTCCTGCAAAGCAGTTTGTAGTTGTAGACACAGGTATTTTATCGTATGCATCTTTTATTTTATTATTATTATTATTATTTTTTTCAGCAATAGTTGCGGCTGAAGTATCTCTGCTCGGAGCTTTAAGTCTTAAGATAAGGATGGAATAGCACCTTTGCTCTCACCTGGTGTTTTTGTGCTTTCTAAGAAACAATGGGATTAACCTGAAGGCTTTTGATTAAATCAATTTAGCCTCTGGGCCAAAAGGTATTATGAAGGAGCGAGGGTAGCGTTGTGAATGGACAAAGTGAGCAATTTATATACGTTGAACCTTGAAAGTGAGAGCTTTGTGTGCCTCTTGGAATTTATTTGGAAAACTATGCTAAGCTTGCTACTTTGCCATTTTGAGGAAACTAAGAGTCTTGAAACTAACAAGATGTTATTATTGTTATTATTTTTTTTTCTTGCTGTTAAAAAAACAAACATCTGAGTTAACTGCAGTGTTGTATTGATGTTGGTGAAACAACTTAAACTAGGTGCAGTGAAACGGTTGTAATCATGAATGTCAATGAGGCTTCACCATGGAAAGTGTAAACAACATGTGATTGTTATTTGTTGTTGTTGTCCCGCATGCGAATATTTTCTTTGTATTCTTGTCCTTTTGATGGTAGAGTTTTTATATTTGCTCTGAGGGATGACAAAAAAAGTTCTGCAAACGAGACACAATAGTTGAAGACACCAACTTTCATTACATTACGTGCTGGTGGATTGAACTTTCATTCTGCAAACCAATACGTAGATAGATTAAATGTGCAGTGTGAGCTCTTTATGTGAAAATAAAAGTCCAAATTCTTTATGTGAAGTCCAAACTTCTCCAAACGGTGGAGCGAGGCTCTACTGGCCGACTTTTGTTTACGGATATTTTCATTTTGTTTTTTATTTACTATTATTATTATTATTATTTTTCTGGGATTGTACCTTCAAGTTCCATCAATATGCCAAATTTCAACTTTCTAGCCCACCTAGAAAGTACTAAACACATCAGTGAGTGAGTGGTTGGAAAGAACTTTCTATATGTAATGATTTGTAAGTGTTTTCTTTTTTTCATATTTTTAACTCATAATATGCAAAATAGGTTCCCATTTCTTGGACTACTCTCTTGTCTTTGTACAACTTTTTGAATGTCCCACATCTGATTTACCTACTGAGGGATGGGTTTCCTTTAATATATACTGGTCAAGTTTTGAGATGCGTAGTCTCAGGACTAGACTCTGTGACATAATGGTTAGAGCGTCCGCTCTCGGTCTAGGAGGTCGGTGTTTTTAATCCTGTCCGAGTTGTACCAAAGACTTAAAAAATAGTACGTGCTGCTTTCTTGCTTGATGCTTAGCATTTAAAAGAAGAGAGCACGGACAAAACGCTGGAAAGGCAATGGCAATCCACTCGGTGTAGGCCTTACCAATAAATTGCTTTGGCAGCACCAATGCTCTGTTACAAAAAACATACAGTACATCAAAATCAAATCGAGTCTCAGAGCTGCATTAGAAACCTGCCTCCTTTGCATCCAATTCATCAGTAATAGTGTTGGGGAAGCATGGGTTCACATTTATTTTTCAAAAATATCTTGTGAGTTTATCATATCTCAGATCATGTGTTTTGTTTCTGTGATCAGGTTTGAGATTTCTATCTGTCGATGAGTTTTTTTTATTTTATTTATTTATTTTTTTGGTTTGTTTTTGAAGTTGAAATTCTGATTGGTAACTAGAAAAACGAATTGTAGTAAGATTATACTCTTGGTCCAAATGCATGTTTAATATTGTTGCAATTGACGAATCGTTCCAGTTTCCAAGTTCAAATCTGGCGAGTCCAGTTAAAACGACTGTGGCAGTCACCCGTTTCTAGGGCGACCTGCCGGATCCTCACGTCGAAAGTCTCGTTACCGTACAGATCAAAATTCCTAAATGAAATGAGTGTTGATTGGCGTTCACGTGACAGATCTTAATCTTCGGCCGAGCAACCGAGTCATGTGACGCAAGTGTCTCTCGCAGCGTTAACCGCAGTCGATTAACCGTTAACAGGATGTAACCAACCACCAGACAAAATTGCCAGAACAAAAACGATTCACCTGGAGACAAGTCAGGTTTGTAAAATGTATTGGCAAAACCAAAAGGGACAGGAATACATGAGAAGCAAAATAGTTTAACAAAAATGATTTATAAATAATTCCCCGTGTACACCCACAAACAAAACAGATGATCGCAAGAGTCTGAATTACCGAAGTCCTTCGGGCCTTCACTCGTATGACAGTAGTAAGACATGAGAAGGTCACGAGACGAGAGAGTTGTTTGCCAAACCTGTAAGTAGGGTCTGGTGATGTATCAATATACCAGTTTTGGAATTCTGAATATACCGAAGAAACAAAAAAACCCTGGTATGTCACCAACAAATCCAAGAAAGATGTTTACAACCCTTAAATACCGTACATGATTTAAAAAGCTTTGATGCACCCGGCGTCTCGGCTAAACATGGAATGGGAACAGTGGAACGTATGACATCAAGACGCACCAGGAAGTAAGTACTGTGGGTTTTAACTTTTGGTATGGTGATGGATCCCGACCTGTGCCGATTACCAACACTGATCTCGCTTTAAAATAAAATCATTTTTAATACAAGTTGGAAGTTGGAAGTAAAATAACCGTTCTCATCATGGAGTGGGGAGGAATAGTGGTTCACAGAAGCCCCGTGTGGGAATACTTTGAAAAATTAGTCAATGATGTGTACGTCATGTATGAATATGTAATGGACCCATTGTGTGTTTTTGGAACCTGCGTAATAAAGAAAAGGTAGTTATTTAAAGGTTTGTATTTATTTATTTTTCATTTTAATAATATCTATGCACCGGTATATCGATACTGACGGAGCTTACCTGTATGCTGTACCTGGGTCTTCCTGCTTGGGTGTACCAATCGTCCGGGCACGGGGTGGAAGGAGGGAGGGATGACTCTGTGGAGTGGACGTGGCATATGCTGGATGGGTGTGGCTTTCTCCCTGCAAACTCAGATTTCTGTAGCCTTCCACAGGGTTCGAGGCCCGATTTTGATTGAGCCCCCTTCAACCTCTCCCACCATCACCACCGATTAGGAATTGCACCCATCCTTTCCCTCTCTCTCACCATTGGCCCATTACTTGGCTGGCGGACAAGCTGATCACCTTCCCTGACCTTTCACCTGATTTGCAAAGTGGCAAGGCCCCTGAGAAAGCCTCAAAGTTCTCCCACTTAAAGTCGAGGGCTGGCAACCTTCCCAGAAATATCAAAGGTAAGGACATGAAATAAGGGTCAAATGGGATGTAGATTTTTGGAGCCTCTCTGAGGTGGGTCTGTCCATCATGCCAGCAATGCATATCTAATATCCCATTTAATTACTCGTATGTTTATGCCAAACACTCAATGAAATAACTCTGTTATATAAAGTGTTCCCTACAAGCCATTCCCACAGCAATATTGTTCATGTTGTAAAATGTATTCTTGGAGAGTTCAAGTTTGACAAACAAGATGTTCAATCATCCAAGATGTAATGACTTTGTGTGTTTGTGTTTGTGTTTGTGTTATTTCTTTCTTTAATAGAGGTGAGTTGGTTAGCTCACTGCGTTAATAGCTGTTCAGGTGACAGAGGGCAGGTGTGGATGTATATGCCAAATTGCTATATTAACTGTATATTAGTATACTGAGGGATGTTTCCTTTTTATGTAGTGGTTCATAGCGTCAACTAATTTTGAGTTAGTTTGTCAGAAAATAATAATAATAACAATAAAAAGAATGACAAACCGGCACTTTTGGATCTCATTTTTCTTGTTCAGTGATGATATCCCAAGGTTTATTGAGTGTTGTAAGATGGGGAATTCTCTTCAGATGACTGGAAGGTAATTTATAAGTTTTATCTTTTGGCAAGGTGGCCGAGGGTCACCTGATAAAGGATATAATTAAATAAGGCGGTTAATTATCTTCAAAATGGGTGTTTTAATTAACCCAAACACCCAATTTTCACTCTTGCACTTCCTTGGAGTTTTCTTAGTATGCATACAAAGTTTCAGGCTGCTCGGTTTTTATAGTTTTGGAGTTATGGAGGAGACACACCACCCACACACACCACACACACACTTGTTAGTATAGATTATTTTCTGATGGACTAACTCAAAATTGTTTTAAGCTTCGTACTTTGTAGCTCTTGCAAGTCATTATGCAATATAATATGTCGATCTGCATGAAAACAATATAAATGGGAAATTATCATGATCATTCAAGGTGTTTGTTTGTTTGACTTCTGGGCACTCCTGAACCGAAATGGCTTAAAACTGCAGCTTGTGTTCAGGTGTGAAGGGATGGGAGTGGATGAAGGGGTTGAGGGAAGTCTGTGATTAGGTTGAGTGGAAATATTTGAAGGTGTAAAGAAGGCAGTGAGATTTGGAGAATAAATGGGAGTGGATTAAAGTTTTCAGGGAAACGTGTAAAGGGATATTGGGGAATGTGAGAAGGTGTCAGGTAGCCAATAACATGACGTACAAATACAATGTTTTTGCTGAAAATGATTGTTCATGTGTACGTGTAACATCTGACTGGTGCCACTCTGGAACTGTTGGGCAACCTTTTCTAGGCCACGCCCATTTTCATACTTATTGCTTAATTAGGCTAATTCTATACCTCATCATAAACATGACATTTGGTATCAAATCACAGCTGATGACTTGAAGAATGTGAAAATATCAATCCAGGTCTGCCCTTAATCAATAATCTGCAAATTAAGGCCATTTAAGGACACTTTTCTCTGGAAAGAACCCAAACTCGACAATGTATTACAAGTTTTTCCCCCAAAGGTTCTGAGAGATATATATATTGTTACGGTTGTGGAAATTCACAGAGCACCATATAGGTCCTTAGATCAGTTATGTCGATAAGTCTGTGTTCAGATAGATTTCTCCACCGATGTCGAAGGGAATTATTCGTGTAACCAGGCTGTGACTTTGAGTTAGCCGTTTTTCTTTTACTATCTTTATTTTGGACCAACCGCCATTACTACCACCACAAAGCGCCACCAACCACGACCCAACCACAAACCACGATCACCTCAACCACCAACCACAACAACCACCTCTCCACAACCGCCTTCACAACAACCACTTAACCACAACCACCCAACCACACACCATCACAA
Source organism: Eptatretus atami (assembly GCA_035128595.1). Classification (NCBI taxonomy): domain Eukaryota; kingdom Metazoa; phylum Chordata; class Myxini; order Myxiniformes; family Myxinidae; genus Eptatretus; species Eptatretus atami. The sequence continues at coordinate 68,153,966 of CM068957.1, read as the reverse complement.
CCGCCTCAACCACAACCACCACCGCATTTCCACCGCAGCACACGGTTGCCAGAAGCCTGGCATTCATCGAGGAGAACGGACGACGGCCTCACCCCCTCCCCCAACGAATAACCCTGCAGAGGAACAAAAAGCTATGGAAAAGGCAAAAGAAAGGCCCCGATCCAGGAGAAAAAACGCCCTTATTCTGGAAGTTTCCCGCGCGGCTGGAAGAAGGGGCGGGAGGGAGGGCGGGCAGAGCTCGAGATATAAGGAGGAGGCGCAGGCTCTGGTGTGTTGTGCGTACGCTGAAGTTTTTGTCTCTCTCTGGGCTCTGCATCGTGTGCGCTCGCTGGATCGCGCTCGCTGGAGCGCGTGCACTCTGGCTCTCTGGGGCGAGCTCCCTGGGACGGTCGTGACGAGAGCGGGGAAAACGAGATTGAAGGGCCGAGACGCCAGCGCTCTCTGGGTCGGTCGTGACAAGGTCGGATCGAGGAGGACGGAGCCCGAGAATCCACCTCACGGTCACGATTTTCTTTCCTTTTCTTTCTGGGTTTTTGTATGAGAGTCTTGTGGCGCTGTGTCCGTGAAGTAAACCTGGTTAAGTGTACGATAATAACTATAGACAAACGGTTGTAGTTCTCTTTCTGCTCGTGTCCTGTTCCCTTACCCCATTGCTTACATACTGCTTGTACATTGCATTGCTTTTGTTTGCCTCGCCTGATTGCATACATGACTGCATGACTGCATATGTGTTGTGTGTGTAATAAATGTGCTTGTGTGAATGTTAACCCGTTCGTCGCGTCCTTTTCCTTCATTGAACTGCCGTATTGAGTTCGGAATAATAGCTGGCTTTTAGTAGCCGATAATAGAATCGGATCCAACGGGGCTTTCGCGATAATACCCCGCTCGGTTATCCCAAAACGAAGCGAGCTGCTTAAGCGGCTCGTTTCCAAGCGGCCCCATTGAGGTACAGTCTCTCGGTAGTCTGCCCGCGCGATTAATTAGGTATATCGACAATTCGGCGATTGACCCTGTAGCGCGGGTAGAGGTGTGACTAGGCTGTGGTGTGCTTAAAACACACCCGTAGCGGGATTCGGCGTTTGATCCGGAAAGCTGCGACTAGATTGTCCGTTCGGTGGGCGAGAGCGGCCGCCATTGGCTAGAAGCGGTCGTCCGCACACCGGCGGGCAGGAAAATCTGAACAAATTATTATATATTATATATTAAATTAATAATTAATATATATATATATATATATATATATATATATATAAAACAACATTCGTTTTTTGAAATGGTACTTGCTCGTATATATTTTTCATTGTTGGGCAAATGTTTTAGGCCACTCCTCTTCAATTATTACACAATCATACGATATATCAAGTTTGGTATCTCATTCGACCTCCTGCCGAGAAAATCCTAAAATATCAACTGGATTTACCCTGTGTCCTTGTATGTCATTCAACATTGCTTGAGGTCATCAATTCAAACATTAAATGAGTACATACCTACACGAGCATTGATCTAATGGAGCACAAGTGTTTCTTAAAAATAAGTATTAATTGGACATTATTTATGGTGGTAAATTAGTTTAGGATTGATATAATGGATACACTTATCCAGGTTTTCATTGGTTGAAGTTCCCCAAAAGTCTCAGGCAAAATCTGTTCTTACTAGAACATCAGGTCAGTTTTTCGTCAAGGCAATGAAAGTCTTATCCATGTCCTAGACATATACCACTTTTACAAGAACATATCACATCAAGATCTTTATTTTTAAAATTGTACTAGTTTGTACCAACTTCCAATGGTGTAGTACATTACATGAATTGAAGGTGCCATGCATTTACTTGTCTTCCATGACGTCTTCCACAGAATCTGTAGACACCAAAGACTCTTCTTTTGTTAGCCCAATTGTCCTCTGCACCACACTTGCAATATGTCATTCATGGCAATCTCGCTGATCGATAGCTACGTTGGTTGGTTGAGCATGGCGACTGACTTGCAATAACATGCAACAATCTGCAGAATCGAAGAATGAGCAATCTCGGTCATTCCATGGTCAAGAGTAGGAATGCCATTCTCATTTTTCCACCCAAACCAGCTGATATCAGCCTTCGGTGGTTCTGTCCGGTCTGCTTTCCTCCAAATCAGAGTTTGGAGGTGAGCACGCTCGACAGAGAACTACTGACTTGTTTGTCGGTGGAAGACTCTTGATCTTGGGTGGTTGCTTCTTGCTGAACAGACTGAACCTGAAGTCGTTGAGTGAAAATGATGCAATCTCACCATACAAAGATGACAGGAAAGGAGTTCCTGCTTCTATCCAGTCGACTTCTCTGGTATTGGGATCTAAAGGTACTTTTCAGGTTGAGTTCTGACTTGAGAAGCAAGTTGATTGCTGATACCTTTCCTTTACTGAATGGGTATTGCACTGTATCGTACCCTGAAAGTGCACAGAGAGCCAGAAGGTCAGAACACTTGTCTCCCAATTTCGAGACTGTAGCATTGCTGTCAAGTATTTGACTGTTGTACTTTTTCATGGATGATTTCTGGTGCCAAGAGAAGAAAACCAAGAGGACAAAGAATATCTATCGTCGGCTAGAATTTGAATGTGGCTCTTCAACAAGCTCTTCATATTGCTCTTCAAGAAGCTTCAGGGGGTAGCTGGTTATAGTCATGTCTGCCTCTTTGTGAATAAATTAAGTTTGCTCCAATTAAACGTACGTAAGAATTCCCTGGCTCGGTGTTAAACAGACATTGAGTCAAAGATTTCTTGTTTGTGTCACTTTTCATGATTGCTTCTTTCGCTGGCAGTGTTGTCGCTCTTCAAAGTATACTCTTGAGAAGTGCCCTTTGCTCTTTTAGCACTCAGGAGATTTGATGGACTGATCACTGTAGCTGTCAGCGATGTAGGTATCATGTGACCTTGTGAATGAATTTGCAAAGCCATCTGCAAAGATTTTCACTGTCACATTCTTAGGCCATAGGATGTGGTAGATAGCTTTGTTATCGTAAAACCAATTCTGCATCCACTGAAGAAAGTGGAGTGGTTGCAATCACCGCCAACCACATATGAGATGTAATGTTTCTGAAAGTCGAACAAAGAGTGTCGAGATCTGACTTTCCTATGTGGTGTTGACTCAGTTGGGGGTATCTCTGACCTGATTCATTTCAAATATCGCTGCACGATTTATGTGAAGATGAGGTGTACGTTGAGATGCAGGTGTTATGGAAATTAATTTGCAGGTTTGGATTTTTTTTTCCAGTCTACGTCTTGGTTCCAAACATAGTACATCCTTCCTGGCAATGCTTGAATAAATTATTTTATTTACCTTGGCTGGTCCACCTTTGATTATTGGGCCATTTTTCTGGCATTGAAGGAAACAATTGGATGATGCCATTCTCTGCTGCTGCTCTTCTTGGCGACTTCACACCTGGAACGGAAAATTCGGAATATTTGATTACTTTTTTTTTTTTTCAACCGAGGTCACTTAATCCAGACACAATGTGACAAAATGTGAGACTATTGTTTATTATTATTATTATTATACAGCATTTTTAGATGTGGGAACATACACCGCACACCAATAATTGACAGCATTGCATTGTACAGGTTAAAACCTTCAATTTGATACCAAACTTGACTAGTTTGAATGAGTTACAGGTTTAGCCGTATTTTGATGTAATAGCGGAGGGTAGGGCGAAAGGGTGTGAACGAGAAAAATTGGCCAAGGGTGCCAGAGTGGCTCCTGTCGGATTACGCAACTACACATGTCCAACTACCATTTTGAAGCAAAAAAAAAAAAATCTCATTTTAAGTTGGCCTCTGAGGGCAGCATTGACTGCCGACCCTTCTGACTGTACATCTAACAATTAACCACAAACTTCTGCAGCAGCTGCTTTCTTGTACCTTCCTCCATCGTATATTGCCTCAGTTTTGACCCTGGCATACTGATTCTTCCTTTTACATTCTGTCTATCGGTGTTCTGCCATTAACCGTTGTATTATTTCCTGCGATCCATTTGTTTTCTCTGAAATTAGTGAAGCTTCTGTATTGCAGTCTCTTAAGCCTCTTTCACGCTTACAAAATCATTTTCTACCAATGTGAGTATTGTGTATTGGTGTTGCACAACTTATTGAATTATTAGTTTACATTCACATTCCCAAGAATGCTCATTATTACTGTTCCCGGTACACTTGATATTGAATTGTGAAAGTATCGCATTGAGGTAGGTTTTTATTTTTATTTTTTCGAATGTATTCCTTATTTGGTGAAAGTTTCTAAACCAAGCTGCTCATGTGAGAAGGTTCTTATGTAATGGCACTGATTCATTCCCCCCCCCAACTCTCCACATGCACGTGGAGATTGTTGTCATTACGTCACTGTTAGAAAAGCTGAAAGGGGTGAAGAGGATTAGTTATCTTGTCTCGTGTAAATCATGAAGACATCTTTCATGTCCATGGTTACATAGTTCGTTAAAAGGTATTTGCAGCCAAATTTTTGCAGCTACAGGCCGCAAGATATGGTGGTGATGTGTTTTAGTTTTGTTTTTTTTTTCATTTAAAATTGAAATAAGTGTTAAAAGTGAGAAAAAGAAAAAGAAAAAACAGATTGAGAGTGATTTATGCTAACGATGGCAGTGTCTAGCTCTAGCAGGCAGGCTTCAATGCTCGGAGGGGAGGGTTAACTTCATTGGAAAAGATGATGCTTAAGAATGAAAAGTGAGACAAAACATGAAGCTGTAACCTTAAAGTTGGTAAAACTGACAGAGTGTATGTATGTATGTATATATATATATTTAGTTAATTCCCATGTTGACCTCACCTTTTGTGGTTGCAGGTTTCCATTCAAGAATGATTTGTTTCTATTCAAAACATACCTTGGCCCAGCCCTGCTTGTTGACTCAGAAAATTTACTATTCCTGTTCCCAATCAATGGTATTGTCCTCTGCTTCACCATAATCCCTTCTTTCCCACAAACTAACTTTCTTCCTGTTATCATTGCCATCAATCTCCTGCAAACCTTTTGAGGAACATGCAATACTAGCGATACCCGTGCACATGCACGGGATAGCAGTACAACATAGCTGGTAGCAGACGACAGGACCGTACACGGGGAATGACAAAAATACGCATTGTGCAAAATGCAAGTGGTACTATGGAACGCCAAGACTTCCCAAACATTGTCGGCATGTCCGCTAAGTGCCACAGCAATTTCATAGGGATCGTGTGATGGCGAGCCGAGTTTTTAGTGTGCAAGCTTGGTATTATAATAGAGATGTAATATATATTGTTGTGGGCCAGGGGTCGGGTGAGAAGACCACCGGGGGGGGGGGGGAGCTATATCGGGTGCCCACCGGAATTGCAGGCCGTCGCACGTGGATAATTCCATGACGCAGTGGGTCGCTAACCAACTAAACACCAATAACTCAACCGCGTGACCTCGGGTCCTCCCGTCTATGGGTTAACCAGGTTACCCAATGAATCACGTGATTTAATTACCGGGGAACACGTCCTCGGTACGCCTTGTCTGAACTGGATCACTCTACCAGATCAGATGCAGCCAAGCGACACTGCCAAAGACGTACCGGCGAAAAGGAACGGATCGTTTGGAATAAAGTCCCGGCTAAGCTAGGACTCGGACCATGCTGGATGAAAGAACAGACAAAAATCGAGCTGGGAACTTTTCTAATAATAATTTATTTACAAGCAGGCGAGGAAAGTTATGCGGCCCAGTGAATAGTTGTTTTATTGTTGTGTGTTGCAGGGCTAGAAAGAAGCGTGAGGTGCGACAATAAACAAGCAACTTGCGAAAGCAGACACGGAGCAGACTTAACCCAAAATAATAATCTTCTGCAACCTTAACTTATGAGGACAGGTGCCAGGACAAACACGCACACACACACGCAAACAAAACCCGATGAAGAGAAAAAGGAAGAGAGGAGATGAGGCTAACGGTCTCTCAATACCTTGTACGATTGCCCGATCGTGCCTCCAATACGTTTTTTGGGGATGCTCCACTGGGCGATACCTCCCTGACAGCTGTCACGCCATCTCTTGCTTCGTGGCACTTCGTGCAGCTAGCGTCGGTCCAGAGAATGAGACGCGACTGTCAGGCATGAAGGGAGGGACTTGGGTGGAGAAGGCTGAGTCTAGAGCAAGTGGGTGGAGTGGTAGATGGGACCAGGTGGGTGGGTGGAGTCAGCAATGTGGAGGCGGAGTCACAGGCGATGACAGAAAGGTGGGTGAAGAAGGCGGAGAGGTCGATCCCAAGCCGGGCAGAGATCGGGACGAGCCGACAACAGTGATGGCCAAGACACCAAGACCGGAACTGGAACAATGGACGGCCTCCTCACCTGTCCTTTATAGACCCTGGGGTGCAGGGTGGGGCACTACCCCGAAGTGATGTGTCGTCACCCGAATCGGCCGCTCTGATTGGGCCCAGACCACTGCGTGGCCCGGCCGTGATGGCCGGAAGCGGCTACACTCCACTTCTGGCAATATAACTCCAAGCTGCGGAATCGTCTCGCTCTGAGCCCCATGATATGAATCGCCCCACGCCAAACTCCACGACATGAATTGCCTTCCTTCCCTCTGCCTGCCTGCTGTGCTCAGACTCGTGCACACTGCCGCGGCCCTGTCCGTCCCACACATTGGTCTGTGGGGCTTCTCAAGAACTTGTCCACCCGATGTGAGGTTCTTTTGGAAGGCAGTGCGGAGCTATCTGGTGCCAAAGACTCCATGCTGATCCATGGCATTTCACTACCGATGGAGCAAGCGTGAGGTAAAAAGAAAGAAGAAGGAACATTGTGGTCTGATTGGCATAAATGTTGAAATGAGAGAGATGAGGTGTGAAAGAAAGCAAGACAAATGCAAACTTGAACTGTGAGCGGGAAGATCGCATGGAAAACTGCTTTCTGATGCTTTGATGACAGACTGATTGAATTGAGTGAATTCTGCCCGTTTTATTCCCTTTTTATCACGTGGGCAGGCACTCTATCAAAGTTTCTAGAAACTCCAGCATCGTCCATGCTGCGCTCATGATAGAAACAGAGTCCACCCTGTGCTCACAACTAATATGTATGTATGCATGTATATATGTATGTATACATATATATATTCATATATTAAATATTGTCGTGTCCAGGGGGTTAAAACCCAACCTGGACAGATGGCAAAGCTTCTCCCTTGAAGGCTGCAACCGTGGCTCAGAGATTAATGTGCGCGTGTTAATGGGGCATCATGGTGGAGAGCCGATCCACCCAGGAGGAGCACAGCATGGGCGCTGCACCAGGACAGCACAATGCTACAGTGTCTGAAAAGGAATACATTTAATGAAAAATAAAACAAATCTTTACGAAGGATGATAATTCAAAGGGAAATGATAATATGAAATTCCTAGTCGAGGTGCCTCCGCACATGGACTCAAATACAGACAAAGGTGACACAAAATGAAAAGAAAAACCTTCCCTCCAAACTATTGCTTTACTTAGCTTGGCCCAGAGCTGATCCTTGTGGAACTGGAATCGACGCATTTCTCTCGTAGTGGGACGAACGCACGCCAGGCAATCCGCGAGCAGCACTCCACATAAAGGCTCAAAGCCCCAGTGTAATGGCTTCGGGTGCTCCGATTGTCCTCATTGACCTGACCAGAAGCAAAAGACCGCCGTCTTACTTCACCATGCGAGCCAAACCGACTCACCACAAATTCAATGGCCGTGTTATCCTTTTCAGTGTGCGCTCAACCTCTACTCTCGCCTCTCCAAACAATGCTTCTTGTGCCTCCACTCTAATCACGGATCTCCCAACAATGCCCAGCCAACTCCTTCCTCAAAAAAACAATAAAAAAGAAAGAAAAAAGTCTCTCTGTCTCTCTGTCTCTCTGTCTCTCTGTCTCTCTGTCTCCGAGGCGTGGCCTGCTCACACCAAACCCGGGAAGGTGGGGCTTTCTGCCCAGTTGTGGTTTCAGACGTGTTCCCCACCTTTATTGCCTGGCTTGAAATATAAAAACATAGGGAAAAATCAGAGGGCAATCACATACTGGGGAAGTTATTCTTACTCCCTCGTCTAATTAACACCGCACCACCCCTCGTGTGGTGACGTAATACTTGAGCTCTCAGATTCCCTACTTACCACATCAAGATGCCTTCTACTCATCCATGGACCAAGCAACTCCACACAATGCTGTACTCCCTATTAGATTCTTCCATCTACCCACACAATTGTAACATATATATATATATATCTTCTTCTTTCGGCTAGCTCCCGTTAGGGGTCGCCACAGCGGATTAACCGTCTTATTGTCCGCATAATGATTTGGCATAGGTTTTTACGCCGGATGCCCTTCCTGACGCAACCCTGGTCGCCTCTTACGACACACAGGGATATGGTACACCTATTCTAACCGGGGCATACACCGGGCCCAGTACAACTGGTACTCATTTCGCCGACCTCGGAAGGATGGCAGGCTGAGTCAACCCCCTGGTGTTTTCGTCTTGGTATATATATATATATATATATATATATATATATATATATATATATATATATATATATATATATATATATATATATTTCAGTGTCCCAACGGGGCTTGAACTCAGGACCTTTGGGTCCCAAGCCACTGCCCTAACCACTGCGCCAACACCAGGCTTGTAACATATATATATATATATAATATATAATTATATATATATAATTTTTATATCTGAAGAATAAAGACCCACTCGCATCTCTCATCTCTCACCTGTGAATGGAGGGAATAATCAATTAAACCCAGGTGGCCAGGATTATATAAATCCACTGGTTCAGCAGTTGGGGAGGGGATGGAGCATTGGGATTCTCGTGCGTGTACCATTTGTGAACGTCTTTGCAGCTGTGGATGAGCTCTGGGAATGGTTTGAAAGAGCAAAGGGTCACATTGGGTCGCCTTTCATGGTTCCTTTATGCAGCTTCTTTGGCTAGTTTTTTTATTTTTATTTATATATTTTAAAGCAGGAGTGTCTGTCCATTTCCAAACTACTCCTCAGTTTTGGGACTAGCCCCACCAAACCTTCTGTGGAACGTTTTGGGATCCCAGCCGGTGTCTTCAGGTGGGTGGGAGTTTTCATAAATACCTCAATACAATTATGATTTTGACTTTCGATCCATACAAAACTGCTCCTGATCCGGATATAATGTCAGAATGATGTTTCTCTTGGTTTACTTCATGAGTGTTTGTAATATTGTATTTTGTTATATTTATTGTATCGTATTATTTTGTGATTGGAATGAAAATTTGGAGATTGATTTTAAAGTAGAATGAGGAAATTATTTGTGGGCTCCACCAGTGACCATCGTGGATTCAGCATTTGTAGTTGTGCCATTGTGACCTCATCTAAATATTCCCCACCTCACTTTTGGGTCAGGTGCAGAAGGTATTTTAATTTTTTTTAATTTTTTGCCCAAGTTCTTCACGAACCGGTTGTCAAGCCGCTTCCCATGCACAGGGGTACCTCCTAATACATATACAATATATATATATAATTGTTTATTCAATGACCATGTGTAATTGCAAAAAGTGAATTTGCCTCGCACGTAAGACAAAGATGAGGGATTATATACATACATGGTGACCGATAATCAAGTTACTATTTTAAACATAAAAATTCCACGTTGTTGATGTAAATAAAACACCAAAATATTTTCATTTGTGAACATCAAATTTCAACATGCGCTCCTGCTATCCCAGCACATTTTTACAATCATTCGACATTTCGCACTGAATGCCCAATACAGTCCTCTGGCAAATTGGCAAAAAAACATCGTGGATGGAGCTTTCTAATTCTAACAAATTAGTGGGTTTGCTGGCATACACCTTTTCTTTAACCCATTCACGCAAAAACAAATCACATGGGGTTAAATCGGGACTCGTCGATGGCCACTCTTTCAGTCACCGTTGACCAATCCATGTGTTTGGAAAGTGGGTATCCAACCAATTACGAACTTCAATAGAGAAGTGTGGCCTACCTCATTATGTTCTTCCATTTGCCTCAAAACCTACTGTCTTAAGTGGTTAATTATCTGTACTTCAAGCTATATGACCCAACCATCTTGGCCTTCTTTCTCAATTTTATCTCTATTCTGCAAATTTTTTAAAAAGTGTATTTCTAAGATCTTGGGAGAAATTGGACCATTCGACAAAAAATTGCTGATGGTGCTGGAAAAAAAATGGAAAACAAAATTTGAGAGTCACAGAATAAACTAGAGTTCATAAAACGCATGAACCTGTGCAGTCTTGAGACCCACGGGTATGGGTGGGGTCTGTGAGCAGCAAATTTGATTGGTCGTGATGATGTAAAATGTTGTAATATTTTGTCCAAGTACTGCTAAACAGAAGGGTTTTGAAAGTTCCAAAAAGGTGATTTGTGTTCTGCAGTGCTTAAAGATATAATTCATTTGAAATAAAATAAAGATTTTCAAGGTTGGTGAGAAAAACTTTTTGGAAGTTTACTGCTGTTGTTGTTAGGGTTAGCTGTTAGCTACGTCTTTTGGCAAACGTCTTTTGCACCACCATATTTAACCCATCACATTAGCTATTCATGCCCGTTTGTGTCCTTAATGATGTTTTAAAAAACGCTACATTTCCAGTTTGGAATGATTTTCAATTTGGCCTGAATGCCAGGCAGACAGACAAAAATAAATAAATAAAAGCATCTCACTCCTCTCTGCGCATGCACGATCAGAACGGATTCAGAGCCAAAGTACTGCAAAACTATAGGTTGGTTTTCTGATTCGTGTTCAAAATATAATATGGAATTGAATTGAAGTCAAGTTCTTCCTCGATTATAAAATGACGTTTGTAGACACAAAGTGAACCAATTACTTACCCTGTTTTTTCGCTTCGCATGCGTCTGGTAACTGAGGATGACAGTGGCACAGGAGTCGAGATGAGCAGAAAGCTTTGACTTGATGTGAAGTCGGGTATGGTTGACGAGGAATGCATCACTGGATTAATCCACTAGGTCCGTTGAGACTGGAAAGGAAACAGAGCCCCAAAAAGAGCTTTTGGGGGGAAAAAAAGATCATGTGAACAGTGATTGTAGAGATGCAAGGCTCACGGACCTTATTGGTGGCTGTTTGTTTGATCTTTAATTTTGCTCCCATCATTCTGAAGCTCAAAATAGACAGGACATGTGAGGGACACAGATGGCACTTTTCAGGTGGCATGCAGGCTGTTGCAAAATTTGAATACTATTGAATTGAATTTCACAAAACGTGTGCTGGTGTGGAGCGTGCTATTATCACTTGGCAGCTAGGATTGCTCAGGGACCGATGTTTTCCACATTGTTACCCATTGCCCCTTGAGAGATTCCATCCAGGTCATGACATCATTTTTCAGCTTTGTATCACATGATTTAGAGAGCGTTTTCTTCCATCTGCCTTTTGAGGTGTAGAAGTACAATATCCTCTTCGACATCATTTGATGTTGCCAATTCAGGACATGTTGCCATTAGACCATTTGTCACAACGAAACAAAAAAAGCAGCATTTGTGATAATATGGAGTTCCCAGACAAATATATATTTGTCAGTGAAATTTCCTGCATGAATGCATACTTTTGGTTCGAAGAAACGTATACAGTACATCCATTGGACACCGTCATGCTGCTCTGTATACATGTCCCCTGAAAATATTCATGCCACCTGCTTTCTATTCTATGCCTGTCCAGGTCTTTGAGGGATTAGCTACTTTTTCCTTTAAGACGAAGCATTTAATCGGGTTTATGGAAACTTTATGAATGTTTTTGTTGTCATGGTTACTGTAGGTTCAATTTATTTGTACTTTTTCTGATTTATTGTTGAATGCAATCAGGAGTGAAAATGGAGCTATCATGTGAGTATAAACACTCTTTCGGTTCATTTTATAGCTACACTAGATGCGATACCCATCCATGCCCGGGGAAATCTGAATATGTGGGTGGGGTGGAGGAGAGGGGGTTGGTGAGGGGAGGGGACGTGGGGTGGGGGGAGATACCTGGTCACCCACATGAACCTGAGTTTGGGGGTGAGGATGGGATGGGGTGATGTTGGGGTGGGGGAAGGTCAAAGTACAACACCATCCTGGAGGAATGGACACATTTGATGCCATTTTGGTCAAAATAGCCTGGAATTAAATTGCATTACATCAGACTTTTCCCACCTTTACTTGCACATCATAACCCACAACTTCCAAGTGAAAAAACAAATTCTACAAATTTCAGAAAATTAATTAAAAACACAAAACGAGAATATCTTGGCTGTTGGATAAGTGTGCACCCTCCTTATAATAGCAATTGTAAATTAGCTGAGGTGCAACCAATCACCTTCATAATCACACACCAAGTTAATTGGCCTCTACCTGTGTTATATTGGAGTGATTCTGAATATTTCAGAATAAAATCAGCTCTTCCTGTAGGTTTCCTCTGCTGGGTAGTGCATTCTTCTTCTTCTTTTTTTTTTAACCTCTGTGCCTATGCCTGGTGTTCGCTTAATGGTTTTGGTGGTGGGCTGGGGATCCAAGGATCCTGAGTTCAAATCCCACTCAGCTGTTGAATTAATACCAGGTGGGGTTGACTGCCTGTCATCCTTCCGAGATCGGCCAAATGAGTGCCAGCATGCTGGTATCCTGCGTCGGAGTGGCAACCTGTCCAGGATTGTGCCCAATAGCCAAGGAGTCTGCTTGGGCAGCACAACGCTCCACACAGAGTATGGTCCCAATGGATGGATAGCTGGATTAAGGGCCACACGTTGGCTGTGACAGGAGAGGAAGTCTGCGAGCCATGAGTAAAGGTCTCCTTCGATACCATAGGAAGAGTTTGGTGAGTAGTGTGGGATGCCAAACCATATCAAAAGCACGCGATCTGTCTAGGGAGATGGTTCTGATTTAATGTCTGGCATTGAGGATCTCCATCCATTGTTGGGAAAGCAGAAGCAGCATGTCCAGGGTAGTGACCTGGTCTGCATCCAAATTGATGATCGGAAATCAAGCCATTGAAGAAGAGGAAGGACTTGATGTCTAAAGTGATGATGGATTCCATGACCTTGCTGATGATTTGGCGAAGGCTGATTGGTCTGGAGTTCCAGGGATCAGTTTTTGCACCTTTTTATGCAGGGCAGTAATGTTTGCTCATTTCCTAGTAGATGGTAGATGAGAAGGTGAATAGAACAGAGAGAGGGTGGGTAAGAGAAGCAGAGCAGGTTTTTCGGACACGTGGGCTGATTCCATCTTGACCGGTTGCAGAATTTGAGTCGAGGTTTGACAGGAAGTTCTCCACCTTTTAGTCGAAAAGGACAGAGTCCAGGAACAGCTGTGTGTAACTGGGTAAGGTGGGTCCAGAAAGCGATGGGTTTAGGACACATGATTTAGAAGCAAACACAGAGTTTTGGCATTCAGCCTTTTCGTGTGTGGTGTCAGCTGTGTGGCCATTTGAGGTAAGGGAGGGGAGGGGATGGATGGGGAACATATACCAGAAAGACTTGTCTAGATGCTGCCAGGATTTGGAGGAGGGAGATGGGTTTGAGAGTTCAGATTTGAGATTAGAAAGATTGTTTTGTAACCAGAGAGAGATCCTGAGGATAGACGCACACTTGTTCCGAGCTTTGTGGCAGGAACTGAGATTGCCTTCAGTTGGATTTACCTTCCATGAGGCGAAGGCAAGTTTGTTTGTTTTTTCAGGACAACTGCTTCGCTACAAGCTTCAGTGAACCATGGGTAGGAGGAAGGTAAGGACAACTGAAGATTAGGGGGGATAAATCTGTGCATGAGGGAGAGCAAGTTTCTTTGAAAGAATTCCCAGGGATAGGAGACCAGTTTATAAGTTTGATGGCTGTTTGAAGACCATGCCAGTTGGTCTGAGTGAAATGCCAGACTCGACGGTGCTGAGGTGGTTCTCTAATAACGGCCAAAGAGATGTCTACTTTGACAAGGACGTGGTCAGATGAACAGATTGGAGCGGAGGAAGAACAGCAGATATTTTCAGGGAAATTGGTCAAAATCGGATCTGGAAGAGATGGAGTACCATTGGTTGAGATCCGGGTCGGGAAGTTGACAGATTGTGTCAGTCCCAATAAACATGAGGTTGGAGTGGAGGGGAAACCATAGCCAGAGGTATTTGTGAGGTGTGAGGAATAGTCTTTGAAGAGAGCAACTCTGCCGCCAGGACGAAGTGCAAGTCTGTCATACTACTGTATGGAGTCGGACGTCTTGAAGGAGGAAAGTTTCTGTTAAGCAGATTGCCTGGTTTGTCAGTGGCAACCTGTATGGAAAGATGTCTGGTTTGAGCGAAGGCCCCGGATGTTTGAGATTCACACTGTTAAGGAATAGGGAGGGGAGGAGGCTTTTGCGGTGCAGAGACGGGGAGAGTAGGAGGGAGGGGAAGGGGGGGGGAGGAGGAAAGGAGAGTTGTTGAAAAAGTGGGGGATTGCAGAAGAGTTAGGGGAAGGGCTGGATGAGGAGGAGAAAAGGCTTGGTGATTGGTTGAGTTACAGTGGGGAGGAAAAGAGAGGGGCAGAGGGCAATTGAAGATTGGAGGAGGTGAGTGATAAGGAGTTAGGAGGAACCTTTGTGGATGTGAGGGGGGGGGAAGTGCATTGAGAGGAAGGTGAGACAATGAGAGCAAGCATGGCCAAGGGGTAGGAGGGGCGATGGGAAGGATGAGACTTGGTAGATGTATGGTGAAGAAGGGAGTGGGCAGACAGAGGTACAATAATTGAGGGGTTGGGAAGAGGGGGAGGTGTGCTTAGTGGAAGGAAGGAACATGTTTGAGGTGTTGAGTGTATTGATTGAGAGTGAGATATCTGTTGGGTTAGAATGGAGCCCACAGATGTTAGAACACCACACACTCTGGGACAACAGAGGAGAAGCTGATATTGAAGCAGAAGACAGTGGAGGTAGGATGAGGGGCAAGATGAGAGAGGATAACAGTTGAGGGGTTAGGAGGAGGTAGATGCAAGTAGGTGGGGGTGAATTGGCACTGAAGTTGGGAAAAAAAGGATGATTGATGGAACACGAACATGCAATTTAAGCTGCGATTTAATAATTTTAATGTCAGAGATGTGATTTAAAGACATTACGTGAGGGATGCAATAAAGGAGAATTAAGAGAATGGAGAAAAGAAATGTAACAGTTGGACTTTTTAGACACGGGATGAAAGAAAGGTCAAATTGAAAACAGTCTTTTGAAGAAGAGGAGTCATGAATTCTGATGCATTGTGATGTCATAATATGATATCAGCAAACACATGAAGCAAATTCTATAAATTATCTGCACATCTACATGCTATGTACAAAGTCAATGAAGCAACATCAAACAACACCACACAGCACACAACACACCATATCCCCCCCCCCCCGAGGCCATAACAGCTTTTGTTGGTTATCTTGATTTCTGGATTCATAAACGTTGTCCCTGATTGCTTGCGTCTATTCCCATTCAATGCATTGCACTCTTCACCACAAGTTAGACTGAACAATCTCGTAAAGAATTGTTTTTATTCCCTTCGTGCCTGTGGAATCATGTAGATTGGAGATAGCATGGTTGCTGTGCAGCATCTGACAAATGGCAAGTTATTTATTCCTTTGGTGGGCCTTAGAAAGCATCAACTTTGAAGCAAGTCCACAATGTTTTGACCCTGCAGCATAAAATTGAAAGATCGCTTAACTTTGTGTAAGGAAATACCAGTTCTTAGAATAATATTTGTGGTTGGAAGCTTAAAGAAAAATTATTTATATACTGAGCAATAAGTTAACAAAAGCACTATAATATAGCAAACAACACATGTCGGTTGCCCACGGAATGTGACCCGAATACAGTCACAAGTTGGTATGCTTAACAAGCTTTCCTACTTCTCAGAAACCTTAAAACTGTTTCCCATCAAAATACGCTTGTATGAATCTGAGAGTTTTCTTTTATTTACTGTTTCCTAAAATGTGATCTATTGCACATAATTGCAACAATCAAAAAATTCCAAGGGCTACTGAACAGTTTTGTACCTTATTCAAGGCTGTTGGATAAGCGTGGTGTTGGCTTGGTGGTTAGGGTGTTTGGCTTGGGATCTTAGGGTCCTGAGTTCAAGCTCTGTTGGCTGCTGAATTAACACTAGGTGGGGTTGACGCGGTCTGTCATCCTTCCGAGGTTTGTGAAATAAGTACCAGTGTACTGGTATAGGGGCACAGCATCAGCGGCATAGTCGCGCCCCAACAATGACTACCTGGCAGCCAAGCTGCCATACGCAAGAAGAAGGCTGTTTAATGCCTTTCTGGCAGAGATTGTTGGTGGTTATGATTCACCTAATCTCCGGTTGTAGTTGCAGTATATATTTTTAAGTTGAGGCAAATGCTGATATTTTGAGCACCTTGACATTTTGATATAGTGCATGATACATTCTGTTACACATTCAGCTTTATCAGGATTTCTTATCTTCTCTCTCAGATGACTTGATTTGGATGGATCTGAGGTGGCTCAACGAGGCTGAGCTTCTGTATTTTGTTCTGTACCCTGTGAGTTAATGTGAATCTGTAAGTTAAATTTGACTTGGTTAGGCTGGTTCTGTGGACTTTGCAAACTCCTTTAGATTCTCACATTTTGCTTTGAGTAAAACTTTTTCTGTTTTTATCCCCCGCCGCGTGGCGGAAGGGGGATATTGTTATGATTTTAAAATGCCAAGGTTGACATCTTCGATTATGAAATAGTGTTGGTGCAAAACATTTTTGAAACTGAATACGAATTCTAATTCCAGTATGTCAGCACAATTAAATGCTTAACTCGGTAGAGCACATACCTTCACCAGGCTGAACAGTTTACGTTTTGTATCCCACTGATCAGTCGGATCATCCCACTGATCATCCAGACCTGAACCAAAATCAAATTGCCTCGTTCTTGTCACTTAACCAGCTCATCTACCAAGTTTTGTCATAATCCATCCATAACTGTTTGAAATATCAGGCCATATATCATTTTGGCCCCATCTCTCAATTATGAAGAATCACTTGAAATAATTTTTTATTTATTTTGTATTTATCCAGATCTTCACCAAAATTGAATCTGTTCGTCCATGTCAGACATCCAACCTGTCTGCCAAGTTTCATCTGAATCGCTCCATAACGTTTTGAGATATCCTGCTCAGACACAAATGGGTGAAATCATAACCTCCATCCATCTATAGCGGTGGAGGTAACTAAAGAATAAATGTGATAAATGAGCTTGATATAGTTTTCAAATAGTGCGGAAATTTAAAGTTTATCTGGCATAGAAAGCAACATAATTTTTTTTATTTTTTCAATTTGGCCCCATTTGAGTTTAACGCCCTTGCTCTGGATGGGGAAGCAGTTGAAAACCCCAGTTGGCCACTTTGATCACTGCACCCTGGCCTATGTTGGGTGATGCATTGTCTTGGAGAAGCGGCACTCTTCGTCAACTTGATAATCACTGCAGTTCATCAGCATAGTAGTTTCCATTGATGGTCTTTCATTGTGTCAGACATAATCACCCTTTGCAGTACCAGAAGATAGTCGCCATGACCTCGCCAGCCGATGCCTTCTTCTTGAACTTCCGGCAAGGTTGAAAATGAATGTCGTTTAATCTCAGAATCAAAGTGGGGGAACCCTTGATTATCTTGAGTCACAATTCTTGTCTGGATTTTCTCAAAGCCACTCGTGAAGTTCCCTGGAAATGTCAGGTTGAACTCTTCCAATCAGCAGTCAACATCACCACCACCCATCTTGCTGAAACCTTTTTCATATCCAATGCTACAATAATGAAGCGGTGCACTGAATGAGTGCTGCTGCCCAATGTGTTAGTTATGTGCCTGGCTGTTGATATTCTGACGCTAATCAAAATCTTCTGGACTGCATAAACTTTTTCATCATAAATAAATCGGTAATTCCTAATCCGTTGGGCACAATTCTGGTAGGCCCTTTCTCATGACCAGACGACAAGCACACAACTTGGCCATAAAACGCAGAACGTTATAAATCTTATGTTCGCCATTAAGCGATGAAACCGGTCCGGCAGCTGAGGGGGTGTGTAGCATTGGGATTCTCATGTGTGCACTATTTGTGAATGTCTGTCTTTACAGCTGTGGAGGAATTCTGGGAAGGGTTTGATACGGCATAGCGCTTGTCTTGTGTAGGCCATCTTGGTTGCTTTATGCAGCAGTTTCGGCTGGAGGAGCATGGGAAGTGTCAATTTAAATTTATATATATATATATATATATATATATATATATAATTTTCACTAATCTTGGCATGGTGTGGTGCAAATGGAATTATCCGAGCTATAGAACCATGATGGATTATATATGCATATAAGCAGTACGCATGTTTTTGCTTCATGTACGGAACCAGAGTTTTCATTTTTGGGAGTGATCGAGGCAGCGATCTGTTGTCTATACATCACCCAAATAGAGGGATGTAGCGGAAGAATGTGTTGCACGCTTAAAACAAGATTTTCTGGAGGGCAGGCACTCTACTATGGTATTAATAATCATAAAGATAATAACATGACCCCACCCCCCGACCTCCCCTCAGCCAATCCCAGAGGGAGTGGATGCTTCCAGTACCCTTAACAATCAGACTGCTCCAGTGTTGCTTTTTGTTCTATGCATGAAGATCCTTCGGCTGTCCTATCAGAGTGTGTAATCGACACGGTTCGGTTATTCAAAAGCATAAAAATAATTGAGGAATGAATAACATGACGGACCAATGAAAGTATTATTGCATTTGAAGTAAAAACAGAATGGCAGGAAGCTCAGCTGGGGCTTCAGAAATTTCAGAGAATGCAGGCTGTTTCAACAGAAACTGTGCAGTAGAAATCTCACGGCTCTTATGAAAAGATGTGCGTTCCAAAGAAAAGGTACTTATTGATACCCTCCAGCTCTCAGCTCGTGGCTATCTCACTTGAGCGAGTCTGATACCTGCAAGTAAACGAGCATACATTTTAATCTTAAAATTAACAAAAATACATTTAAACGTATGTGTTTAGTTCAGTACACTATTTCTTTATAAATACCTGATTTAGTATTACTTGATATCTAACGTCATCTGCTGCAAACTCAGAAATCATCATAAGGTGCACTATTGAGAAGCAACTCATGGCACATCAGAAAAGTACTTGAAAACATCATTATTTTCATTTTCACCATAATGGAGTGGACACTTTGCATCAAACGTATTGCATAAAAACCTTATATTGGAGGGATCTGATTCTGGGGTGTACCATACACTTGACAGCGTGTTGGTGCTGCCAGGAAAAGCAGTTTCTTGGCAAAGGTTATACTGGGTGGTTTGCCATTGCCTTCCCAGGAGTTTTTGTCCATGCTCTATACCTTTTAAATTCTGAGCGTAAAGCTAGGAAGCAGCATGTACCATTTTTGAAATCTTTGGTATGACACGGACGGGGTTTAAACCGCTGACCTCCTCCCAAGATTTAGAGCAGATGCTCTCACCATTACACCAGTGATTCTAGGTATGAGAGAATCTTAATATCCTAGTAGATTTAATTTCAGAGGCTGCCCGTGGAGCACATGCAAGCTGCTCACACAATTTTCAAGTTGAGTAGTCCATGTATTTGCCTGTTTTCTGCTCCGACACAGTGGCTAATGGCATGGTTCAGCACAGTGCATCCTCTGCCGGGACGTGCCCGTGTGAGCCACACACAACACTGTCATCATGGGTCTCGATGTTGATTGGTTCTTTGCTTCGTGTTGATAACACAGCTGGGGTCAATGGGGGTGGAGCCCCATTGCATTCCCACACAAATAGCCAAAGAAAATACACTGTCTTTCCTTGAGAGGGTGCCAAGATATGTGCCTTGAGAGGGTTGGAAATGTCACTTTGCTTCCAGTATTTCCATTCATATCATTGTCTGCTGTGTTTTTTTTTTGTTTTTTTTTTTGTACTTGGACTGGAGGTTTGCCTCGTGTGGTTTGGCTTGCACTCCATGCTGAAAGAGGCAGCCTTGTTTGGCTGTTTGTACCATTGGAAATTAGTGTGCTTTGTTATGGGTTAAAGAATACAAATCTTCAAATGAAAATTTGACACAGCAGGGTCATGAGGGTCTTTGGCCTCTCGTACCCTTACTAGCATCCTCCTATGTAATGCAGGTCATGCTATACACAGAAAGAACAGACTTGAGAACAATACAAAGAGATATAGCAGGTGTACAAACAAGTATATCGTGTCCCTGTGTCCACCGTCTTGCCTTCCTCACTTTAGTCTTTCAAATGCACTGCTCATCATTGCCTCGTGTGCTCATCCATGCACATCCATGATTTCTTCAACACATGCTGACTCTTTCCCATTCTGTTCCTCTGTGGACCATTGTCATTAACAAAGAATAAATTGTACCGCCTATCTCTTTGGTAGTTTGTGAACCTGCTGCCCTTTGTCGTTCAGCTCCCCCATGAGGATAGACACTTGTATTAAAAATAATAAAAGGGAAGGATGAGACTGCTGGACACGACCAAAAATCTACTCAACACAACCGACCATGCTTCAACCTGTTTACTCGATTAACTTCCTGTTCCTCGTTATTCCTCTTTATTATCCCCCCCCCGGAGGGAGGGAGCGGATATTGTAATCGTCCGGTTTGTTAAGATTTCGTAAGTATATTGATGACTTCCGTCCTCTGTTTGTGTGTTTGTGTTTGTTTGTGTGTGTTGTTGTGTGTTTGTTTGTAGGCACGATAACTCGAGAACAGAAGAAGCTACCAATGTCAAATTACCACACGTGATTCAGGAGCGTGGTGGCTAGTGCTGATTAGATTTTGGTCAAAATCGGTCAAAGGTCAAGGTCACAGTGAGGTCAAACATCCAAAATTCGATTTTTGATGGTTTGGTACAGAATCATCGTAGAAACTTCTGGTTTGCGTCGCTACCTTCTCTAGAGACAGCTTTTATTAGACAAGGTCAGAGGTCAAGTTGACGATTTCGTAAGTACCAGTCATGACTGCTTGTTTGTCTGTTTGTTTGTTTGTCTGTCTGTTAGCAACTTTACGGCAAAACGGCTTTAGCAAACCTATCAAATTTAATCCGCAGGTGGGCAATGAACCTTGGACGACCCCATTAACTTTTGGGTCCAATTAGGTCAAAGGTCAAGGTCAGGTCACGAAAAGGTCCAAATCGTTTTTCGTTCATAACTTCGTCAAAAATGGTTTAATTGACTTCAAACTAAGACTAAAATATTCCTTATTCTATTCCTTATAATCAACATTCAGGTTAAGGATGTATCATATTTAAAATTGATCCCCAAAATAACTTTATGCCTTAAATGGGCGGGATTTGTTGTGCCTGGCACCACTTGTTCCATTTGTATTCAATTTAGCATTAATGTCCAATTAAATGTTTATACTGCTCCTGTTCTCTTTGTACTGTAACGGCCGATTTTCTAGACCACCACAACCTTAATAGCGTACAAGCATCCTCGTCGTTCGTATGCAGCACGTGACTCTGGTTAGCATCAGGTGTGGCAGTGATTCTGATGCAGTGCCCCTGTAGATTAGACCATTAATTTTTATATTTGGCCAGGGTGTCAGCGTTAGCTTGCCTACTCTTCACAAAGGACACCGTGGGAACTTGAACGTCCACCAACTAATGCTGTCAGGCGGGACGCCCAGTTTAATGTCCATCTGGGGGGACGGCGTGCACATTCGTGAATCTCCCTGCAAATTTTTTATAGCTGGGCCGAGGTTTGAACCCAGGCACGAGAGAGCTCAGTGGTAAGTATGCATACCTTCTAGGTGATCTTGCCAACCCATGGTATACATAATAACTTGACTATATTCCTTTTATTCATATTTTTCAAATTCATACACTCTTTTTATCTTGATTGCTATTTAATGTGATGACAAGCTTTTGTGAACACTCTTTACCAATTTTCTCAATTAATAAGACAGTGTTCACAAAGGGTATCTTTCAATGTTATCATGTTACAAGTTGATCGTGTTATTGTAGTAATATAACAATAGGACCTCTGGGCCCTGGCCTAATGTCACTGAAATTTGGTTGCATTCAGACTGGTAGGTTTGAAGAAATTTACTAAGTCAGTCATGTGACCAGAATGAGCTTTGCAATTCCTGTTACCAGTCAGGGGAGCGTTGCTGCCAAATTTCAGCCGGATAAGCCCAGCAGTTTGTCCTGAGAAGTCGAAATGGGGAACGGATGAACGGTACAGGATGACAATACCTTCTCTGGAATTTAAATTCCAGATAAGCTCATAATAATGCATTGTTCAAATAATAGTGCTGGTGCTCTGAAGGCTGCTCATGGTGGCCCTGTTTTTACTCTTATCAGAGCCATGCAAAATGCTGAGTGCCAGTTAAATAAGTCAGCAACCCCAGGAAGTGCCAACAGCCTTTGGCAGATGAGCATCCTGGTGAGGGTAGTGGAACCCTCGATTGAGGAAATTCCATCAGAAGGTGGGCAAATGGAATGATCTATTTAATTGATGGCATTTACATCTACCTCTTGCCTTGCAAGCATGGTCTTGGTTGATCAAAGGCTCGGCCAACTGCCTGTAACTGGTTTTTCGACGGTAAGGGCATGTTGGTCTGAAAAATCTTTCACTACCAGTCCTCTAGGTTGTGGTTGGACAATGTGCCAGCAACCTGTTCCTGTAATAAAATTAAAAAAAATTGTGACAAACTGCAACAAGTATCCAAAACCTGTGGTCAGATGGGGGAGGTCAGTCTGAAGAGGGTTTTGATATGGTATTTGGTAGTAAAAGCCACTTGGAAGCTATCAGACAGAAAACCTCTCTGACTGGTCCCAAAAAGTACAGAAGCTGTAACATTATGACAATGTCCAAGTCATGGGTAGTAGCTTAAATAGTGAATGATTTTCCAAGATATTACTTGTGTATTCTAGGAATAACCTGTAAAAGCCAAATATGGAAGGAAGGACGCTTGAAACCTAAAATGAGCATCTGGAGTGATGGGCAGAATATTTGAGGAAATTCTGAATAGATAAGGTCCTCTCCACCCACTTCAAATGAAATCGCATGATGCATCATCAAACTAGGACACTCGGTAGAGTGCACACCTCCACCACGCAATGCCTGATACATTAGAACATATTGGGCCCAATACGTTTTTGAGATATACTATACTGTATATCGTTTTTGATCCCATCTCTCAATGGTGAAGAATCACTTTAAGAATTAAAAAAAATTCTCATATCTGGATCTGGAGTCGAATCTTCACCAATATCGAATCAATTCTTCCTTGTCACACAACCATCCGGTACACTAGGTTTCATCCGAATCCGTCCAACTTTTTGAGATATCCTGTACACAGACAGGGGTGAAAACAACCTCCTTCCACCCTCGGTGGAAGGTTAGATCTATGTACAGTATGTCATGTTCAACAGAAGAAGAAGAAATTAAATTAGCTATTCAAAAGCTGAATAATAATAATAAAGCAGCAGGACAAGATGGAATTGGGGGCAGAGTTGTTGAAAGCCAATATCCCAAATACAAAAAGAGCTCTTTCCAAGGTGTTTTTAAAAATCTGGCTTGAGGAAAGAGTACGAGAAGATTGTCTCCAAGGAATTATTATAAAGATTCCGAAAATGGAAACTTGGCAGACTGTAGCAATTGGCGAAGAATAATCTTACTTTCAGGGGTATCAAGTTTTTCATGAGGTGCATTTTGGATTGGATACAAGGAGGAATCGACAAGATCTTAAGAGAACAGGCAGGTTCAACAAAGGGAAAATGTTGAAGCGATCAGATTTTTGTCCTGAGAACAGGAAACGAAAGTTGGTAGCACGGCAAAACCTGTTGTGTGTCAATTTTGTGGACTTTGGAAAAACTCCCCCCCCCAAAAAAACTCATGATATTGCTCATGGTCACTATGGAAACCGCTGAAGATGTTGGAATTACCTGAAAAGATAATCACAATTATTAAAATATTACATGAAGGCTTCACCTGCAGTGTAATTGATGATGGTAAACCATCACCATGGTTTCCAGTAAAGACAGGTGTGAAGTAAGGATGCTCTCACCAACTCTAGCTTGTGTTAAAGACAACCGAAGGAAAGGAAACGAGTATTAAATGGATCACATTTTAGTTCTGCAGGATTTGGACTACGCTGACAATTTGGCGCTTAGCATGTCACCAAAGCAAAACTGATGAGATTCAATACTAAATCTCAAGAAGATCTGCTTTTGAATGGAAATAAGATTAAAGATGAAGAAACATTTGTGCATTTCGGAACAATGTTGAATAAAAATGGAGGAACTGAGATCGGTATCAATTAGAACGGCACTCGGTAGAACACATACCTCCACCAGGCTGAACAGTTTACATTTTGTATCCCACTCTGATAGGCTGGATCTACACCCGAACCTTAATCCAAATCGAATTGGATTGTTATCACCTAACCAACTAATCCACCAAGTTTTCTCAGAACCCGTCCGACATTTTGAAATTCCGTGCTATATTGTACATCATTTTTGGACCTATCTCTCAAAAGTGAAGAATCACTTGAGTCTCATATCCTGATCCAGATCTTCATCAAAATCAAATGATTTCATCCTTGTCACATATCCAACCTGTCCACCAAGTTTTGGTCAAATCCTCCTTTACTTTTTGAGATATCCTGCTCGCAGACACACAGACAAATAAATAAATAAACAAACTGGTGAAAACATAACTTCTGTCCACCTTTGGTGGTAGAGGCTCCATAATAAAGCAAGAAAATCATTAATTGGTCTCAAAGTATGTCCAAGCAAAAACATATTGTGAGCAACTAAAGTGAGTCTTCAATTCCCACATACGCAGTCGTCAGTTATTCTGTATGGGGCAGTGTTGGAAGAACCAAAATGAGAGCGTGCAAACTTAGAGGATTTGAGGAGAATTTTAAAATTGTTTTTTTGGCCAAAAATAATCTCAAATGAAGAAGCAAGAACAGGCCAAAAATGTATCCATTCTTCTTCGTTCGTGTGCAGCACTACACTGCGGGGTAGCATCATTGGCTTAGGGCGCAGCTGCGCCACTGATGCAGTGTCCTCTGTTGGTTGGTGTCAGGATTTGGAATTTGTTCATGGCACCAGCGATAGCTCACCTACTCTCTGTGAAAGACATCGTGGGATCTTTAACGTCCATCAACTAATGTCAGCAGATTGGACACCCAGTTTAACATCTAACCGAGGGATGGCACATTTATGAATCGGGTCGGGATTCAAACCCAAGCTAGACAGCCTAAATGCGAGTGTGCGTACCTCTAACTTATTCATTGATATATTGCGCTGAAAGGATTGCTTAAAGAGAGGAAGATTAAGGTTGACTCGGATGTGCAATGAGGAAAAATGAAGGCAACTTGATTAAAAAAAAAAAAAAAGCTGTTCTGGACACCAAGAGAGGAAGACTAAGACTAAGAGAAACTTGGAGAAGGACTGTCCAAGCAGAACTAAAAGCTTTCAATGGGATGGAAGTTGAAGAAATGAGTTGGTAATGGTTCGGAAGAAATGGTGAGATTTATTAATGCTTCATGTCAAGACACGATAACCAAGTATTCAAATAAGAGTAATAAAATATAATACTACGAGTGAAACACCCTGATGAAATGGCAATTGGTGAGTAGTAAATGTGATTATTTGTTGATACTCACCAGATTTTTTTGACGGTGATATATTATTCATCCTGTTGTGCCTCATCAGGATGCATGTTTAAAGGTTTATTAATGTTGATGAGATCTATGTTGATGAGGTGGCCTTGAGAAGATTATATTATTGATGTCATGTGTAGATTTATAAGCTGAGATTTAAAAAAAATTGATAGTGTGCTACAGGAGTGCTGCTCTGATAATATTTTTGTCAAATATGTGATATTGTGGAACCCAATTACATTTATGACACTTTATTTTATTTTTTTGAAATAAGCTATGCACCATTAACGCTCTCGCTCTCTCTCTCTCATCCACAACCAATAGATGCTTATGCTCCAATATCAAGGATCATTCCCCTTCAGTTTGCTGTCTCATTTAAATGTATTATCTGTCAAACATACACTTTTCTTTCACAGAACGTCATAGAACTGCTCATCTACCTCCCTGGTTATTACCCCACGCATGTGAAGTGAAAAGTGGGGTTAAACAATAGATTAACTTCTGTCTGCCCATCCACCTACAAACATCTGTTTCGGATCGAGGAACAACTTGATTTCAATTGAATGTTGTATTTTGAACACTAGAAGCACCCGCTCCCTATGGAAGCCGTCAAGGGGGTCATGTTATTATATTTATGCCTATTTTACTCCAAGGGGTCCCAGTATGACAATCCCCAAAAATGGTTGCGATCGGTTCAGCCGTTTTTACGGTACCTGGGAACGGACAGACGGTGAATTATAGTAAGATGAATTGGAAAACGAACCTGAAGGTTAGCAATACTTTGGCTCTCAGTTCGTCCCAATCACACGTGTGCATAGTTGATTTTCTTTTCTTTTCTTTTCTTTTTTTATTATTTTTTATTTTTTAAAACTTTGCCTGTCTGACAATCAAACAAAAGTGAAAATCATTCCAAACAGGAAACTTACTGTTTGTAAGGTTGTCATAAAGGACACAAGCTACAGGCATGACTAACTAATGTACAGTGCCTTGAGAAATCTACTCCCTCTTTCAAAATTTTCACCTTTTGTTGCCTTGTAGCCAGGAATAAAATTTCATCAAATCAGATTTTTTTTTTTTAACTTTATTTACACATCATAACCCACAACTTCCAAGTGAAAAACAAATTCTACAAATTTCAGAAAATTAATTAAAAATACGAAACTAGATTATCTTGGTTGGATAAGTGTCTACCCCTCTGAGTTAATAGCATTTGTAAATTAGCTCAAGTGTAGCCAATCACCTTCAAAATCACACACCAAGTTAATTGGCCAACATCTGTGTTAAATTGCAGTGATTCTGATTCTTTCAGAATAAAATCAGCTGTTCCTGTAGGTTTCCTCTGCTGGGTAGTGCATTTCACAGTCAAGACTCAACCATGAGCACCAAGGAGCTTTCAAAAGACCTCCGGGATAAAGTTGTGGAAAGGCACAGATTAGGGGATGGGTATAAAAATATTTCAAAGGCCTTGAATACCCTTGGAGCACAGTCAAGACAATCATTAGGAAGTGGAAGGCATATGGTACCACCAAGACCCTGCCTGGATCAGGCCGTCCCTCCAAACTGGATGACCAAGCAAGGAGGAGACTGATCAGAGAGGCCACCAAGAGGCCAATGACAACTTTGAAAGAGCTGCATGCCTTTATGGCAAAGAGTGGTCACTGTGCGCATGTGACAATAATATCCCAAGCACTCCACAAATCTGGCTTGTGCGGTAAGGTGGCAAGAAGGAAGTCATTACTCAAAAAAAGCCCACCTTGAGTCCCGTTTGAGGTATGCACAAAAACTACTCTGGAGATTTTGAAGCCATGTGGCAAAATGTTTTGTGGTCTGACAAAACCAAGATGGAACTTTTTGGTCTAAATGCAAAACATTACATTTGGTGCAAACCCAACACAGCACATCACCCAAAGAACACCTTCCCTACTGTGAAGCATGGTGATGACGGTATCATGTTATGAGGATGTTTCTCATCAGCAGGGACTGGGGCACTTGTCAGGATAGAAGGGAAAATGGATGGAGCAAAATACAGAAAAATCCAAGAGGAAAACCTGCTGCCCTCTGCAAGGAAGCTGAAATTTGGATATAGGTTCACCTTTCAGCTTGACAATGACCTGAAGCACAGAACCAAAGCTATACTGGAGTGGCAAAGGAACAAAAAGATAAATGTCCTTGAGTGGCCCAGTCAGAGCCCCGACCTAAATGCAATCGAAAATCTGTGGCACGACTTGAAATTGCTTTTCACCAATGCTCCCACACAACTTGACCGAGCTCGAACAGTTTTGTACAGAAGAATGGGCAAATATTACCCAATCAAGGTGTGCAAAGTTGGTAGAGACCTATCCCAACAGTCACAACTGTAATTGCTGTCAAAGGTGCTTCCACCATGTATTAACTCAGAGGGGGGACACTTATCTAACCAAGATATTCTAGTTTTGTAATTTTTAATTAATTTTATGAAATTTGTAGAATTTGTTTTTCATTTCGAAGTTGTGGGTTGCGATGTGTAAATAAAGGTGGAAAAAGTCTGATTTAATACAGTTTAATTCCAGCCTATAACGCAACAAAAGGTGAAAGTTTTGAAAGGGGGAGAAGACTTTCTATAGGCATTGTCCATGTTTTAAAACAAGGTTGTGTATAAAACATTGACGGTAAACTTCCAGAATTTTTTTGTTTTTAAATACCACCTTTAAAATCTTTATTTTGTTAAAGTTGAATTGCATACTTGAACACTGGGACACAAATCGCCTTTTTGTCGCTTCTAAAAACCTCCAGTCCAGTTTTGTAGTACTTGGACATATTAAATAAGATTGTGTATAAGATACTCCATCAACGGTGGTAAACTTCTGGAATAATTTTTTTTATACGACCTTTAAAAATCATTATTTTATTTCAATTTAATTGTATATTTGAACATCGCATGGTGGAAGGCGGGATGGATTAACAAAAGATGGATAACTTAACAAAAGTTAAGTATAAGGTGTTGTTTGAACTCTCTCATTACCTCTTGCCATCTGCAATGGACGGAGGTTATATTTTCATCCCGTTGTGTCTTGTTTGTGTGCAGGATATCATGACTTGATTAGATTTTGATGAAGATTCAGATACGGATCTGGATTTTTATTTTTAGATCCTCGTGAGGTCTCATAAGTCTTACTTCACGTTGTTGTTCTTCATCTTCTTCTTGTGGACTTTTTTGTTTCACAGCCTACAGTTTTCATCGAAACTTCCTGAAACTTGGCATATATATGTAAAAATACCCCGCGCAGACAGTAACCATCTCCGATTTTGAAAATTCCTCCGAGAAAAAAAGTTATGGCGTCAAAATATCTTCGCTAATGGCAATCGCCGAAAAAATTATCTCCGAAACTAGGCAAGATTTTAGAATTCTGTTTGTGGGAATCGAACAGGGCATTAGCAGAGATGAATTACCGCACATATGATACATCACTATGACGTCATAATCAATTTTTATGACTTCATTCCTATTTTTGACATTTTTGTTTCACAACCCAGAGTTTTCATCGGATCTTCGTGAAACTTGCCATGTATATGCAGAACGCCCACGGGCAGGCAGTAACCAGATTTTGGAAATTCTTCCCAGAAAAAAAGTTGACGTCATAATATTGCCGCTAATGGAAATCGCCTATGCCATTATCTTCGAAACTAGGCAAGCTGTTTGAATTTTGTTTGCGGGAATCAAGCCAGGCATTAGCACAGA
>CM068957.1:68107609-68117742 GCA_035128595.1 Eptatretus atami | reverse complement strand
ATACCTGAATGGTGTTCTGTGAATTTCCACAACCGTAACAATACTAATCTTTGTTGATTGTGATAATTTTGAAGTTGAGCTCATAGGGTTAAGTATTAAATAACATTTTATGCAAAACCAAACATGACTATTCAATACAGGATGTACCGCTCCATGGGAATGAACACCGTGCCCTTTCCTGGGAATTGAGCCACGAATGAAAGGGACTGAGATTTACAAAAACTCTGTTGCACAATTTGGAAAATATCCAAAATGCTTCTCCCAGACAATGGCTGCTTTTCTGAGAAATTGTGTTCGCATGTGTAATTGGTTCCCCTTTATTCGATATCAAATCAAAAGTGTGGAAGCAAATTTCAATCTCTATAATGCCTAACTTGTGCTTCATGTCCATGATATTTTGAAGTGATGATCAATATATATACTGTATATATATATATAATCTTTTTGATAGTTGATTGAAGATCGAGATATTTTTGTGGCCATGATGTGCTGCAACAAAGTTTAGCACTTTACTGTCATGATGGACAAGAGTCCTTGATGTTTGCATTCTTTCTCAGTGTTTAGGGAAGTAAGAGGCCTTAATTTCTGAGGGTGAAAAGAGGAATTTGGATTTCGTAAGAGGTGTTTTCACCCTTGATGAGAATGAAAGGAATGGTGGTGGTGTGGTTTTTTTTTTTTTTTAACTGTCTAGGCATGTTGGCAAGCATTGGGAATGTCATATACTAAATTAGAATGACACTCGGCAGAGCATGTACTCTCGCCGACTGAACAGTTCACATTTTCTGTCAATGATGGGCCAGATCTGAATCCACCTTGACGAAAATCGAATCGCCTTGTTCTTCTCTCAACCAACTCGTCCACAACGTTTTGAAATATCATGTTGTATATCGTTTTTTAGCCCCATCTCTCAATGGTGAATAATCACTTTATGAATTTAAAAAAAAAAAAAGCAAAAAACCCCTCTCCTATCTGGATTCGGATCTTCACCAAAACCTAATCAATTTGCCCTTGTCACACACCCAACCTGTCAACCAAATGTATCCATAGCTTTTTGAGATATCGTACTCATAGACAGATGGGGTGAAAACACAACCTCTGTCCACCTTCGGTGGTGAAGGTAAATATGGGTTTCAATGGCTTATCTTGCTACACGACAATATAATTGTACTTTTAACTCGTATGTTTCATGCATTGTTCAAATTATATTTTATGACATAATATTGAACAGTTACCTTTCCACATGTTACCTATTTGTAGGATTTAACTTGAATAACATTAAATGTACCTTTTTCTTAATTGATTTCCTTGCTCTTCCATGAGCTTGTACAAAAAGAAAAACGTTGTTGAGAGTATCTTTACTTTCCTTGTCTTTACTCCGGTAACTTAATAAGGTACACAGCACTTGTGTATAATCATGTATTATTTGGTAGTTTGTAAAAATTAACATTCATCTGTAATTATCCACACACTTTTTGAAAGAAAACGGGGAGGGGGAGGGGGATGTATTGTAATCTGCTCCCCGTTGTCCGTCCGTCACGCAATCTCAAACGATTGGGCAGAAATTCACTAAATGTGGTAGATGTGATCAACACTTGGCAGGAAGCAGTATCATTTTGGCCCTGCCCCTGGGGTGGGGTCAAAAGGTCAAATACCCCAAAAATTGCAATTACGGACATTTTATAAACCTTTTTACTGAAATTTTGTATGTGCAATCATTATTAAGAAACTCATGAGATATGTTACAATGTTTTTCCATTTGACCTTCGGTTCCATGCCCCAGGGGGTGTGGACTTCGGCTAAAAACAGGAAAAAATTTTTTAACTCAATTTTATGTTCGGTTCTTCTTGGTGGAACTTTTTGCCATCTTTGACCCGCTTTAGGTGGGAAGTGTGGCGATTTGCGATGGTTCACCATCGACTTCGCCTGAGTTATATTTGCAAGAGTGACTTTGCTCAGCTAATCTTTGAGAATGGATCGCAGTGAGAAGGGTTTGGATTGTAGGAACTATGGACCAACATTCCCTGGGAAAGTCAATTGGAACTCTGAGATCGTACTGAGACCCCCTGCTCACGCATGTACGAGGAATCTATCACTGCTTGGTATTTGCCATTCACCCAATCATGGAAAACAATGCTGTTAAGACGTTCGTTTCCTTTTGTGCAATGTGGAATATAATCTGTGTTTGTATTAAGAATGCAGTTAATTGGTTTGGTTATTTTACACTCGGCTTTAATGAGAGAATTATCAGGGTTTTCCACTGGTGCTTGCAAATGTTTTCATTTAAAATCCCTCTAGCTTCTAATAAATGAGGTGGTGAAATTTTTTTTTGACATTCAACTATATCAAAGAAAACTAATTCCCTGTGATGATTACTTCAAATTGAATAGAATGTTAATTTCTTATGGAATAGTACACTAAACAACTGACGAAATTGAAAGAGCCATAATTTTGCAGTCTAAAGTGGTTTGCCGCGTGTACGTGGCAAGAGTGCCTCCACAGCGATTTATAACCACGTTATAGTGTTGTGGGCCGTGGGCCGAAGGCCGAGGCGAGGACGGCCGCCAGGTGGGCAGTAGAGCGTCTCCCACCGACACACCGGAATTGCAGTCGTAACGTTCGGACAACTCCAAAGGTCACGGGTCACTTAAGGACCGTGATCGCCAATTCTCTGACGCGTGGGGTAGGGTTAATAGCCAATTTCAATATACTAAGTACCACGTCGTCAATTACCGGGGAAGTACACCCTCAACGGACTCTGTCGAACCGGGTCGCCCTAGCGACTCGGTCGGTGTAACCGAGCGGAATTACCAAAGTCCGTCGGTCCAAACGACAACTTACAGCCCAATCGGCTTACTGGTTCTCAAGCATGAACCATGCTGGGTCATGGAAGAAAACACGGGCAACGAACTGGAACATTTAACAAGAGGGTTTATTTATAAGGGAGGGAGACACAGAGCAGACTTAATCACGAATAAAATGCAATGTACAATGAAGAAAACACTTAAGCAATTCTACTTAAGAACAGGGCCCACGGACACACACACACACAACACACACACGCACACACCAAAGAAATGGACCCGTCGGTGTCTTTATTCGGTCCTCCAGCCGAGGAGGAAGTTCAGCTGGGGAACAGAGCCTGGCCGGGTACCTTTCCACCTCGTGCGGTCACACCGACTCCAACCCACACGGTGGGACTTGAACCGTCACCGGAATCACCGAACCCACGATCCTGGCTGCTCGACCACCACCACCACGAGGAGCCCCGCAAAAGACGCAGACGACCAACGACGACAGACAAAAGCATGGCCACGATGACTGCTACGACGCACACCACACAAGAGCAATGGCCACGATGAATGACTACTCTCCTCTGATGACACTCTACTCTTCCTTTCGCGAGGTCCGAGGGATTTCTTCCCCTCCCACTCGCCTTCTGATTGTACGGTGGCGAACATCCATCTGGCTGGGCGGGGCCGTCTGAGGTCACTCGTCTTCGATTGGTCGGGGGCTTCTGAGGTACTCTATCCCTCATTGTTGCGAGGCACCCCTCGCTGGGCGGAGTCGACCTCACCCGCCTTGCCGTGCCCTAACACGTGCATAATGGCGATGATGGAGCGAAGGGGAGATTTAATGTAAAAAACCTGACTATAAGAAACGCCGCAGCGCATCATGAAATTAACCCATTAGACAGAAGGAGGGACGCCTAACTATAAACACATACTTATCAGAAATAACTTAACTGTGGGGACTGCTGTCTGTTTGTGTGCAAATGCTGCCAGGATTGTAACAATAGTACGTACTCCTAGACATACTCGTGTTCTAAAATTACGTACTTATAGGCATACCACATTCAAATAGGGACCTATTTTTATAGACACTGACATTCTAATTGGACATATTACTTGATCGAAGTGCTCACCTTCTAATAATATGTACTTTACAACCTGGTCAGTATATAATAGTTATGTATACATACCATACGCACTCATTTTAAATAGTAAACGGCAACTCACGTTGTAGTCTTAACTGATTACATATCTCACCTCTTGCTGAGTAGCATCAAGCAGCAAACTCATTATATTAATATTGGTGTACGATTGGAATTGATTGCACACAACATACAGGTCCTTTATCAGCTTAGTCGATAAGTGCTTGATTCCTAGATAGCTCAACCTTTTTTTTTTTTCCATTGTTTAAATGTTCAGAAATACGATTAGATGCGCTACGGATCGATTTAATAGTTAGGGAGCGACAAATGGAGACGTCCCTCCTCTTCTGCGAAGAGGAAGAAGAGCCCTGCCGTCCGTGATTCATGAGCGTCAACAACTCCTCCCCACCCGTGAGTTGAGCGGGGATGGATCATGAGGCATGAGTCGGCGCGGGGAGGGGCGGAGAAGGATAAAGAGGAGATCCTTTCTTTGTTCGTGATGAGAGTGGGAGAGGTCTTGTGAAGGCTTCTGGCCTGCGTCGTTCAGCTCGCAGGGCGCGCGGTCTGCTTGTCTGGGTTAGGGCTTGAGGCCTTCGGAACTTTTTCTCTGAAGGAGTTGTCAGGGCGAGCCTTCAAGGTCGTGCTTGGCTCGGTGCTTTTTGGAGAGCTGCTTTGTTTGGAAGAAGTTTGAGCCGGTTGCTCGGCTCGGAGCTGTGAGTGTGGCTTCTTACTTCGTTGTTCGTGGAGCCTTATGTTCTCCGTTTGGTTCCCGGCTTGTGTGTGACTCGTGGCCTCTCTGGAGGTGGTTCCTCGGGGAAGCGTGCATGCAACGGGAAGATCGGTCGCCATCGTCTCACGCAACGTGTGAGAAGGCGAGTGGAAAAGATCTCGCGGGAGCTCGGGAAGATCGCGGATCAGGCGATTGGATCATCGCTCTCGCTGGAGCCCGGTCCGAGCAACCTTGAAGACCACACCAGAGGTTGGAGAGTTCGAGATAGGCTCTGGGTTTCAGCTCACCTGTCCTCCGTGCTGAGCTCGTTATTAAGGCTCAGCCACCATTCTTATTGGGTGTGTGTGTGTGTGTGTGTGTGTGTGTGCGTACGTGTGTCCGTGGGCCGTCGAATAAGTAGGACATTGTTAGTGCTTTGTGTGCTTAAATGTTTACATTGCATTTCGTATATGGTATAGTTGGCTCTTATGTGCTTCCGCTAGTTTCCAGCATTATTATTAATAAATACCCAATTGTTAATTTCAAGCTCGTCGCGTCGATTTTCATTGACTAGAAAGATTTGTGGTGTTGGGAGTTAGAAAGCCGTTGGTTTGCCGTAAAGGGGGACATTTGGACCGACGGTTCTTCGGCGATTAAGCCGCTCGGAATCGGCACAGGTACAGAGCTCTCGCCTGCGGTTTGTTCCGTAGCGAGTTTCGTCGAGGGTGGAACTACACCCGGTAGTTGGATCACGTAGGTATTTAGGTACTTGTAAGATTGGCATAGACCCATCCCCACGTGATCATGCCCATTGGCAGTATTTCGGTTCTTGTACAAGGACCCGTACGCTCGAACTTATCCGGGCGGCGTATCTATATTCCGGGCGATCGGTCGCGCGACTCGACTGCGGCTGCGTCAGAGCGGTCGGTTCGCGGCCGACCCCGGCCGTAAAATATTCGTTGGTAAAATTATTTATTTAGGTTAATTTGAAACGCATATGTTAACTATTCACTATAATTGCATATAATCTTATTGATTGAACAGAGATGGAAATGCAGGAAAATCAAACTTTATGTCTTGTCATCAAGTTTTGCCAGACTTTATTTATTAATTTTTTTATTTATTAATGCTAAGTCTGTAAACAGTTTAAAAAACCCCCTGAAATTGCACACAAGGGAGTGCAATTATTAAAAGAACTAAACATAGGTATCATTATAACGTTGCCCAAGCGCATGCTCACACCCACAGGTTGCCGATGATAATTTTGGATTCATTGCTCAGCATAAAAAGTGGTTTCCTAACTGTTAACCCAACCAACTAGCAAGGTGATGTGTACTTTCTCTCGGAGGTGTAACTGCATAGAGTCACCCAAATGGTTCTGTTATAATGTCAGTTAACATTTGAATTTATTTTAGTTTGTTCATACTGGGTTCATTAAAATATTTGATAAAATTTCTGGTACACTGGCTGGTGCTGGAATGGTATTGCCGCCGTTGGCGATTTTTACTTACTTGTTTTTGATGATGTGATCTGTTGATTTTCATCTGATATCTTTTCTGCTTTAGGATTATCGGCAACCCTGGCACTTGCAGCAACTTTTGTGGAACGCAAATAATGCTTCTTTTTTTTTTTTGTAAAAAATCAAGCTCTTTGGCTTCTCTATGTGATCCGCAACTTCACTTTGAATCATTTCATCTTTTGTCGTTTGCTGGGACCGTGATATTATTTGCTGAGGCATTGCATTTCCTTCACTTAATTTTTATTCAAGTTCTCTTGCTGTGGCAAGTATAGGGGAAGGTGGCCAATATCATCAACCACGGATTAAAATTTATTCATTTTAACTAAAACATTCATATGAACAGATAATCCCCAATTGTCAAGATAAATATTTTTGATGTGTATACACCTGTTATTTAAAAAACAAAAAAATACAAACTCACACCCGGATTGTTCTTGGATGCGATTTTTTTTTAAACTTCATGTGACACGGATAGGTGTAATACCTCTGACGGATATAAAGTGAATAATTATCAATGTCTCATTCATTGTAACCTAATCACGTAATTTGCTGTGTTTTGGTAAATGTTTTATATTGGGATTCAACGTGGAAGTAAAAATCTCAACACGGATATGTCCACGTCTACAGCATCGCTGCATCTCGGTCCAGGGAGTGTTTGCAGTACTCTGGGCAGTTTGAAACGACGGTTGCATAGATGGGTCGTGTGAATGATTGATCCTGGGCGAGAGTCGTTATCCTGGAAACGTCCACTTCTTAGCATATCCTGGTTGATACAGTGGGCTTTATAATGTCTTCTGAGGTCATAGACGCATTCCCCCTTGTGTTAACAGGCTTCAACATGACTAATGGAGAACCCTGCTTGAAAGTGTCCAATTATTTGATTTCTCCTATTTTCTAGAGAGTAATGTAATTAACGTGTTTATTTTATTGTATTTTTTTTCTTTTTTTGATGATCCACAGGTGACTCTTAAAGACTCAAATTTTTCTATTATGCCTCAGGTCACCTCTAAACCCTGAGGGTGCATGATTGGCATGTGCTGAACGATTACTGCATGAAGATTATGTAGCTTGAACTTGCAATCAGGTGTTCTGCATCCCTTCGTGCCAAAAAGCATTGGATGAGGCTGAAACGGTCCTTCTAACATTGCATGATAATATCACATGTTTCAGATTTTATGGGAGGGTATATTATGCAACAGTGATAGCCAAATTTGACTGGCAATTCCGCTTGATGGCTTTCATGCTGTGCCTACATGCGGTGTCATCGCAGAAGATTAATGACTGGCCCATTGCCTTCTGTGCCTATATTTGGTCTTTCGCCATTTTTATTTCACACTAATTCGATTATTAAACTTGTACTTGTGAAATATAGATTCATAAGTAATATATTGCTTGGTATGCGTTTGTTCCTGTTGCCATCGCCTACAGGTTTTGCAATTTACTGCGATATCAAAACTTAAGACTTGTTGAGATGGTCACAAGCTAGCAGGGCTTTTTTTCGGTCAAAGGTCACAAACATACGATTATTCACATCACCCGTTTGATTTGAGGTATATATGGAAATATATCCGAAAAAACACGAGCAGAGCCTGTGAATCCCCAGGTGAACGGCCTCATCGTGTGAGTAGTATATTTATTATGTATGTTTAAAACTTGAGTTGACAACATGAGTATAATGTCTTAAGTATGATTGGAACGTACTTTTAAGACCCCTGAAGACTGACTCTTCTAAGCACTATTGACCTTTTAAGCGCCTTAGACCATAATTTCACGACCCTTTGGCCAACTTTGACCTTTCGACTCTCTCGACCTGAACAATCCTTAGACCTCTTTGACTTACTATTAGAATATACCTTTAACCAACTGGACCACTTTTGACCTTTAGGCTGCTGATTCCCCGTCAGAACCTTTAAACCCTCTGACCATAAGTAATGGAAAATGCCTTTTAGTACTTATAGACCTTTGCCCTTTCAACTTAACCCATTAGTCACTTTAGACCATGTTAAACGTCAGCACCCTCGAAACCCTCAAGACCCATTCGACTCCTTTAGATGACACACACAAAACATCTAGAGTTTCTCGCATCCACAGACTATACTTTTTTTTCTCAGGGGATAATGCAGGCAATCTCCACGCCACTGGAGGCTGGGCAGGTGACTTGCTCGGTTGAACAGATTTGCATATTGTATGTGACATTGATTCCCATAAAAAACAGAGAAGCATATTGGCTTTGAGGTCAGAGGATCAAAGGTCAAGGTTTTCATTGGAATCATCATGTTCTCCTATTGATTTTTAACAGGGTTTGCATATTTGGTCTCATCGAACGCCGATTTGAGGTAAAAGGTTCAAACTCAAGGTACAGGATCGATGTTCATATCCTATATTGGATAATTTTGACATGAATTGTGCATATTTCAAATGGTTTCACTCAATTTCAACATTACGTATCTTCCATATGCTCTTCATGTCCGACATGTTAGTAAGCGGTGTTTGCATGAACAATTTCACCACTATCATAACTAACACGGGACTTTTTGTGTGATTATATTAATTACCATAACTCAATTTTTCAATAGTTCAAATTGAAACTTGCGAGCAGGCTTAATTTGTTCGTGATGTCTAGTACATGTGAGTAAACGGTGTGGTCAAAGGGATCGAGGCCGTCAAAAATGTAAAACAACTATTAGACACAATTAGAATTTATCACAGGCCGAATTTGCTAAGCGTAACAATCGATCATGAATGGATTTCACAAATGGTGTGCTTTGCCTGTATCTCCTTTCTTATTTGTTGTTACCTCTACTCGGGGACAGAGGTTGTTTCATTTCTCTATCTAATTGTCTATCTGTGTGTCTAACCTCTGTGGTCTATCTGTCTGTCTGTGGCAGGCAGGAATGCTTCCAAAGTAAATGGATGAATCAGCATCGAAATTTGGTGGACATTTGGGTGTGTGTGAGGAAGAATTCGGATTTGTGAAGATCAGATCCCAGATGCCGAGAATTTTCTAATATGTATAATATTATTTTTTTTTAATGATTCTTTCACATGTGAGAGATGGGGCAAATGATGATATGAATGATATTCCAATAATTGTGGACAAGAATCTGACGGAATATTTGGTGGAATGAATTTGGTTTAGGTGATGGGGAAACCCCATTCAGGTTTGGTTCAGGTCCGGCATGCAGATCGCTAGTCGTGGGGATAAAAATGGATAGCAAACTATCAGTGGGTTGTGCTTGGTGGAGGTATGCCGAGTGGCGGTGCTTGTTTAGTTTCTTGTCATGTTCTCGCAACATTCTGGAAGTTGTAACGCACGGATGAAACTCGAGAGCTGACTGTTTTATTTTGTATTTTTTTGTGTCCCTGTTGTCTTGTGTTTTGTGATAAACACAAGACAAAATAATACAAGGGTCTTGTGGTACATGATCGTGTACTTAGTAGATGGCATCATGACTGTGATATTCTGAATATAATTCTAGAACACGATAGATAATCTGACATTTGTTGAGCAGGCTTGTTTTGGGACGATTTGGTACACAGGGCTCATCTGTTGTATAATGAGATTGCAGATTGATGAAAACTGCATATGTATGGTTGAATGCCAGCAAGAATGTGCACAACAGATGATTTTTTGCTCTTTTGTATCTATAACATGTGAAAAACGTAATTGCACACTGCCCTTTGAGCATCTCGTAATTTGAAGAGATGAGTCCATTCTTCCTCTGACCAATAATCTTATTAATGGGATTGTCTCCTTCTTTCCCCTTATTGTCCACTATTTACATTCTTCTTAAGGAGAATAGAGTCATGGGGGGGAGGGGGGAGATTGATATCTTGCACCTTCCTTTCTTGTAGCAGGCTATTGCCCTTTAAACTTATCTTGCATTTCCCTTACGTTTTGGGCGATTCCTAATTTTTCTTTTCTGTTATTTTTTGGAAATCAGTTCTCCCAATGGATTTTAAGAAGATTCTCC
>CM068957.1:68078180-68107584 GCA_035128595.1 Eptatretus atami | reverse complement strand
AAAAGAGAGAGATAAAATGAATGTCGTTTACTCTAAGAATCAAAGTGGGGGAACCCTGATTATCTTGAGTCACAATTCTTGTCTGGATTTTCTCAAAGCCCTCGTGAAGTTCCCTGAAATGTCAGGTTGAACTCTTCCCAATCCAGCAGTCAAATCAACACACCACCCATCTTGCCTGAAACTTTTTTCATATCCAATCTACAATAATGAAGCGGTGCCACTGAATAGTGCGCTGCCCAATGTGTTAGTTATGTGCCTGGCTGTTGATATTCTGAACGCTAATCAAAAACTTCTGGACTGGCAAAACTTTTCATCATAAATAAATCGGTAATTCCTATCCGTTGGCACACAATTACTGGTAGGCACTTCTCATGACCAGACGACAAGCACACAACTTGGCCATAAACCGCAGAACGTATAAAATCTTATGTTCGCCATAAGGCGATGAACCGGTCCGCGCTGAGGGGGTGTGTTAGCATTGGATTCTCATGTTGCACTATTTGTGAATGTCTGGGTCTTTACAGCTGTGGAGGAATTCTGGAAGGGTTTGCATACGGCATAGCGCTTGTCTGTGTGGCCATCTGGTGCTTAATGCACAGTTTCGCTGGAGGAGCATGGGAAGTGTCAATTTAAATTTATATATATATTATATATATATATTATATAATTTTTCCACAATCTTGGCATGTGTTGGTGCAAATGGAATTATCCGAGCTATAGAAACCATGATGGATATATATGCATATAAGCAGTACGCCCATAGTTTTGCTTTCATGTACGGAACAGAGTTTTTCATTTTTGGGAGTGATCGAGCAGCGATCTGTTGTCTTACATCACCCAAATAGAGGGATGTAGCGGAAGAATGTGTTGCCAACGCTTAAAAACAAGATTTTCTGGCAGGGAGGCACTCTACATGGTAATTTAATATCAATAAACGATAATAACATGACCCCACCCCCGACCTCACCATAGCCAATCCCAGAGGGAGTGATGCTTCCAGTACCCTTAACAATCAGACTGCTCCAGTGTTGCTTTTTGTTCTATGCATGAAAGATCCTTCGTGTCCCTATCAGAGTGGTATCGACACGGTCGGTTATTCAAAAGCATAAAAAATAATTGAGGATGAATAACAAATGACGGACAATGAAAGTATTATTGCATTTGAGTAAAAAACAGAATGGCAAGGAAGCTCAGCTGGGGCTTTCAGAAATTTCAGAGAATGCAGGCTGTTTCAACAGAAAACCTGTGCAGTCAGAAATCCTCACGCTCTTATGAAAAGATGTGCGTCCAAAGAAAAGGTACTTAATTGATACCTCCAGCTGCTCAAGCTCGTGGCTATCTCACTTGAGAGAGTCTGATACCTGCAAGTAAACGAGCATACATTTTAAAATCCTTAAAAAATTAACAAAAAATACATTTAAACGTATGTGTTTTAGTTCAGTACACTATTTCTTTAATAAATACTGATTTGTATTACTTGATTATCAACAGTCAATCTGCTGCAAACTCAGAAATCAATCATAAAGGTGCACATTAGAAGCAACTCATGGCACATCCAAAAAGTACTTGAAAAAACATCATTATTTTCATTTTCACCATAATGGAAGTGGACACTTTGCATCAAACGTTATTGCATAAAAACTATAATTGGAGGGATCTGAATTCTGGGGTGTACCATAACCTTACAGCGTGTTGGTGCTGCCAGGAAAGCAGTTTTCTTGGCAAAGGTTATACTGGGTGGTTTGGCCATTGCCTTCCGCAGGAGTTTTTGTCCATGCTCTATACCTTTTAAATTCTGAGCGTAAAGCTAGGAAGCAAAGCATGTACCTTTTTGAAATCTTGGTATGACAAACGGACGGGGTTTAAACCGCTGACCTCCTCCCCAAGATTTTAGAGCAGAATGCTCTCACCATTACAACCAGTGATTCTAGGTATGAAAGAAATCTTAATATCCTAAGTAGATTAATTTCAGAGGCCGTGCCCGTGAGGCACAATGCAAGCTGCTCAACACAATTTTCAAGTTGAAGTAGTCCATGTATTGCCCTGTTTTCTGCTCCGGACACCGTGGCTAATGGCATGGTTCAGCACAGTGCATCCTCCTGCCCGACGTGCCCGTGTGAGACACAACACAACAACTGTCATCATGGGTCCTCGATGTTGATTGGTTTCTTTGCTTCGTGTTTGATACACAGATTGGGGTCAATGGGGGTGAGCCCCATTGCATTCCCAACACCAAATAGCCAAAGAAAATACACTGTCCTTTCCTTGAGAGGGTGCCAAGATATGTGCCTTGAGAGGGTGGAAAATGTCACTTGCTTCCAAGTAAATTCCATTCATATATTGTCTGCTGTGTTTTTTTTTTTTTGTTTTATTTATTGTAGCTTGGACTGGAGTTGCCTCGTGGGTTTGGCTGCACTCCAATGCGAAAGAGGCAGCCTTGTTTGGCTGTTTGTACCATTGGAAATTAGTGGTGCTTTGTTTATGGGTTAACGAATACAAATCTTCTAAATGAAAATTTGACACAGCAGGGTCACATGAGGGTCTTTGGCCTCTCGTACCCTTACTAGCATTCCTCCTATGTAATGCAGGTCAAATGCTTATAATCACAATGAAGAACAGACTTGAGAACAATACAAGAGATATAGCAGTGTACAAACAAGTTTATATCGTGTCCCTGTGTACCGTCTTGCTTCCTCACTTTAGTCTTTCAAATGCACTGCTCATTCAATTGCCTCGTGTGCTCATCCCATGCACATCCCATGATTTCTTCAACACATGCTGACTCTTTCCCATTCTGTTCTCTGTGGACCATTGTCATTAACAAATAATAAATTGTACCGCCTATCTCTTTGGTAGTTTGTGAACCTGCTGCCTCTTTGTCGTTCAGCTCCCCCAATGAGGATAGACAACTTGTTATTAAGAATAATAAAAGGGAAGGATGAGACTGCTGGACACGATCCAAAAATCTACTCAACACAACCGACCATGCTTCACCTGTTTACATCGATTAACTTCCTGTTCCTCGTTATCCTCTTTATTATCCCCCCGCCCGGAGGGAGGGAGCGGGAATATTGTATTCCGGTTTGTTTAAGATTTTCGTAAGTATATTGATGACTTCCGTCTCTGTTGTGTGTTTGTTTTGTTTGTGTGTGTTGTTGTGTGTTTGTTTTGTAGGCCACATAACTCGAGAACAGAAAAGAAGCTAACCAATGTCAAATTAACCAACACGTGATTCAGGAGCGTGGTGGCTAGTGCTGATTAGATTTTTGGTCAAAATCGGTCAATAGGTCAAGGTCCAGTGAGGTCAAACATCCAAAATTTCGATTTTTGATGGTTGGTAGCAGAAATCATCGTAGAAACTTCTGGTTTGCGTCGCTACCTTCTCTTAGAGACAGCTTTTATTAGACAAGGTCAGAGGTCAATGTTGACGATTCGTAAGTAACCAGCGATGACTGCTTGTTTGTCTGTTGTTTGTTTGTCTGTCTGTTAGCAAACTTAAGGTCAAAACGGCTTTAAGCAACGCTATCAAACTTTAATCCGCAGGTGGGCAATGAACCTTGGACGACCCCATTAACTTTTGGGTCCAATAGGTCAAAGGTCAAGGTCAGGTCACGAAAAGGTCCAAAATCGTTTTTTCGTTTTCATAAACTCGTCAAAAAATGGTTTAATTGACTTCAACTAAAGACTAAATATTCCTTATTCTATTCCCTTTATAATCAACATTCAGGTTAAGGATGTATCATATTTAAAATTGATCCCACAAAATAACTTTATGCCTTAAATGGCGGGATTTGGTTGTGCCTGGCACCACTTGTTCCATTTGTATTTCATTAGCATTAATGCCAATTAAATGTTTATACTGCTCCTGTTCTCTTTGTACTGTAACGGCCGACTTTTCTAGACCACCCACAAACCTTAAATAGCGTACAAAGCAATCCTCGTCCGTTCGTATGCAGCACGTGACCTGGTTAGCATCAGGTGTGGCAGTTGATTCTGATGCAGTGCCCCGTAAAATTAGACCATTAATTTTTATAATTTGGCCAGGTGTCAGCGTTAGCTGCTACTCTTCAAAAGGACACCGTGGGACTGAACGTCCACACAACTAAATGCTGTCAGGCGGGACGCCCAGTTTAATGTCCATCTGGGGGACGGCGTGCGACATTCGTGAATCTCCCTGCAAATTTTTATAGCGGGCCGAGGTTTGAACCACAGGCCGAGAGAGCTCAGTGGTAAAGATATGCATACCTTCTAGGTGATCTTGCCAACCCATGGTATACATAATAACTTGACTATAAATTCCTTTTATTCATATTTTTTCAATTCATACACTCTTTTATTTGAATTGCTATTTAATGTGATGACAAGCTTTTTGTGACACTCTTGTACGAATTTTCTCAATTAATAAGACAGTGTTCACAAAGGTATCTTTCAATGTTATCAATGTTACAAGTTTGATCGTGTTATTGTAGTAATCATTCAATAGGACCTCTGGGCCCGGCCAATGTCACTGAAATTTTGTTGCACTTCAGACTGTAGGTTTGAAGAAATTTACTAAGTCCAGTCAATGTGACCAGAATAGCGCTTTGCAATTCCTGTTACCAGTCAGGGGAGCGTTGCTGCCAAATTTCAGTCCGGATAAGCCCAGCAGTTTGTCCCTGGAAGTCGAAATGGGGAACGGAATGAGAACGTACAAGGATGACAATACCTCTCTGGTAATTTAAAATTCCAGATAAAGCTCATAATAATGCATTGTTCAAAATATAGTGCTGGTGCTCTGAAGGCTGCTCAATGGTGGCCCTGTTTTACACTTATCAAAGAGGGGCCCATTGGGCAAAATGCTGAGTGCCAGTTAAATAAGTCAGCACCCCAGGAAAGTGCCAACAGCCTTTGGGCAGATGAGCATCCTGGTGGAGGGTAGTGGAACCCTCGATTGAGGAAATCCATCAGAAGGTGGGCAAATGGAATGAATCTATTTAATTGATGGCATTTTACATCTACCTCTTTCCTTGCAAGCATGGTCTTGGTTTTGATCAAAAAGGCTCGGCCCAACTGCCTGTAACGGTTTTTTCGAACGGAAGGGCATGTTGGCTGAAAAAATCTTTCACTACCAGTCCTCTAGGTGTGGTTGGACAATGTGCAGCCAACCTGTTCCTGTAATAAAAAAAAAAATTGTGACGAAACCTGCAAAAGTATCCAAAACCTGTGGTCAGATGGGGAGGTCAGTCTGAAAGGTTTTGATATGGTATTTGGTAGTAAAGCCACTTGGAGCTATCAGACAGAAAACCTCTCTACTGGTCCCACCAAAAAGTACAGAAGCTGTATACATTATACAATGTCCAATGGTC
The DNA here is from genome assembly GCA_035128595.1 of Eptatretus atami. NCBI lineage: Eukaryota > Metazoa > Chordata > Myxini > Myxiniformes > Myxinidae > Eptatretus > Eptatretus atami. The sequence goes on along the minus strand of CM068957.1, from coordinate 68,102,239 downwards.
ATGGGTAGTAGCTTAAATAGTGAATGATTTTCCAGATATTACTTGTGTATTCTAGGAATAAACCTGTAAAAGCAAAATGGAAGAAGGACGCTTGAAACCTAAAAAGAGCATCTGGAGTGATGGGCAGAATATTTGAGGAAATTCTGAATAGATAAGGTCCTCTCACCCACTTCCAATGAAAAATCCGCATGATGCATCATCAAACTAGGACACTCGGGTAAGTCACACCTCCACCACGCAATGGCCTGATACATTAGAACATATTTGGGCCCAAACGTTTTTTTGAGATATTACTATACTGTATTATCGTTTTGATCACATCTCTCAATGGGAGAATCACTTTAGATTAAAAAAATTCTCAATATCTGGATCTGGAGTCGAATCTTCACCAATATCGAATCAATTCTTCCTTGTCACACAACCATCGCGGTACACTAGGTTTCATTTCCGAATCGTCCAACTTTTGAGATATCCTGTAACACAGACAGGGGTGAAAACAAACTCCTTCCACCCTCGTGGAAGTTAGATCTATGTTACAGTATGTCATGTTCAACAGAAGAAGAAGAAATTAAATTAGCTATTCAAAAGCCTTGAATAATAAATAATAAAGCAGCAGGACAAATGGAATTGGGGGCAGAGTTTGTTGAAAAGCCAATATCCCAAATACAAGAAGCTCTTTTCCAAGGTTGTTTTTAAAAATCTGGCTTGAGGAAAGAGTAACCGAGAAGAATTGTCTTCCAAGGAATTATTATAAAGATTCCGGAAAATGGAAACTTGGCAGACTGTAGCATTGGCGAAGAATAATCTTACTTTCAGGGGTATCAAGTTTTTCATGAGGTTGCATTTGGATGGATTACAAGGAAGGAATCGACAAATCTTAAAGAGAACAGGCAGGTTCAACAAAGGGAAAATGGTTGAAGCGATCAGATTTTTTGTCCTGAAAACAGGAAACGAAAAGTTTTGGGTAGCACGGCAAACTGTTTGTGTGTCAATTTTTTGACTTTGGAAATAATACTCCCCCAAAAAACTCATGAATTGCCATGGTCACTTGGAAACCCTGAAGAATGTGGGAAATACCTGAAAAGATTCACAATTATTAAAATAACATGAAGGCTTCACCTGCAGTGAATTGATGATGGTAAACCAATCACCATGGTTTCGCAGTAAAGACAGGTGGTGAGTAAGGATGCTCTCACCAACTCTGCTTGTGTTAAAGACAACCGAAGGAAAGGAAACGATATTAAATGATCACATTTTAGTTCTGCAGGAATTGGACTACGCTGAAAATTTGGGCGCTTAGCATGTCCACCAAAAAGCAAAACTCGATGAGATTCAATACTAAATCTGAAGATCTGCTTTTGAAATGGGAAATAAGATTAAAGATGAATAAAGAAAACATTTGTGCAATTTCGGAACAATGTTGAATAAAAATTGGAGGACACTGAGATCGTAGCAAATTAGAACGGCACTGCGGTAAAGAACACATACTCCACCAGGCTGAACAGTTTACATTTTGTATCTCCACTCTGATAGGCTGGATCTACACCCGAACCTTAAATCCAAATCGAATTGGATTGTTATCACCTAACCACCTAATCCACCAAGTTTCTCAGAACCGTCCGACATTTTGAAATCCGGTGCTATATTGTACATATTTTTGGACCTATCTCTCAAAAGTGAAGAATCACTTGAGTCTCGATATCCTGAATCCAGATCTTCATCAAAATCAAATGATTTCATCCTTGTCCATATCCAACCTGTCCACCAAGTTTTGGTCAAATCCTCCTTATTTTTGAATATCCTGCTCGCAGCACACACAAATAAATAAATAAACAAACTGGGAAAACATAACTTCTGTCCACCTTGGTGGTAGAGGCTTCCATAATAAAGCAAGAAAATCATTAATTGGTCCTCAAAGTATGTCCAAGCAAAAACATATTGTGAGCAACTAAAGTGAGTCTCAAAATTCCCACATACGCAGTCGTCAGTTATTGTATGGGGCAGTGTTGGAAGAACCAAAATGAGAGCGTGCAAACTTAGAGGATTTTGAGGAGAATTTTAAAATTGTTTTTTTTGGCCAAAAATAATCTCAAATGAAGAAGCAAAGAAACAGGCCAAAATGTATCCATTCTTCTTCGTTCGTGTGCAGCACTACACTGCGGGGTAGCACATTGGCTGGGCGCAGCTGCGCCACTTGATGCAGTGTCCCTCTGTTGTTGGTGTCAGGATTTGGGAATTTGGTTCATGGCACCAGGATAGCTCACCTACTCTCTGTGAAAGACATCGTGGGATTTTAACGTCCATCAAACTAATGTCAGCAATTGGGACACCCAGTTTAACATCTAACCGAGGGATGGCACCTTATGAATCGGGTCGGGATTCAAACCCCAAGCTAGACAGCCTAAAATGCAGTGTGGTACCTCTAACTTATTCAATTTTGATATATGCGCTGAAAAGGAATTGCTTAAGAGAGGAAGATTAAGGTTGACTCGGATGTGCAATGAGGAAAAATGAAGGCAAACCTTGGATTAAAAAAAAAAAAAAAGCTGTTCTGGGACACAAGAGAGGAAACTAAAGACTAAGAGAAAACTTGGAGAAGGACTGTCCAAGCAGAACTAAAAGCTTTCAATGGGATGGAAGTTGAAGAAATGAGTTGGAATGGTTCGGAAGAAATGGTGAGATTTATTAATGCTTCATGTCAAGACACGATAAACAAGTATTCAAATAAGAGTAATAAAATATAATACTACGAGTGAAACACCCTGATGAATGGCAATTGGTGAGTAGTAATGTGATTATTTGTTGTAACTCACCAGATTTTTTTTGGACGGTGATATATTATTCATCTGTTGTGCCTCATCAGGATGCATGTTTAAAGGTTTATTAATGTTATGAGATTATGTTGATGAGTGGCCTTGAGAAGATTATATTATTGATGTCAGTGTAGATTTATAAGCTGAGATTTAAAAAAAATGATAGTGTGCTACAGGAGTGCTGCTTCTGATAATATTTTTGTCAATATGTGGATATTGGTGGAACCCAAATTACATTTATGACACTTTAATTTTATTTTTTTGAAATAAGCCTATGCACCATTAACGCTCCTCGCTCTCGTCTCTCTCATCCACAACCAACTAGATGCTTATGCTCCAATATCAAAAGGTCATTCTTCCCCTTCAAGTTTTGCTGTATCATTTAAATGTATTTATCTGTCAACCTACACTTTTCTTTCACAGAACGTCCATAGAAATTTCATCTACCTCCCTGTTATTACCCCACGCATGTGAAGTGAAAAGTGGGGTTAAAACAATAGATTAACTTCTGTCTGCCATACCACATACAAACTCTGTTTCGGATCGAGGAACACTTGATTTCAATTGATGTTGTAATTTTGAACACTAGAAGCACCCGCTCCCTATGGAAGCCGTCAAGGGGGTCATGTTATTATATTTATGCCTATTTTACTCCAAGGGGTCCCAGTATGCAATCCCAAAAAGGGTTGCCGATCGGTTCAGCCGTTTTTACGGTACCTGGGACGGACAGACGGTGAATTATAGTAAGATTGAATTGGAAAACGAACCTGAAGGTTAGCAATACTTTGGCTCTCAGTTCGTCCCAATCACAAACGTGTGCAGTTTGATTTTCTTTTCTTTCTTTTTTTAATTATTTTTTTATTTTTTAAAACTTTGCCTGTCTGACATCAAACAAAAGTGAAAATCATTCCAAACAGGAAACTACTGTTTGTAAGGTGTTCATAAAAGGACAAGCTACAGCATGACTAACTAATGTACAGTGCCTTGAGAATCTACTCCCCCTTCAAAATTTTCACCTTCTGTTCCTTTTGTAGCCAGGAATAAAAATTTCATCAAATCGATTTTTTTTTTTTAACTTTATTTCACATCATAACCACAACTTCCAAGTGAAAAACAAATTTCTACAAATTTCAGAAAATAATTAAAAATACGAAACTAGATTATCTTGGTTTGGATAAGTGTCCTACCCTCTGAGTTTAATAGCATTGTAAATTAGCTCAAGTGTAGCCAATCACCTTCAAAATCACACACCAAGTTAAATTGGCCAACATCTGTGTAAAGCAGTGATTCTGATTCTTCAGAATAAAATCAGCTGTTCCTGTAGGTTCCTCTGCTGGGTAGTGCAATTTCACAGCCAAGACTCAACCATGAGCACCAAAGGAGCTTTCAAAAGACCTCCGGGATAAAGTTGTGGAAAGGCCACAGATTAGGGGATGGTATAAAAATAATTTCAAAGCCTTGGAATACCCTTGGAGCACAGTCAAGACAATCATTAGGAAGTGGAAGCATATGGTACACCAAGACCCTGCCTGGATTCAGGCCGTCCCTCAAACTGGATGGACCAAGCAAGGAGGAGGACTGATCAAGAGAGGCCACCAGAGGCCATGACAACTTTGAAGAGCTTGCATGCCTTTATGGCCCAAGAGTGGTCACTGTGCGCATGAATGGACAATAATACCCAAGCACTCCACAAATCTGGCTTGTGCGGTAAGGTGGCAAGAAGGGAAGTCATTTACTCAAAAAAAGCCCACCTTGAGTCCCGTTTGAGGTATGCACAAAAACTACTCTGAGATTTTGAGCCATGTGGCAAAATGTTTGTGGTCTGACAAAACCAAGAAATGGAACTTTTGGCTAATGCAAACATTACAATTTGGTGGAAACCCAACACAGCACATCACCCAAAGAACACCTTCCCTAACTGTGAAGCATGGTGATGATGGTAATCTGTTATGAGGGATGTTTTCTCATAGCAGGGACTGGGGCCACTTGTCGGATAGAAGGGAAAATGGATGAGCAAAATATAGAAAAATCCAAGAGGAAAACCTGCTGCCCTCTGGCAAGGAAGCTGAAATTGGATATAAGGTTCACCTTTCAGCTTGACAATTGACCTGAAGCACAGAACAAAGCCTATACTGGATGGAAAGGAACAAAAAGATAATGTCCTAGAGTGGCCCAGTCAGAGCCCCGACCTAAAATGCAATCGAAAATCTGTGGCACGACTGAAATTGCTTTTCAAACCAATGCTCCCCACACAACTTGACCGAGCTCGAACAGTTTTGTACAGAAGAAAGGGCAAATATTACCCAATCAAGGTGTGCAAAGTTGGTAAGACCTATCCCAACAGTCCACAACTGTAATTGCCGCTGTCAAAAGGTGCTTCACCATGTATTAACCTCAGAGGGGGGACCTTATCTAACCAAGATATTCTAGTTTGTAATTTTTTAATTAATTTTATGAATTTGGTAGAATTTGTTTTCAATTTCGGTCTGTGGGTTGCGATGTGTAAATAAAGGTGGAAAAAGTCTGATTTAATACAGTTTTAATTCCAGCCTATAACGCAACAAAAGGTGAAAGTTTTGAAAGGGGGAGAAGACTTTTCTATAATGGCATTGTCCATGTTTAAAACAAGGTTGTTGTATAAAACATTGACGGTAAACTTCCAGAATTTTTTTGTTTTAAATACCAACCTTAAAATCTTTATTGTTAAAGTTGAATTGCATACTTGAACACTGGACAACAAATCGCCTTTTTGTCGCCTCAAAACCTCCAGTCCAGTTTTGTAGTTACTTGGCATATTAAATTAAGATTGGTGTATAGATACTCTCCATCAACGGTGGTAACTTCTGGAATAATTTTTTATACGACCTTTTAAAAACATTATTTTATTTCAAATTAATTGTTATATTTGAACATCGATGGTGGAAGGCGGGATGGATTAAACAAAAGATGGATAACTTAAACAAAAGTTTAAGTATAAGGTGTTGTTTGAACTCTCTCATTACCTCTTGCCATCTGCAAATGGACGGAGGTTATATTTTCATCCGTTGTGTCTTGTTTTGTGCAGATATCTGACTTGATTAGATTTTGATGAAGATTCAGATACGGATCTGGATTTTTATTTTTAGATCCCTCGTGGAGGATCTCTAAGTCTTACTCACGTTGTTGTTCTTCCCATCTCCTTCTTCTTGTGGACTTGTTGTTTCACAGCCTACAGTTTTCCCATCGAAACTTCCCTGAAACTTGGGCATATATATGTAAAAATAACCCGCGCGTTGCCAGTTAACCATCTCCGATTTTGAAAATTCCTCCGAGAAAAAAAGTATGGCGTCAAATAGTCTTCGCTAATGGCAAATCGCCGAAAAAATTATCTCCGAAACTAGGCAAGATTTAGAATTCTGTTGTGGGAATCGGAACAGGGCATTACAGGATGATTACCCGCACATATGATACATCACTATACGTCATAATATTTTTATGACTTCCATTCTATTTTTTGACATTTTTTGTTTCACAACCCAGAGTTTTCATCGGAATCTTCCGTGAAACTTGCCATGTATAATTGCAGAACGCCACGCAGGCAGTAACCATCTCCGATTTTGGAAATTCTTCCAGAAAAAAAGTTGACGTCAAATAATATTGCCGCTAATGGGAATCGTCGCTATGCCATTATCTTCGAAACTAGGCAAGCTGTTTTGAATTTTTGTTTGCGGGAATCATAAGCCAGGGCATTAGCACAGATAATTTATCGCAAACCTGATACATCACAATGACGTCAATATTTCGTTTTTTATGACGTCCATCATTAAGAGGACGAGGAATCTTAAGCTCATTTGAGCTTGTTTTTTGTGATTCTTTACCATTAGGAGATGGGTCAATAACCAAAGATGCACGATATATCAAAACGTTATGGATAGATTTGTGCTGAAACTTTGTTGCCACAGGTGGGTGCATGACAAGGCCAAATCAATTCCGATTTTGGTGAAGATCCGAATCCGTATCCAGATAGGACAATTTTGTAAGTGATTGTTCACCAGAGAGATGGAGATAAAATGCGATTGTAATAGGCATGATATGTCAAAAGTTGTGGACATATTCGGACGAAAACTTGGTGGATGAGTTGGGTCGGTGACAAACAAGCTGAATTCGATTTAGGAGTTCTGACAGATCCGGCCTTCAGTGGGATATATAAACGTAAACTCTTTACCCTGGCGGAGGTATGCACTCCACCGAGTGTCGATCTAGTTTCCTCTGCCACTGAAGGCGAAGAGGTTGTTTTCCCTCTCTGTCTGTCTGTCTGCTGTGTGCAGGATATCTCAAAAAGTTGTGGACGGTCCGGATGAAATGTTGGTGTGCAGGTTGGGTGTGTAACAAGGAAAGAAATTGGTTCAAATTTTTGGCGAAGATCGAATTCTGGATCCGATAACTTTTTTGCCGGTGATTCTCACCATTGAGAGATTGGGGCCTAAAACTAATATACAGCATGATGTATCAAAGCTGTGGAACGGATTCAGAAATTGAAACTAGTGGACACGTTGTGTGTGTGATCCTGAACGAGTTGATTTGATTGATTTTGGTGGAAGATCTGGATTACGAGAATTATTTGAAATTTTAATAATGATTCCTTCATCATTGAGAGGATAGGGCACAAAAACAATATGTAGTATGATATTTTAATACCTCCTCGCCATCGAAGATGGACGGAGGTTTACTGTTTTCACCCCTGGTCCTGGTTTTGTTTGTTTGTTTTGTTGTTTGTGAATCAGTATTACGGAAAAAAATCCTCGACGGATTTCGACGAAACCGTGGTGGGGGGATTAGGTATGGTCCAAGGATCATGCATTAGATTTGACTTGGTCGAAAGTCCATATGCGAGCCATTTTTGAAAAAATATTTGAATTTTGGTTTTTTGCATTTCTAGCAATGTTTTAAGTGTTTCCAACCAAAAAAAAAAAATAAATTTGTTAGAGAGAGAAAAAAAATGTTTGCAACTTTTTTTTCAAAAAAAATTTCGATTTTATTTGATTATTTTTTTTTTGGCATTTCTACATGTTTTAAGTAGATTTCCCACCCCCCCCCCAAAAGAAATTTGTTAGAGAAAAAAAACCCAGAAATTTTTGCACCTTTTTTTTTTTTCAAAAAAATTTCGATTCTATTTTTTTGGGGCATTTCTACATGGCGCGTCCGATCTAGTTAGTTTATTTCAATCGTGGTTTCAAGTAGAGTCCCTGGATCCGTTTTGACTACAATGAATAGGATATCAGGTTTCACTTAAGTGACCCAGCAGTATTGGCGGCAGGAGGGTTTTGCCACTCTACCGGCAGTGCTCCCCCCTCTATTCAAAAAATGTTTTGGGGCTTTGAAATAATGTTCTTTCGGTGATAGGCATTATAAATGGCCGAGGTAATGCGCTTACCGAGTGCCCTTCTAGTTTGTGTACTGTTTTCGCAGACCTAATGCTCATGCTGGTAACTTGCTTTCACCATCAGAAGCTACTTTCCCTAATTGCCTGACCCCTTATCCCCAATGTGGTCACTTTGTCTTTAAAGCCCTATGCACTTTCTCTGAAATCCGTGTCCTTCTCCATAGGCCAATGTCTTGTTATCTTGCAAAACGAAGTTTTTCAAAGATATGTTAGTCAGCTTGTATGTTTTTATTTATTTATTTTTTTTTGTTTGGTTTGTTTTGTCTGTAATCACGTAATAAAAAATTCTGCAGAGCACAGTTTATCATTGAAATTTTTGTAACTCGCATATCAGAAGGCCTATAGAGGTCCTTTCAGGCCATAAAATTTTGAAGGTCCAGGTCAAAGGTTCAAGGTCAACTTTGTCGCAAATCAGGGGAGTCGACGAAACCCTTATTTTTTGATAATTTTGATGCGCGATCGTTTCGAACTTCATGGGAATATAGTTCATGGTCTGTTCCGCTCAGCTGATTAATTTTGGTGGCGATTGGCCTGACCTTCATGGTTAGCCGCCTAAGGTCAAACATATTTTGACCCCAAGGTCAAATTTTTCAAGTTTTAGGAACCATATCGTTAGTAACCTCAAATTGAACACCTCGATGAGTGCTTTCTAGATATGTCAAGCTTTGAGACATTATGACGTCATTTTGGTGCGTTATGAGGGCAAACGCATATTTTTCATGGTTACTCTGTAGAAACCGATTCTATCGGAATTCTCCTCAGGCAGATATTCCTCAAGGAGTCGCTCCTGGTGGAAGCAGAAGCTCTGTTCAACTCAGTGTGAACCCTTAAAGATGTCACACGTGGTCCCTTTTGGCAAGTACGGGTCACCCTAAAGGGTGAACATTGGTTTTATTTGTTTATTATTCTGTCTGCTCTTCCAAACGATGATGACTCTCCGTATGAGCCTCTTTCAGCCAATTTTGACTTGCTTCCTCACCTCCCAATTCTCTCCTAACTAATATATGGTGACTCACTTGTCACCATTTCCAGCTGACTTGAAATTGGTGCTCACACCACGTCCATGGCAATTACAGCCCGCAGCCTTTTGTGACAATTCTGGCCTCACCAATTTGGTTTGGATTTACCAAACCCATATTTCCCCAACTGATTGCCACTCTTTTTGTTTGACAAAATCATGTCTACTTCTTCCAAAGCTTTCCCTACTCTTTATCTGCAACCTGGCTTCTCTAGATTCTGTATTTTGAAAGAGTTGTTTCCCTGGTGGTCCTGAGGGATCCAGCAAGGAACTGCAGGTTGGAAAGTTTATAAGGCAGATTGGTTGGGCTGTAAGTCCACTATCCTCCTCCACTTGACTGAGAAAATGAGTCCCAGGCACTGTCTATGTACAGCGATTAATGAGAAATTAACACCAAATCATTATTGCTCCTCTTCCTCTCTCCTCCCTCTCCTTCTCTCTCGTCCTCCTTCCTCTCTCCCCTCTCTTCCTCTCTCCCTCTCTCCCTCTCTCCCTCCTCCTCTCTCCTCTCTCATCAGTTCATAACTCTATGCCTCAGCTATCTGCCTTACACCCTCATTCTCTGGTACAATGATTGATGCAGTGAGGCATTTGCCAGAAAGCAGTTTCCTGTTTGCTCCTGGAAAACCAACCCACACGATAGGAAATCTGCAGCCTTTTCTACAAATCTTATAAACCATGTGGTTCCCATCCTCAGATGCACCAGAACTTGGCATTAGCCCAAAATGAGCTTCAATTTGTTAGGTTTTTCCTAATCTAACAACTGAGTGGTATTTGGTAAATCTGAAGTCAATCACTTTCCATCTTTGCCACATGATTCTCTGATGCCTGTCACAACTCAAAGGCCAATTTTGGGGATTCCTGAACATGGAGATCTTGCAATATTTTGGCAGCAATAAAATAAAAGCACAAAAGAAATGTAACTTAGATGAATTGTACTACCTGGTCCCTTCCAACACCCTTATGCCGTTTTGCCATTCACATTTAGGAGCCTGGTGTTTGAAGTACCATAACTCCAAGCAAAAACGTGATCAGGATAACACTTCAAAAGGCTGGAGAAATTGATTATGGCTTTGTCCAACATGCACTTGATGTGTATGTTAGAAATATTTGTTGTACCAGATGCTGATTCAGAAGAAAATCCTTATGATGAAGCTGTCAACTTCACATGCTTATAATGAGCCGATACATTCTCTTAACAATTATAATCTATATATATAGGCCCCAAGTTGAAAAAAAAAGCCTTGCCTGATATTTTGGTGATTTTTTGCCTTGCAATTCTCTGTATGTTGAGTCAGTAAGAATGAAAATTGGCCAAAAGATTGTTTTCAGACATCCCCGATAGGGATATGCGGAGAAAATTTTCGGATTGAGTGATTTTTTTATTTTTATTTTTTGGAATTGTAACGGGGTGGTGAAGGGTCAAAAATCTGTCTGAAATTTCAGCGTTTTTTTGGGGGGGGGGCTTGCCATGCCCTCTTTATTTTAACTAATCTAGACAGAATTGTCAAATGATGCCTTGGCACAGTCTCGGCAGATTATTTTCCACAGACATTTGTTTTCTGCTTTTCGTAAAGATTGCACAAGGTGTCAAAGATGAAATTTGGAAGTGAAATTAAGGTTTCTGGCCTACCAAGCATTTTACATTCTACCACATCCAGAAAAGTTGGTCTGGTGTCTTAGTTTCTTAATTTTGTCAAGGGTTTTATGTGTTCACATATTGGCGATATTCACCTTGGAAAATGTATTTATGAAAGCCTTTTTGTAAGCCATGTATGGTTTTTCTTTCACGCCAAACCAATAAGCATGTTGAGGCCCAACATCTGGTTGTGTGGACTTTAGAATCTGGCAAAGTTTTAGGCTACCACGCATTAGCCTTGACATCCGTTTTGAAGCCACCAAACCGCCACTATAAAATCTATATTGGGCGTGGGTCAGGCAGTGCTGCCGCGACCTGGAGGCATCATATAAACATATCAACACAAATAGATATAATTTTTTTTTTTATAGATATTATGTGTCGATATTGTACGCATTATCTCGTAGCATGCCCTGCTTTTCCTTGGTAGACCAAGAAGGCTTATTTTGGCCAAAAGTTTTGTCACCATAAAGATTCCACAGAAGCTACTCGTGACTCAAATTTCAAATCTTTGCTGTTATAATATATATATATATATATTATATATATTATATATATACTTCATCTCTGTGTGTCTGTTTTATGTCCTTCATCTCAGCCATAGCAACTAATGCCATTTAATTGCACTGCTATGATACTGTCCTGTGAATTATCTTTGCCAAGTGTACCATTTTGTAAATCTTTTGCATTTAGAGGAAACCACTTTTTACCTTCTTTCAAGTGTAGGTAATTGTGTACTGTACATCAGAGCTTCACTGTAAGGCATGAACAACATTGTGCTGGTATGAGAAGAACCCTGAATCAAACTTTGGACAACATGCTTGGCTGATTAGCCATTGGTAAAATGCTAACCTTCTGAGATGTAATGGTGAATCCTCAAGTCAGAATTTCGTGATGAAAAGGGGATGATTAATAGGCACACCTGGACACCATGATTCAACTTGAAGCTTTTGAACAACATACTCAAAAGCTGGTCCAGGCGTAACTTGGAGTAATTGGTTTATAATGCCTATTTTTTAAGTAAATCCACAAAGGTTTCCTGTTTCTCATACATGAACCTGACATTGAGCCCAACCGACGGTGGCAGACGATTTTAAAGTACACGTTTATTCAGCACCTTAATGTGGATGTTGAAATTTTTGCAATTGAAATTGAGCCATTGTCTTGTACTAACATTCAGTTTTGTAACCTACTATGATACTGGTATAGTTTCCCGCCCGTGCGGCGTGCGAGCGACCGCTTTTAACCAATTCGCGGCCACGGGCCCACCGGAACGTGGGCAAACTTAGTCGGCAGCTTTCGGATCAAGCGCCGAAATCCAGCCCGGGTGGTCTTTTAATCCACTACCGAAATCTCGAGCAACTATTTGTTCCGCCGCGCGACAGGGTCCGATCGCCGAATTGTCGATTACCTAATTATGCCGCCGCAGACCAGAATGCCGGGATTTACACCTCGACGGACCTGCTTGGAAACGAGCCGCTTAGCAGCTCGCTCCATTTGCGATTTGCCGAGCGGTTATATCGCAACCCGCCGGATCCGATTACTTATCGCTATTTAAATCCCGCTAAGATCCTGATGCAATACGCAGCTCAATTAAGGGAAAGGACACAAACGAACGGTAACAATCACACAAGGACATTATTTACAAAGCACGTATGCAGGCATGCACGTATGCGATTCATGCAATCAACAAAATCATGACAAAGAACTACAACCACGCTTTCATTTATTACTGTCACTGCACTAACAGTTTACTACTTGACAGAACACGCGCACACATTCATTCAAAGAAAAACCCCAGGAAAGGAAAGGGCAAGAACTGGACCTCATGGGTCTTTATAGTTCACGGAGCCGTGGTAGCGACCGCAAGCTCGAGAGGCCGGGCTGGCTACCTTGTCGCCCTGGAGAACGACCTCGATGGGTTTCGGGTTCGGCGACCCTCGGTGGCCCTGCCCCGCAGACTCTGCTGGAACTCTCACCGTGCCTTCAAAACGGGATACCGGCTGGCGACTCCTCTCCCGCCCACCGGCGCTTCGTCGACCAAAGAGAGAGACCAAGCAGAGGACTCTTCCCTCCGCTCCCAGACCTCACAATTCCGACTCAGACCGGACTCCCGACTGACTGATTTCCACTCCGACCCGACAGACTCCTGGCGAAACCCCTCCTCACACCCTACACTCGTGTTCAACGCGTCCTTTTTTATCGCCACGGAGCCTCGCCCTCCCTTCCCGGCGCGCAGGGAAAATTCCAGCAGAGCTTCGGTGGGCTTAGTTGTTGTTGCCCCAAGGGGAGGGTCGCAGTGGGCTCTTTCCAACCCAAAATGAGCGCCTCCCTTACTTCAACCTTTGAAACCTTGGCTCGATCCGCCCCCTCTCCTCCCAGCGCACGGGGGGGGGGGGAAGGGGAAGGGAAATCCCAGGTGTTATCGGGTTTTCTCTCTTTCGGAGCACCTTGTTGTTTTAAACCCGTTGGCTGGCGTGGTGTTATCGTTGGGGAGGCCGTTTGTGGTTGTTGAAGTAGTGGTAATGTGTTGGCATTGTGGTGGGGTGGCGGTGGTTGTTTGCGATGCGGTTGTGGAGAAGGTGGTTGTGAAAGGTGGTTGTGGAGAAGGTGGTTGTGGTGTTCCAAAATAAGATAGCAAAAGAATATGCTGCCTCAAACATCACAGCCCGGTTACAACGAAAATTCTCTCTTAGATATCGGTGGGGAAATCTAACCTGAACACACACTTATCGACATAACTGATCTCTGGGATACCTGAATGGTGTTCTGTTGATTTCCACAACCGTAAAATACTAATCTTTGTGATTGTGATAATTTTGAAAGTTGAGCTCATAGGGTTAAGTATGAATAACATTTTAATCAAAACCAAACATGACTATTCATACAGGATGTACCGCTCGCATGGAATGAACACCGTGCCCTTTCCTGGAATGCACGATGAAAGGGACTGAGATTTACAAAACTCTGTTGCACATTTGGAAACTTCCAAAATGCTTCTCCCAGACAATGGCTGCTTTTCTGAGAAATTGTGTTCGCATGTGTATTGGTTCCCCTTTATTTTCGTATCAAATCAAAAGATGTGGAAGCAAATTTCAATCTCTAATAATGCCTATATTGTTGCTTCATGTCCATGATATTTTGAAGTGATGATCAATATATAACTGTATATAATATATATATATATATTTATATTTTGGATAGTTGATTGAAGATGCGGAGAATATTTTGTGGCACATGATGTGCTGCAACAACGGGGGAAGTTTAAGCACTTTACCTTGTCATGATGGACAAGAGTCCTTGAGTTTGCATTCTTTCTCGAAGTGTTTAGGGAATAAGAGGCCTTAATTTCTGAGGTGAAAAGAGGAATTTGATTTCGTAAGAAGGTGTTTTCCACGCCTTTGATGAGAATGAAAGGAAAAGGTGGGGTGTGGTTTGTTTTTTTTTTTTTTAACTGTCTAGGCCATGTCGGCAAAGCATTGGGAATGTCATACTACTAAATTGAATGACACTCGGCAAGAGCATGTATCTCGCCGACTGAACAGTTACATTTTCTGTCATCAATGATGGCCAGATCTGAAATCCCACCTTGACGAAAAATCGAATCGCCTTGTTCTTCCTCCTACCAACTCGTCCACAACGTTTTGAAATTATCATGTTGTATATGTTTTTTAGCCCCATCCTCCAAGGTGAATAATCACTTTATGAATTAAAAAAAAAAAAAAAAAAAAAAAAAAAAAAAAAAAAAAAGACAAAAACCCCTCTCCTATCTGGATTCGGATCTTCAACCAAAACCTAATCAATTTGCCCTTGTCTACACACCCAACCTGTCAACCAATGTAATCCTAGCTTTTTGAGATATCCGTACTCATAGACAGATGGGGTGAAAACAAACCTCTGTCCACCTTCGTGGTGAAGGTAAATATGGTTTTCAAATGGCTTAATCTTGCTAACAACAAATATATTGTACTTTTAACTCGTATGTTTCATGCATTGTTCAAATTATATTTTTATGACATAATATTGAACAGTTACCTTCCACATGTTACCTATTTGGTAGGATTTAACTTGAATAACATTAAATGTACCTTTTTTTAATTGATTTCCTTGCTCTTCCATGAGCTTGTACAAAAAGAAAAACGTTGTTGAGAGTATCTTTACTTTCTTGTCTTTACTTCCGGTAACTTAATAAGGTACAAGCACTTGTGTATAATCATGTATTATTTGGTAGTTTGTAAAAATTAACATTCATCTGTAATTATCCCACAACTTTTTTTGAAAGAAAACGGGAGGGGAGGGGATGTTATTGTAATCTGCTCCCGTTGTCCGTCCGTCACGCGATTCAAACGATTGGGCAGAAATTCACTAAATGTGTAAGATGTGATCAACACTTGGCAGGAAACAGTATCATTTTGGCCTGCCCCTGGGGTGGGGTCAAAAGGTCAAATACCCCAAAAAATTGCAATTACGGACATTTATAAACCTTTTTTTTACTGAATTTTGTATGTGCAATCATTATTAGGAAACTCATGAGATATGTTACAAAATGTTTTTCCATTTGACCTTCGTCATTGCCCCAGGGGGTGTTGGACTTCGGCAAAAAACAGAAAAAATTTTTTAACTCAATTTTATGTTCGGTTCTTCTTGTGGAACTTTTGCCATCTTTGAACCCGCTTTAGGTGGGAAGTGGTGGCGATTTGCGATGGTTCACCATCGACTTCGCCTGAGTTATATTTGCAAGAGTGACTTTGCTCAGCTAATCTTTGAGAATGGATCGCAGTGAGAAGGGTTTTGGATTGTAGGAACTATGGACCAACTTCCCTGGGAAAGTCAATTGGAACTCTGAGATCGTACTGAGACCCCTGCTCACGCATGTACGAGGAATCTATCACTGCTTGGTATTTGCCATTCACCAATCATGGAAAAACAATGCTGTTAAGACGTTCGTTTCCTTTTGTGCAATATAATCTGTGTTTGTATTAAGAATGCAGTTAATTGGTTTGGTTTATTTTACACTCGGCTTTAATGAGAGAATTATCAGGGTTTTCCACTGGTGCTTGCAAATGTCTTATTTAAAATCCCTCTAGCTTCTAATAAATGAGGTGGTGAAATTTTTTTTTGACATTCAACTATATCAAAGAAAACTATTCCCTGTGATGATTACTTCAAATGAATAGAATGTTAATTTCTTATGGAATAGTACACTAAACAACTGACGAAATTGAAAGAGCATAATTTTGCAGTCTAAAGTGGTTTGCCGCGTGTACGTGCAAAGAGTGCCTCCACAGCGATTTATAACCACGTTATAGTGTTGTGGGCCGTGGGCCGGGGCGAGAACGGCCGCCAGGTGGAGCAGTAGAGCCGTCTCCCACCGAAGCACCGGAATTGCAGTCGTAACCTTCGGACAACTCCAAAGGTCACGGGTCACTTAAGGACCGTGATCGCCAATTCTCCTGACGCGTGGGGTAGGGTTAATAGCCAAATTTCAATATACTAAGTACCCACGTCGTCAATTACCGGGGAAGTCACACCCCAACGGACTCTGTCGAACCGGGTCGCCCTAGGCGACCTCGGTCCGGTGTAACCGAGCGGAATTACCAAAGTCCGTCGGTCCAAACGACAACTTACAGCCCAATCGGCTTACTGGTTCTCAAGCATGAACCATGCTGGGTCAATGGAAGAAAACACGGGCAACGAACTGGAACATTTAACAAGAGGGTTTATTTATAAGGGAGGGAGACACCAGAGCAGACTTAATCACGAATAAAATGCAATGTACAATGAAAAGAAAAACTTAAGCAATTCTACTTAAGACAGGGCCCACGGACACACACACACACACACACACAACCACACAACCCACACAACAGCACACACCAAAAGAAATGGACCCGTCGGGTCTTTAATTCGGTCCTCCCAGCCGAGGAGGAATAGTTCAGCTGGGGGAACAGAGCCTGGCCGGGTACCTTTCCACCTCGTGCGGTCACACCGACTCCACCCACCACCGGTGGGACTGAACCGCACGTCCCGGAACCACCGAACCCACGATCCTGGCTGCTCGACAACCCCACCACCACCACGAGGAGCCCCGCAAAAGACCGCAGACGACCACGACGACAGACCAAAAGCAATGGCCACGATGACTGCTACGACGCACACCACACCAAGAGCAATGGCCACGATGAATGACTACTCTCCTCCTGATGACCACTCTACTCTTCCCTTTCGCGAGGTCCGAGGGATTTCTTCCCCTCCCACTCGCCTTCTGATTGTACGGTGGCGAACATCCCATCTGGCTGGGCGGGGCCGCAGAGGAGGGGAGATGAAAAGTTTGGTCTGGTGTCTTCAGTTTTTAATTTGTCAAGGGTTTTATGTGTTCACATAATTGGCATATTTCCACCTTGGAAATGTCATTTATGAAGCCCCTTTATTGTAAGCC
The DNA here is from genome assembly GCA_035128595.1 of Eptatretus atami. Classification (NCBI taxonomy): domain Eukaryota; kingdom Metazoa; phylum Chordata; class Myxini; order Myxiniformes; family Myxinidae; genus Eptatretus; species Eptatretus atami. The sequence continues at coordinate 68,084,908 of CM068957.1, read as the reverse complement.
ATGTATGGTTTTTCTTTCAACAGCCAGAACATAGCATGTTGAGGCCACATTCTGGTTGTGGTGGACTTTAGAATCCTGGCAAAAGTTTTAGGCTACCAGCATTAGCCTTGACATCCGTTTTGAAAAAGCCACCAAACGCCACTATAAAATCTATATTGGGCGTTGGGGTCCAGGCAGTGCTGCCGCGACCGTGGAGGCATATATAAACATATCAACACAGCAATAGATTAATTTTTTTTTTAATAGATATTATGTGTCGATATTGTACGCATATCTCGTAGCATGCCCTGCTGTTTTGTGTAGACCAAGAAGCTTATTTGGCCAAAAGTTTTTGTCACCATAAAGATTTCCCAGAAGCTACATTCCGTGACTCTTTCCAAATCTTTGCTGTTATATATATATATATATATAATATATATATATATATATATATTATATATATATTAATTCTTTCATCTCTGTGTGTCTGTTTTATGTCCTTCCTCTCAGCCATAGCACACTTAATGCCAATTTAATTTTGCACTCGCTAAATGAATACTGTCCTGTGAATTATCCTTTGCCAAGTGTACATTTTGTTAAAATCTTTTGCATTTAGAGGAAACCACCTTTTTTACTTTCTTTCCCAAGTGTAGGTAATGTGTACTGTACAACAGAGCTTCACTGTAGGCATGACAACAATTTGTGCTGGTATGAGAAGAACCCTGAATCACTTTGAGACAACATGCTTGGCTGATTAGCCATTGGTAAATGCTAACCTTTTCTGAGATGTTTAATGGTTGAATGCCTCCAAAGTCAGAATTTCCTGATGAAAAGGATGATTAATAGGCACACCTGGAACCATTGATTCGTAGACTTGAAGCTTTTTTGACACATAACTCTTATCAAAGCTGTCCAGCGTACTTGGAGTATTGGTTTATAATGCCTATTTTAAGTAATCCACACAGGTTTCCCTGTTTCTCCAATACTATGAAAGCCTGACATTGAGCCCAACCGACGGTGGAGACGAATTTAAGTATCACGTTTATTCCAGACCTTATGTGGATGTTGAAATTTTTTTGCATTGAATTGAGCCATTACTTGTATAACATTCATGTTTTGTGTAACCACTATGATACTGGTATAGTTTTTTCCCCGCCCGTCGGCGTGCGAGCGACCGCTTTTAAACCAATTCGCGGCCGACGGCCACCGGACACGTGGGCCAAACTTAGTCGCAGCTTTCGATCAACGCCGAAATCCAGCCACGGGTGGTTCTTTTAAATCACAAACGCGAAATATCGAGCAACTTTTGTTCCGCGGCGCGCGACAGGTCCCCGATCGCCGAAATTGTCGATTTACCTAATTATGCGGCAGACAGAATGCCGGGATTTACACCTCGACGGGACCTGCCTTGGAAACGAGCCGCTTTAGCAGCTCGCTCCGTTTGCGATTTTGCCGAGCGGTGTATATCGCCAAGCCGCCGGATCCCGATACCTTATCGGCTATTTAAAATCCCGCCTAAGATCCTTGATGCAATACGCAGCTTCATTAAAGGGAAAGGACCAAACGAACGGTCAACAATCCACACAAGGACATTTATTACAAAGCACGTTATGCAGGCATGCACGTATGCGATCATTGCAATCAACAAATCATGACAAAGAACTACCACACGCTAATTTTTATTACTGGTGACATGCACTAACAAGTTTACTACTTGACAGACACGCGCACAACATTACCATTCAAAAGAAAAACCCAGAAAGGAAAGGGCAAGAACTGACCTCATGGTCCTTTATAGTTCACGGAGCCGTGGAGACCGCCAAGCTTCCGAGAGGCCCGGGCTGGCTACCTTGTCGCCCTGGAGACGACTCGATGGTTTCGGGTTTCGGCGAACCCTCCGGTTGGCCCTGCCCCGCAACTCTTGCTGCGGACCTCCACCGCGTGCCTTCAAACGGGTATCCGGCTGGCGACTCCCTCTCCGGCCCACCGGCGCTTCTCCGTCGACCAAAGAGAGAGACCAAGCAGGGGACTCTTCTTCCTCCGCTTCCCAGAGCCTCACATTCCCGCATCGACTCGACTAGACCGGACTCCCGACTGACTGGATTCACTCCGAATCCCGACAGACTCCTGGCGACACCCCTCCCTCCTCAACAACCGCTATCACTCGTGTTCACGCGTCCTTTTAATCGCACGGAGCCCCTCGCCCTCCCTTCCCGGCGGCAGGGGAAAATTCCAGCAGAAGCTCGCGTCGGGCTTAGTTGTTGTTGCACCCAAGGGGAGGGTCGCAGTGGGGCTCTTTTCCACCAAAATGAACAGCGCCTCCCTTACTTTCACCTTTGAACCTTGGTGCGATCCGCCCCCTCTCCCTCCAGCGCAACGGGGGGGGGAAGGGGGAAGGGAAATCCCAGTGTTATCGGGTTTTTTCTCTCTTTCGGAGCAACCTTGTTGTTTTAAAACCGTTTGGCTGGCGTGGTGTTATTCGTTTGGCGGAGGCCGTTTGTGGTTGTTGAAGTAGTGGTTATGGTTGGCATTGTGGTGGGTGGCGTGGTTTGTTGCGATGCGGTTGTGGAGAAGGTGGTGTGAAAGGTGGTTGTTGGAGAAGGTGGTTGTGGTTGTTTCCAAAATAAGATAGCAAAAGAAATATGCTGCCTCAAACATCACAGCCCGGTTACACGATAATTCCTCTCTTAGATATCGTGGGGAAATCTAACTCTGAACACACAACTTATCGACATAACTGATTCTCTCGGGATCCTGAATGGTGTTCTGTGAATTTTCCACAACCGTAAAATCACTAATCTTTTTGTTGTATTGTGATAATTTTGAAAGTTGAGCTCATAGGGTTAAGTATCTAGAATAATCATTTTATCAAAACAACATGGACTATTCAATAACAGGGATGTACCGCTCGCATGGAATGAACACCGTGCCCTTTTCCTGGGAATTGAGCCACGAATGAAAGGGACTGAGATTTTTTACTAAAACTCCTGTGCCATTTGGAAACTATCCAAAATGCTTCTCCCAGACAATGGCCTTTGCCTTTTTTCCTGTAGAAATTGTGTTCGCATGTGTAATTGGTTTCCCCTTTATTATTCGATATCAAATCAAAAATGTGGAAGCAATTTCAATCTCTAAATGCCTACCCTTGTGCTTCCCATCGTCCATGATATTTTTGGGAAAGGTGATTGATCATATAATATATACTGTATATATATATATATGTATATATATATAATATATATTTTTTTTTGAATAGTTGATTGAAGATCGGAGCATATTTTGGTGGCACATGATGTGCTGCAACAAGTTTAGCACTTTACCTTGTCATGATGGACAAGAGTCTCTTGATGTTTGCATTCCTTTCTCAAGTGTTTTAGGGATAAAGAGGCCTTAAAAATTTCTGAGGGTGAAAAGAGGGAATTTGGATTTCGTAAGAAGGTGTTTTCACCTTGACTGAGAATGAAAGGAAAATGGTGGTGGTGCTGGGTTTTTTTTTTTTTTTAACTGTCCTAGGCATGTTGGCAAAGCATTGGGATGTCATCTACTAAATTGAATGACACTCGGCAGAGGCATGTACTTCCGCCACGACTGAACAGTTCACATTTTCTTATCATGATGGCCAGATCTGAATCCACCTTGACGGAAATCGGAAAAATCGCCTGGTGTTCTTCTCTCCTAACCAACTCGTCCACAACGTTTTTGAAATATCATGTTGTATATCGGTTTTTTTTAAGCCCCATCTCTCAATGGTGAATTAATCACTTTATGAATTAAAAAAAAAAAAGACAAAAAACCACCCCTCTCCTATTCCTGATTCGGATCTTCGACTCACAAAACCTAATCAATTTGGCCCTTGTCACACACCCAACCCTGTCAACCAAATGTAATCCCCTAGCTTTTTGAGATATCCGTAACTCATAAGACGAGATGGGGTGAAACACAACCAACTCCTGTCCACCTTCGGTGGTGAAGGTAAATATGGTTTCAAATGGCTTAATCTTTGCTACAACGACAATATATATTGTAGCTTTTAACTCGTATGTTTTTTCTGCATTGTTTCAAATTATATTTTATGACATAATATTGAACAGTTACCTTTCCACATGTATCCTATTTGTAGATTTAACTTTGAATTAACATTACAATGTAACCTTTTTCTTTAATTGATTTTCCTTGCTTTCTCCATGAGCCTTGTACAAAAAGAAAAACGTTGTTGAGAGTATCTTTCCTTTCCCTTGTCTTTACTCTCCGTAAACTTAAATAAGGTACACAGCATTGTGTATATCATGTATTAATTTGGTAGTTTTGTAAAATTAACATTCAATCCTGTAATTATCCCCAAACTGTTTTGAAGAGAAAACCGGGAGGGGAGGGGGATGTAATTGTAATCTTGCCTCCCCGTTGTCCCGTACCGTCAGCGCGAATCATCCTAAACCGATTGGGCAGAAATTCACTAAATGTGGATAGATGTGATCAACACTTGCGGAAGACAGTATCATTTTTTGGCCCTCTGCCCGCTGGGGTGGGTCAAAAGGTCATAATACCCCCAAAAAAATGGCAATTACGGACATTTTAATAACTTTTACTGAAATTTTGTATGTGCAATCATTATTAGGGAAACTCATGAGATAATGTTAACAATGTTTTTTCCATTTGAATTCGGTTCATGCCCCCCCAGGGGGGGTGTGGATTCTTTGCTAAAAACAGAAAAAAATTTTTTTTAAACTCAATTTTTTATGATTCGATTCTTCTTGTGGAACTTTTTATGCCGATCTTTGACCCGCTTTAGGTGGGAGTGGGCGATTTGCGATGGTTCACCATCCGCTTCGCCTGAGTTATATTTGCAGAGTGACTTTGCTCAAGCTAATCTTTGAGAATGGATCCGCAGTAGAAGGGTTGGGATTGTAGGAACTATGGACCACACATTCCGCTGGGAAAAGTCCAATTGGGAACTCTGAGATCCGTACTTGAGACCCCCTGCTCAGGCATGTACGAGGAAATCTATCACTGCTTGGTTTTGCCATTCACCAACAGGAAAACAATGCCTGTTAAACGTTCGTTTCCTTTTGTGCAATAATAATCTGTGTTTTGGTATTTAAGATGCAGTTAATTTGTTTGGTTATTTTTTTACACTCCGGCTTAATGAGAGAATTCAGGGTTTTCCACTGGTGCTTGCAAATGGTACTAATTAAAACATCCTCTAGCTCTAAGTAAATGAAGGTGGTGAAATTTTTTTTTTGACATTCAATTATCTCAAAGAAAACTATTCCTGTGGATGATTATTCAAATGAATAGAATGTAATTTCTTATGGAATAGTACACTAAACACTGACGGAAATTGAAAGAGCCATAATTTTTGGCAGTCTAAATGGTTTGCCGCGTGTACGTGGAAGAGTGCCCTTCCACAGCGATTTATAACCACGTTTAATAGTGTTGTGGGCCGTGGGCCGGAGGCGAGGAAACGGCCGCCAGGTGGAAGCCAGTAGAGCCGTCTCCCACCGAACACCCGGATTGCCAGGTCCCGTACGCTTCCGGACAACTCAAAGGTCACGGGGTCCACTTTAGGAACCGTGATCGCCAATTCTCCTGACGCGTGGGGTAGGGTTAATAGCACCAATATTCAATTACCTAGTACCCTCCACGTCGTCAATTATACCGGGAAGTCCACACCTCAACGGACTCTTGTCCGAACCCCGGGCCGCCCTAGCGACCTCGGTCCGGTGTAACCGAGGCGGAATACCAAGTCCGTCGGTCCAACAACGACAACTTACAGAGCCAATCGGCTTTACTGGTTCTCCAGAATGAACCAATGCTGGGTACAATGGAAGAAAACACGGGCAACGAATCTGGAACATTTTAACAAGAAGGGTTTAAACTTTATAGGGAGGGAGACACCAGACAGAACTAATCCACGAATAAATGCAAATGTCACAATGAAAAAGAAAACACTTAAGCAATTCTACTTAAAGACAGGGCCCCACGGACACACACACCACACACACACACGCAACACCACAAAGAAATGGACCCCGTGGGTCTCCTTTATCCGGTCCTCCAGCCGAGAGATAGTTCAGCTGGGGGAACAGAGCCTGGCCGGGTAACGCTTTCCACCTCGTGCGGTCCACCACCGACTCCACACCACACGGTGGGACTTGAGAAACTCACGTCCGGAAATCCCACCCGAAACCAAACGATCCTGCTGCTCGACCACCACCACCACGAGGAGCCCCGCAAAAGAACGCAGACGACCACGAACGACAAGACCAAAAGCATGGCCAGCGATGACTGGCTACGACGTCACACGCACACCAAAGAGCAACTGGCCAATCGATGACTGACTACTCTCCTCCTGATCGACCACTCTACTCTTCCCGCTTTCGCGAGGGTCCGAGGGATTTTTCTTCCCTCCCACTCCGCCTTCTGATTGTACGGGGCGAACTCCCATCTGCTGGGCGGGCCGTCTGATGGTCACTCGTCTTTCCGATTGGTCAGGGGGCTTCTGAGGGTAACTCCCTATCCCTATTGGTTCGAGCACACCCATCTCGTGGGGCGGAGTCCCGACCTCAACCCCCTATGGCCCCCGTGCCCTAAACACGTGCAAATAAGGCGAATGATGGAGCGAAGGGGAGATTTAATGTTAAAAAACCTGACTATAAAAGAACCGCAGCGCATACATGAAATTAACCCCATTAGACAGAAGGACGGGACCCCTAACTATAAACACTACTTATCGAAATAACTTAACCTGT
>CM068957.1:67998135-68029917 GCA_035128595.1 Eptatretus atami | reverse complement strand
ATCACACCTTGACGATTTAGCCAACGTATGCCTGACGTATGCAAAATTGGGCTAAAACGCCGGCACACGTGTAATACGTTATGGGTAAGTTTGTATACGTTAAGAGCACGCTGAAAAACACTGCCATACATCGTAGTACCTGGCTTCATCGTGTGTACTTTGCGGTTGTCCTCAAATTTTAGCATGCTTGAAATTTTACGACGTATGCCAACGTATGACTCACACGTTCCGCTATGCTGGCCATAAGTGTAGGCACGTTATGCGATCGTTGACACACGTCGACACACGTTACTTGTAAGTTACTCATAAGTCGAAACACGTCGAGGTAATGATTAGCGTACCCGAAACTTATTTATAACCTATGAGTAACGTGTTGTAAGCACGTTACACGATCGTTGCACACACGTCGAGGCACGTTATGCGATCGTTGACACACGTCGAGGCACGTTACTGTAAGTTACTCATAAGTCGAAACACGTCGAGTAATGCTTAGCGTACCCAAACATTATTTCTAACCTATGAGTAACGTGCTTTTGAAACTAGGTAACGTACCTCCAACGCATATTGACGTATGTAGAGTATTTAATTGACGTCTTCCGAGACCACAGAACTTACTGAACGTGTTTCTAATTTACAGCTACGTATAATGGCGTATTGGCAGCGTTTAAAAACAACAAAAAAAACAATACTTCCGATATTTCGTCACGTGCCGTTACGTCACGTCGATTGCCTCTTCAGTTTGCTCATGTCTTATTCTTAGTTCCTCTCTGTGAATATTTCTGTTTGAGATATTGTCACGTCGACGTCGAAACTTAAAAGCAAATGTCCGAAATATATTTTAAAATTCGTGATAGAATAAAATTTTTTTTTTAAAACAACAAACACTTCAGATATTTCGTCACGTGCTTCACGGAGCCAAGGAGAAAAAAGAAAATGTGCCTTGACGGAGAAAATAAGTTTCGGGTATGCTAAACATTACTCGACGTGTTCGACTTATGAGTAACTTACAAGGAACTTGTGTCGACGTGTTCAACGATCGCATATCGTGCCTACAACTTATCCCAGCGTAGCGGAACGTGTGAGCCATAGGCGAGTACGTCGTAAAATTTCAGCATGCTTGAAATTTCACGACGTACGAGACGTACCACGAAATATGACAGCATACTTCATCGTTTTTCAGCGTGCTCTTAACGTATACACAACTTACCATACCGTATTCGACGTGTGCCAGCGTTTTGACACATTTTTCATAGGTCGGCATATGCTGGCTAATCGTCAAGGTGTGACTGCGATGTTGACACTTCCAATTCTCAGGGGTTATGATTTAAATCGGCGTGCGGCAGGTTTTTAACAGGCTACGCCACGAGTTCGTCGGCGATACGTGCAGCGCGCTATGCCTAAGTTAAACTATCGTTGGGCATAGGTTTGAACGCCGACAACAGGCTAAGCATTCGTTGGTATAAGTTATCTATAAGACAACGAAACGTTCTGTGCCCGTTTTCTATATGTTATGCATACGACCAACACGTTATGAATACGACCAAAACTTCAAAAAAAAAACAAAATTTCAGCGTAGCTCCAAGTTTTACATACATTTTTATACGTTGCCATTGCTGGCTAAATCGTCAAGGTGTGACAGCGCCTTAATACACACACAGTACACTTATCCGAGGGCAATGAAGCAAATTTGCGTTCATGTTTTCTAAACTTCATGGCATCTGCAAATTTATGTTTTCACTTTTGCATCATTTGTTTGGAAATGTAGATGATCACTCGAAAGAACTATTTACCATCCACTACTTGAAAAAAAAACTATACCGGTAGTTTGTTCCTTCAGTTTGCGGTTTTGTATATGCTTCTTCTTCGTTCATATGCAGCACAAGCCTGCGGGGTAGCATCATTCATTGGCTGAGGGCACAGCTGTGCTGCTGATACAATGCCCTCTGCTAGTTAGGACAGAAATTTGGAATTTGTTCGTGGTGCTGGTGATAGCTCGCCTACTCTTCGTGAAGGACACTGTGTGATCTTAAACTAGCATTCCATCTGCCAGCATCAGTTGGTATACATGAAACATCCATCCGCGGGACAACACACACATTTAAATCACCCTGCCTGTGAAACACTGGGGTAGCAGTTTATACAGTGCCTTCAGAAAGTATTCACTCCCCTTGACTTTTTCACATTTTGTTGCATTACAACCTGAATTTAAAATGGATTCGAATTAGATTTTTTTCTTTCTTTCACTGATCCACACAAAAAAACTCCATAATATCAAAGTGGAATATATCTAATTTTTTTTTAGAAATTTTTACAAATCAATTAAAAGTGAAAAGCTGAAATGTCTTGAGTCAATAAGTATTCAACCCCTTTGATGACACTCCAAATTGAGCTCAGGTGCATCACATTTCCTTTGATCATCCTTGAGTGTGTCCACAACTTGATTGGAGCCCATCTCTGGCCAATTCAATTGATTGGACGTGATTTATAAAGAAACACACCTTTCTATATCAGGTCCCACAGTTGACAGTGCATGTCGAGAGCAGAACTCTACCATGAAGTTCAAGTAACTGTCCATAGAACTCCAAGATTTCATTGTGAGGAGGCATTGATCTGGGGAAGGGTATAAAACAATTTCTAGTGTTGAAAGTTCCCAAGAGCACAGTGAGCTCTATCATTGGGAATGGAAATAATATGGAACTACCCAGACTCTTCCTAGAATGGCCGTTCAACCAAACTGAGCAACTGGGCAAAAAGGATCTTGGCCAGGGAGGTGATCAGGAACCAATTGACCACTCTGACAGAACTACGGAGTTCCTTGGCTGAGATGGGAGAACCTGCCGGAAGGACAACAGTCTCTGCAGCACTTCACAAATCTAGGCTTTATGGGAGAGTGGCTAGACGGAAGCCACTCCTGAGAAAAAGGCACATAACAGCACATCTGGAGTTTGCAAAAGGCACATGAAAGGCTCAGAGCATGAGGCAAATGATTCTGTGTTCTGATGAGATGAAAACTTCACTCTTTGGCCTGAATGCAAAGCGTTACATCTGGCGGAAACGAGCACAGCTCATCAGCCATCGAACAACATCCCAACCGTGAAGCATGGTGGTGGCAGCATCATGCTATGGGATGCTTTCCAGTGGCAGAGATTGGGAGATTTGTCGGGACAGAGGGAACAATGAATGAAGCAAATACAGGCAAATCCTTGAGGAGAACCTGCTTCAGAGTGCAAAGACCCTGAGACTGGCGAAGATTTACATTTCAACAGGACAATGACTCAAAGCATACAGCCAAAGCAGCACTGGAATGGCTTCAGAACAGAATGTGATAGTCCTTGAGTGGCCCAGACTTGAATCCCATTGAGAATGTGTGGAAAGACTTGAAGATTGCTGTTCACCGACACTCCCCATCCAACTTGACAGAACTTGAGCAAATCTGCAAGGAAGAATGGGAGAAAATCTCCAAAGCTGATAGACAAACCCAAGAAGACTTGAAGGTGTAATCACTGCCAAAGGCGCTTCTATGAAGTATTGACTCGGGCTTGATTATAATTATTATAAGTAATTACTTATGTAAATTGGATATTTCAGCTTTTCATTTTCAATAAATTTGTAAAAATTTCCAACATGTTTTCACTTTGTCATTATGGGGTATTTTGTTTCGATCGGTGACAAAAAAAAATCCCAATTTGATCCATTTTAAATTCAGGCTGCAGCACAACAAAATGTGAAAAAGTCAAGGGGTGTGAATACTTTTTGAATGTGCTGTAGCTGGGTCGGGATTTGAACCGTGGATAGACATACCAAAGAGTTTTTAGAGGCGAGTGTGCATACCAAAAAGCCATCCTGTCAGCCCTTATATATGCTGATAAAACCTTTTGAGCCTAAAACATAATTTGGTGAAGGAAATTATAACTTACCTATTTCAGAAGGTGTTGATACCAAGTGAGCAATGCTTCTTTGTACATACACCATCTGTCCTATTAGAAAGCATGGAGGAGGAAATTTTGACTAAAGAAAAATTTCTGAGCTTTGTTATTGAACATCTCCATACATTTACTTCATCAATAATGCAATACCGTCTTCCTTTATTATAAAGTCTTTAATTAAAATATAATTAAATGAGCCTTTCACTGTGCACAAATTGAAGGACTCAATTGCACAACATTGTAACAATTCAAAAACAATGTCCTGTCTTGTATCCCTTTCTGAACCCACGGGTCATGATACTGCAATTCCAGGTGAAATTTTGAGGCATATAACATAAAAACTTTTTTTATTTTTTATTTTTTAAATTCATTGACAAAATAATGAAGTACCCCATTTATAGCCAGGTGGTTTGCTTCTTCATGGAGTCCAGTGGGCCAAGCATCAGGCACCATTAAAGTATGTGTTTGTGGGGTTGGGGGAGGGGGTGGGTGTCACAAGATCAATGGTACATGGTCAAACAAAGCTTGTCAAACTAATGTACGTGCACCTTGAGCCAAAGGCCAAAGCTTATGATCAAACAGGAAAATACATTTCCCCATTGATATAATGACTGGTGGACCCCAAGTAGGAAATGTTTATGGTATGACCGTGCATTTTGGGTGTCCTATCTACGAGCATTAGTTGATGAACTTTAAGGCTCCACTGACGCATGCACTCTTACCAGCATATACCAACATCTTTCCAACACACACACACTTACGGTACCAACTTGTGCCAGTGATTTCTTGTACATACAGAACAGAGTAGAAAATATTGGTTATGATAGGAGCTTGCTACCTGGATGTAAGAACCCTAATATTGAAAAACCCAAGCTTGGGTTTAGTTATGCACCCCTTATTGCCTGGACTGTTATCCACCATTTGCTATCCTTTTGCTTACAAATAACATTTTCCTGAAGTTAAATGCCACATGTGATATTGTGACCCTCTGCTCTTGGTGTGCCTTGTAGGTGCTGTTCATATGTGGGAAGACGAGGTGGTGGACCTCAAGCCATTTCCATTGGGAAGAATTGTGACAAATTTGGCATCGTAGTACATGAGCTGGGTCATGTTATTGGCTTTTGGCATGAGCACACTAGGCCTGACCGAGACAACCACGTCACCATTATAAAAGCCAACATTCAACCTGGTGAGGATTTTTATGAGAACTGTAATTGTGCGACATATAGTCATTTCCTACTGTAACTGGTTGAAGCTGCGAGGAAATACCAAGTTTGCTTGTGATTGTGCTGCACAACTCGATAGATGAGAACATGGATCTGTTTGATGACTTCAAATTTGAAAAACTAACATGATGGCTAAAATCTTTGTAATGTTTGTACAGCACAGGTAATCTGAAGTTTATGACCTCCACCACTGAATGTGGAAGGTTATGTTTTCACCCCTGGCTGTGTCTGCCTGTCTGTCTACTTGTAAAATCGAAGATTTTTCAAGTACTGTATATTGGTCAGTCGATTTTGTTGTACTGTCTGTTTTTGTCAATCACCTACAGGTCACAATTATAAAGCGATCATCATGAAACTTTACCAAGTTGTACAGGCTGTCTCAACTGAGAAGCTAATTCATTTTGAGGTCAAATGTCTAAAATCGTCATTTTTCATCCGATTGACTTGAAAGTTGAACAGGATTTGCATATTGCATCACTGAATTGGGAAACCAACTATTTGAGGTCAGAAGGTTTCTGAGTATGCACTTTACTGAGTGCCCTTCTAGTTTTCAAAGGTCAACTTGAGGTCAAACTTCTAAAATCATCAATTTTTATCCGATTAATATCCGACTAAGGAGACATTCTCTCATGTTCACAGCGAGAAATAAACGGAGAGATTCCAGTGCAATCGACTAATTTACTGCACGTCTAATGTGGCGCCTGCCCAGAGCACATACACAGCGCCCATGGCAACTGTAGCATTTGCTATTGGCTTCATTGGGAGAGTCCAAACACATAATGGAAAGGGGGTGGGGAGTCTGCTGAAAGTGGAATTGTATAATTGGCATACATTACTTATCCTTGTATGATATGACATCTCCTCTTCTTTTATCTATTTATTTATTTTTTTTAAATGACAAACATGAACTGAGATACATGCCACTGAAAAGAAACATTAAATGAGAAATGTGCGAAGAATATAACTTGCTCTAGTTTGGGGTTGTGACTCGCTGAGACGTTAACCATGGTGTAACCATAACTTAGAACGGCATTCGGTAGAGTGCATAAGTCCGCCAGGCTGAATGGTTTACGTTTTGAATCCCGCTGATAGGTTAGATCTGCATCCGGACCTGAACCAAAATCGAATCGGCTTGTTCTTGTCGCCTACCCAACTCATCCACCATGTTTTGTCATAACTCATCCATAACATTTTGAAATACCGTGCTATGTATCGTTTTTGGCCCCATCTCTCAATGGTGAAGAATCACTTTAAAATATCGTATCTGGATTCGGATCTTCAGCAAAATTGAATAAAATTGTCCATTTCACACACCCAATCCATCCACCAATGTTCGTCTGAATCTGTCTAACTTTTTGAGATGTCCTGCTCACAGACAAACAGACAAGGCTGAATACATAACTTTTAGAATACTAGCAAACTCTTTAAATTTAGGAATCGATAAGTTAATATTCAGATGAGGCTATCATCTCACATTCTTTGAACAGTTCAAATCAACACTTCACAGATCCAGTCTTTTAGTGGGTTTCACATGTCGCCCAGATCTTGCGGTGCGAGTGACTTTGGATGAAGTCCTGGTTACTGTGAGATGCGCTGGTGGAGTAGTGGAAGCAAATTCCATTGAGGGAGACCCAGGCTCCAGGCTTGTGTCCACTGGCATCGACTTAATCAGGCACAACTACAGGAACAGCCTAGTTTTTAGCAGGTGTATGTTTTTCCATAAGACACTATGGAACTGCTGACATAAGACTATGGACTGCAACAGACATGACACTGTCTGTTGCTGACTGGACTATGTATGACTTGAGACTTGCATGACTCAGTTTTACATGACTTGACATGACTCGTACCCTGGCTCGATTTCACACCCCATTTTACTTTATGTGAATGCCGTTGTTTACTTTCCGTTTCCCCAGAGGGTTGGCACTGTGATCCTGGTCGTACTTTTGCCTTTCCTGCAATTTTATTAGTTCTATTCTGACATCTGTCACAACTTTAGGTTGAAACAGATGTGCAGCTGTAAGTGATCTCAATTTTAGTCTTTGACTGTTCAGGGTCTGAGCAGGAGAGTATTTCGTTTCAATGATAGGAATATTCTGGTACTCAAATGATGCGATATATGGATTGTCTGCTTTTCTCAACAGATGTTTGACTGTCCCAATAGTTTTCACTCATGCCATTAGAGGGTGGCCTGCCAAGAGTTAACTTATTCACTCTTATTTATGGATTTGCATGCCATTGATACATTTTTAACATCAATAATAGTCCTACTTATAATGTAGCATTGTCATGAATAAATAAATTAAAAGGCAGATCTTACCATTTAGTGTAATCCTTGCCCTTGCTTTCCCTTGCTGAGTTATTCAATATCGAGTTCTTAGTTTGACACTTTAAGTAGCACACTTGCCTCCTGAGTGTTCCGTTGTTAACTGGCTCCGAGAGGGACAGAGAACTGACCTTCATATGTGAAAATATCTGTTCACAGAGGTATGTAGATCTAAATGCTGAGAGCAGTGAAAATGTCACTTTCTTCAAACAGTCAAATTTCACAGGCAGGACCTTCCAACAGGTCAGGGTGGAGACCCCGTGTGATCTCTCTCGGTAGTCTCGAGTGTGTGAGGCAGATCCCAAACCTTCGAGGCCCATAAGTCTGAGCATTTTAACTCGATGAGCTCCACTTTGAAATCCTCAACACCCATCCACTGAAACACTGTCAAATCCATGTTGCTGTTATCAAAGTCGTCTGGTTTAATGAGAAAGGTAACCAATCGGGCCAAAACATTGGAAATCTTTAAATCTGACAGAAAATTCTGATTTGAGTTATTGTGTGTATATTTAAATCTGATGACACTGATGGTGCGATGTGTCGATAGTTCCTTAAGATGTTTGAAATAGCGGAAAGTCAAGGTGTCAATGTCTTCAGGAGAAAAATGGCAAGTTTCACAAGAAATGCCTTCCGTGCTTCAAAAAGACCCATAACAGTTTGGCTTGCACCCTGCAGATGGAGGTTGAGTTTGTTTCGATGCGTGCTGATGTCAGTTAGAAACATTAGTTGCATGACCCATTTGTCACCAACCAGTTTGGGACAGTTTTGACCTTTTTTTTTTTTGACAACTAAGAAAATCCTCTATTTCCAGTGCCTCCAGAAAGTCTACACCCCCTTTCAAAATTTTCACCTTTTGTTGCCTTGTAGCCTGGAATCAAATTACATTAAACCAGACTTTTTCCACCTTTATTTACACATCGTAACCCGCAACTTCAAAGTGAACAAACAAATTCTACAAATTTCAGAAAATTAGTTAGGAATACAAAACTGGAATATCCATCCATCCATCCATCCATCCATCCATCCATCCATCGGGACCATACTCTGTGCAGAGCGTTGGTGCTGCTTAAGCAGTCTCATTGGTTATTGGGCACAATCTTGGATGGGTCGCCACTTCGACACAGGAAACCAGCAAGCTGGCACTCATTTTGCCGACGCTTGGACGGGGGAAAGGGGGGGGGGGAGGATGACGGCCGAGTTAATGCCACCTGGTATTGATTCAACAGCCGAGTGGGATTTGAACTCAGGATCTTAGGATCCCAAGCCCACCACCCTAACCATTAAGCCAACACCAGGCATAGAATATCTTGGTTGGATAAGTGTCCACCCCCATATTTTGGCAATTGTAAATTAGCTCAGATGTAAACCAATCTCTGACAAAATCACATACCAAGTTAATTGGCCTCTGCCTATGTTAAATTGCAGTGATTCTGATTATTTCAGAATAAAGTCGGCTGTTTCCTAAAGGTTTCCTCTGCTGGGTAGTGCATTTCACAACAAAGACTCAACCATGAGCACAAAGGAGCTTTCAAAAGACCTCTGGGATAAAGTTGTGGAAAGACAGAGATCAGGGGATGGTACAAAAATATTTCAAAAGCCTTGAATATCCTTTGGAGCACAGTCAAGACGATCATTAAGAAGTGGAAGGTGTATAGTACCTCCAAGACCATGCCTATATCAGGTCGTCCCTCCAAACTGGATGACCAAGCAAGGAGGAGACTGATCAGAGAGGCTAATGGCAACTTTGAAAGAGCTACATGCCTTGATGGCAAAGACTGGTCACTGTGTTCAGGTGGCAACAATACCCCAAGCACTTCACAAGTCTAACCTGGATGGAAGAGTGGCAAGAAGGAAACCATCACTCAAAAACTCCACCTTGAGTCCCATTTGAGGTATGCAAAAAAAACACTGGAGATTCTGAAGATCCGGATGACAAAATTTTGTGGTCTCAGAACAAATTTCCTGCGAATCAAGATTGACTGGACCTGCTAAATGTAATGTTGTACAGGCAGACCCGTTATTCATCTTGTTTTTTTAAAGTATTATTATTATTATTGGGGAATATGATGCGTCATCGGTTGAATGGTTACACACTTGCATCATTCGGTGAATTTAAATAATTAATCAGTGTGTCAGTGGGTGCTGTGATGTCATGGTGTGCTTACTGCAGAATGCATTGCACAGCATCGGCCCATCCTTGTTTAGTTTGTATCGTGCGCATACTGTATCTCCATACAGTACATATATCAATTGCCAGCAGGATGATGAGCATCAGGAATCGAAGAGGCTAATGACGAAGACTCTGCGACATGTTTTTAATCTCGCCAATGAGATTATTGAGACACGCCGCACTGAAGATGATCTTCCCGATGGATGAGCCAAGAAATCACGGATCGTACAGAACAGCTCGTCATGTTAGCGGGAGATGTACGATGCGAAAAGTTATAACAGCACATCATCCAAACTGGACTCTTTCTTTTTCTAGATGATTCAGGATTCATTAGCTCACCTGGAATGTAGTTACGGGGAGCTTTTGGGATGGTGCGCCATCCGTCCGTCCACAAACATTTGCAACTTCTCTGAAACTACACACTATTTTGATGAAACTTGACCACAGCCTTCATCACCCATGATGTACCAAAGTTTGTTGAAGGCATGAGAAAAGATGGGGGGGGGTTCGCCCTCCCTCCCCCAAAAAGGTATTTGCTCTCACATTGCTTCTTTGGTACATATTGCTGATTCCGTCTCATGTTGACTTCCTCCTCAGTGTCATTATTCTACCAGGTGAGCGCACAGGGGTATTGTCCCTCTTTTTTTGAGATTGTCATGTCCACTGAGTGGTACTCAACTTAGCATGTGAATTACAGGAGTAGCACCAGCTGCCAATTCAATATGGTATTCACTCAGCATTTCTCTGAGTCCCTCAAACATACAATGAAATTCTTGCAACCATTTCTTCTTGTCCAGACAAGTCTCAGTTGCTGTGTGAATTTTCCAAACAAGATCCAACTGTGTGCACTCCTTTAATCCAAGGATGGGTGTGGAGATGACGCATTCATGACAGACAGTGGCCTGCAAAAGTATTCACCCCCTTCCAATAATGCTACATTTAGATGAATTGTATAGAAACATTTTTTTCTCAAATGAACCTTTTTGTTCATAACTGAAGAGATCAAACTCAACAATGTTATACATAGTTGAAGGAGGCTACATGTCAGGGATAGCTGCAAAAAACATGTACAAATCAACATTCACTGGTTGTAAAAGTATTCAACCCCTTAGGTCAGTACTTGGTGGAAGCACATTTGCAGCAATGACTGCTGTGAGTTTTGGGAAGGTCTCCACCAACTTTGTACAGTGAGATGGTGAAATATTTTCCCATTTTTCATGTGAAAATTGCTCCAGTTCTGCCAAATTTGATGGGGATCGTCGATGGACTGCAATCTTCAAGTCTCGCCATAAATGTTCAATTTGGTTCAAGTCAGGACTTTGACTGGGTCACTCAATAACATTTATTTTCTTCTTATTCAGCCACTCCTGTGTAGCTTTAGCTTTGTGCTTCGGATCATTGTCTTGCTGAAATGTGAATCTCCTACCCAGTTTCAGATTCATGGCTGACTCAAGCAGGTTTTTCATCAAGGATTCTCCTGTACTTTGTACCGTCCATTGTCCCTTCTATCCTGACAAGCTTGCCAGTCCCTGCTGATGAAAAGCAGCCCCAAAACATGATGCTGCCACCACCATGCTTGACAGTAGGAGGGATGGTGTTGACTGGGTGATGTGCTGTGTTAGGTTTGCACCAAATGTAACGCTTTGAATTGAGACCAAAAAGGTCAATTTTTGTCTCACCTGACCACAAAACTTTTCTCCACATTTTCCTGCAGTCATTAAGATGCTTTTTCGCAAAATCTATACGAGCTTTTAGATGCATCTTTTTAGCAGCTCTTTGTGTAGCGAACGCTGCTCATAGAGAGCTCAGCGTTGTTTTTTCTTCTTCTTCTTCTTCTTCTTCTTCTTCTTCTTCTTCTTCTTCTGCTTGTGAAGACAAAACCTTTATATTAGGACTCGGCTCCTTTATATACACGATCCATATCTCCTTAAATACTAAGCACTTGTACACATCCTCGCATTAAGGGTGCCTTTTGAGAGCGTCTATCATGAACTTTTAAATATATTCGGACATTTGCTTTAAAGTTTCGAAAAGTTCACGTTACTATTTAAAGATTATTCCATTTAATCATTGTAATTTCGTAAATACATATATTATTTCGTAAATACATGATATTTCGTAAATACGTAAATACACTATGACGGGTCTCGCTATTGGCTTAATCAAGGCACGTGACGAAATATCGAAGTTGTTGTTGTTGTTTTTTTGTTTGTTTTTTTTTTAGCCGACAAAACCTTTAGGACGCTGCTCTTGGACACATTTGTCCTTGTTCAGTAAAGGTTTCTTTCCTGCTACCTATGCAATAGAGGCAATTTTTGTAAGGGGAACGGATATTGTTGATTGATGAACACTGACCCCCATCTCAGACATCGAGCCTCACAGATCTTTCAAAGTCTTTGTTGGATTTACAGTGACATCCAGAACCAGTTTCCTGCTTGCCCGGCTGCCGAGTTTGGATAGGTGACCTGATCTTGGTGGAGTCTCGGTTGTATGATGTGTCTTCCACTTCTTAATTGATTTCACCGTAATCAAAGGGATAATTAATCACTGAAATCATCTTATAACCCTCTCCTGAATGGTGCTTCTCCACCACTTTGTCTCACTTCTTTGGAAAGCTCCTTGGCCTTCATGTTTGCCTTGTTGGTTGACCAAGTGAGTTGCATCTCAAAACTCCTTAGATAAGTGGGGGAGCTTAATTTTTAAGTTAAACCACTGATTACATACAGGTGAAACCTATTACTTATTTTGTAACCTTTCAAACAAATAATTTTCTCCTGAAGTGATTTACGATTAATTAGGCAAAGGGTTTGAATACAGTCCTTATGTAACTGAGAATCATCTGATTTTTCTCTGTTAATCGAACTTATTCACATTTTATCTGCATTTTTTTGTAGCTTTATCACTTTGGAGTAGTTTGTGAAGACTCCACATATCAAGTTTGATTTGAAAGAATCATGAAATACGCTCAGGTGGCATCAAAATGTAAAAACCTTGTTGAAAGGTGAATACTTTTGCAGGTCACTGTAAAACTCCAAGCTGTGTGTGACGTCATTGATTGAGCAATCAAGTAGAACCTTACCTTCTGGAGACACCTTGTGATTGCCATAGGAGGACAGCAGAACATTTGTTTTTTGTAGGTTCTTCTGCACCAGAGGTTGTCGATAAATACTCCGAGGCAGCACATTTGCCTCTGTGCCAGTATCAAGCTTGAAATTTATGTCCTTGCTATTCACATCCAGCTTGGTAAGTTCACAGTTACCAATAAGCAATTCCCTTGAATCAGAGTTATCGCTGTCGACACCTCATTCGGCTTCTCAAGATGTGACTTTATGTGTGCATTTCCTTCCTGCGGTTTTTGCACATTCTGGAGAAATGATTTTTCACCATCACATGTGTGACAGGTTTTACAGAAGGCCGGACAACTGCCTCGGACCATGCTTATGCCCACACTTTCAGCAGTTATACAGCTGTGACACTTAATTTCCTGGTGACAGTTTCCTTGTCTGCCGAGAAACAGCATGTATAGACTTTTCATCAGCTGCAATTCTCCTTTCTTTCAACTGGCTTGCAGTTGTTTCACTACCACGGCAATATGGCAGTGCTTTGTGTAGTGTTAGATCATCAACATTTTTTTACGAAGAAGGTGTACTTGCAGTTTCACATTGCTGATTCCAAACACCAAGTTATCACAAATCATAGCATCTGTAGGTTCTCTGTACTCAGTTATTATTATTATTATTTTTTAATCATCATCTTCAAATATGTGACAAGCTGATCAATTATCTCCCCCTCATGCTGGGAACGCTTCCAAAATATTAACTTCTCGAACAAGGTATTTTTCCAAGGCTTGCATTAATATGCAAATTTCTTCAGGATATTTTCCAGTTTGTTGTTGTCTCCATCCTCAAAATCAAGGGTGTTGAGCACTTCCAGTCCATCATCCGCAACACAATGAAGGAGAATCACGACTTGCACATCTTCCTTCTTGCTGTTGACCTCCGTATCCTTCAAGTACAACTTGAATCATTGTTATCATCGTTTCCAGTTTTCACTTGCATTTCCATCAAAATACATGGAATCCGGATGTTTATATTGTTCTATTCTCAATAGTTTACCACTACCACCATTTAAAATTCACAGCAAGAAATGAACAGGGAGATTTCAGTGCGATCCACTTGTTTACTGCACGTCCAATATGGCGTTGGCCCAGAACAAACGCAGTGCCCTTGCCATGTACGGTGTGCTTACCTTTGGCTGCATTGCGCGAGTCCAAACAGTTAATCGAAAGGGAGAGTCTGCTCCCAAAGCGGAATTATAGAATTAGCATACATACTGTATCATGCTTTGTGACATACTCCATGATACTTTGGATGAAGGCCTTATACAATGGCCTGCAAAAGTATTCAACCCCCTTCCAATAATGCCATATTTAGATGAATTATGTCGAAACAATTTTTCCAAATGAATCTTTTTATTAATAACTGAAGAGTTCAAACAAAACAATGATTTATTTGGATTAAGGAGGTTACATATCAGGAATACCTGCAAAAAACATGTACAAATCAACATTCACTGATTGTAAATGTATTTAGCCCCTGAGTACTTGGTAGAAGCACCTTTTGCAGCAATGACTGCTACGAGTCTTTTTGCGTCGGTCTCTATCAGCTTTGCGTAGTGAGATGGTGAAATATTTGCTCTTTCTGCCAAGTTTGATGGGGATCATTGATGGACTGCAATCTTCAAGTCTCGCCATAAATGTTCAATTGGGTTCAAGCCAGGACTTTGGGCCACTGAAGAACATTTATTTTATTATTATTCAGTCACTTCAGTGTGGATTTAGCTTTGTGATTTGGATCATTATCCTGCTGAAATGTGAATCTCCAACCTAGTTTCAGATTCATGGCTGACTCAAGCAGGTTTTCATCAAGGATTCTCCTGTACTTTGCGCTGTCCATTGTCCCTTCTATCCTGGGCCCCGCTGATGAAAAGCAGCCCCATAATATGATGCTGTTACCACCTTACTTGACCATAGGGGTGGTGATGACGGTGATGTGCAGTGTTAGGCTTGTGCCAGTTTAACACTGAATTGAGACCAAAAAGTTCAATTTTTGTCTCATCTGACCACAAAACATTTCTCCACATGCCTGCAGCATCATTAAGATGCTTTTTCACAAACTCCATGTGAGCTTTTAGATGCTTCTTTCTTGCCACCTGTTCATGGAGGCCAGCTTTGTGAAGGAAATGGGATATTGATTGATGAACACTGACCCCCATCTCAGACATAGAACCATGCAGATCTTTCAAAGTTATTGTTGGATTTACATATGTACATCCCAAATCGGTTTCCTACTTGCCCGGCTTCTGTGTTTCGATGGGCGACCTCATCTGGGTTGAGTTTGGATGGTATATGATACGTCTTCCACTTCTTAATGATGGATTCCATCGTACTCAAAGGTATAATGAGTGGGCTTGAAATGTTACCTTCTCCTGAATGGTGCTTCTCCAGCACCACTTTGTCTGACTTCTTCCTGAAGTGATTTATGGTTAATTGGGCAAAAGGGTTTGAATACTTGTGCAACTGAGATCATGGTTTTGGATTGGGGATGATTTGAGATGGTGAACAGTGCTCTTGAAGACCCAGATGGAAGAATGAGATTGAAGAGCATGTGGGCATTGGTTCCACAGGTGGGAAAAAAAAGAAGAGCAAATAAGTGGAGGTGAGTAGTGATCCTGGATTTTGGTAGTTTCACCAGAAGGGGGTTGATGGTGGACCGTTTGTGCCATGTAGAAACCTGAGGGATCAAAGCGTGGAAAGAGCAGAATGTGCAAGACCAGAAAGCAGGTGGTAGAAGACCACCAACCTCTCTGTGATGGTGAAGTTGTAGACCCATAGACTCAGCTTCATTGCGGGAGATTGCAATAATCTTGAAGGCCATTGCACGGCGTCAAGCTGAGCAAGATGAGGCAGGGGAGCCAGCTCAGAGGTTATAAGCAGCACTCCATCAAGCTGCAGATGAAAGCCTTGTCGGTGGATAAGAGTTCAGTTGTGCTATGGAAGGACTTTCTTCGATGGAGGATGGCTAGTTGGCAGCTGGCTTTGGAGGCCAACTTTAAAATGTGGTGTATTCAAGAAATATCATGGATATGAGTGTGGATGTTGTTCCCTAAAGCTCAATTTGCAGCAGATACATCATGCTAGATACAGATCGACACTCATTTTTCACCAGCAAGACTAATTCTTAATTCTACGTTAAAGCTCTGCAACTTGTGATATTTCATTCTGACACTGACACATCAGAATGACATTTGCCATCCTATTATCTTCATTAATTGGAAATGTACCACGTTTTGCTGCATTGGGATATTTAAATTTACCAACAAATTTTCAGATCACTTTGTATCGATTCCCTCCTGATCCAGCAAAAACAGAAAGAATGGGTGGTGAAAGTTTGACATTGATACTGGAAAGCGGGTAGAAATTTCTGTGAGGTAAGATTGATCCTATGTAACATTTTTCTGGAGCCTATATTACTCGATTACCCAATGCACATGAAGCGAATACTGGGGTTAAGCAATCACTCCATTGTCTGTCCTGTTTATGATTGAGGACCATCTTGATTTCAATTGATTGTTATATTTTTAACATGAATTGGAAAACGAACTTGTAGTTTAGCAGTACTTTGGTTTTGAATTTGTCCCAATTGCGCATGCTAAAAGAAGTGAAATGATTTTTCTTTTTTGTCTGTCTGCCTGGCAGTCAAGCCAAATTGAAAATCATTCCAAACAGGAAATTTATTGTTTTTAAATATATCATAAAGGACACAAACAACAGGCATGAATAACAAATGTAACATGTTACATAAGGTGGTGAAAAGGCGCTGCATCAATGGCGGTAACCTTCCGATGGTTTGTTTTCTCTGACCTTTAAAATCCTTATTTTATTTCAATGGAATTATATACAGGGTGTCCCAAAAAATATTTACAACTTTTCATCTGCAAAGAGGATGGTCATAAGTATAACATATATTTTTTAAAAAGATATATGGCTGGATAGAAATCTGAAGGTTGAAGTTTATTGTACCAATGTCAAAATTGCCACCAAATTTAAATTTTGGTATAGAATCGTCGTTTTCTTTAGACCACATGTTGGACGTAGGCTCCACGTTGTCCGATCACTGCCTGCAAACGCGTTGTCATGTTCTCCATCACTTTGGGAAACGTTTCCTGAGGAATGTTCTGGATTTCTCGGTGGATGTTTTCCTTCAGCTGATCAAGAGTCTGAGGCCTAGGGTTCCATAGATCCTGTCCTTGAGATACCCCACAGAAGAAGTCTGGAGGAGTAAGGTCAGGGGAATACGGTGGCCACTCAACGTCTTCGTAGAGGGAGATAAAGCGGCCCTCAAAATGTTGGTTGAGAAAACGCCTTGTTTCCCTGGTGTATGGGGCGGTGACCCATCCTGCTGGAACCACTGGGTTCTCATCTGGATCAGGTTGTTTCTCCTACGGGCCTGAGTACGTAGCTCAGGCAGATAGAATTCCTGAATCATTTCGCGATAGTTCCTCTGGTTTACCGTTCAAGTGCGTCCCTGGTCATCTTCAAAGAAGTATGGACCAATTATCCCATACCAACCAACCGCACCCACATGGTGACTTTGAGAACAGATCGAGGCACCAGTTCAGTTGATGCATTACCAGGATTTTCAGTTCCCAGTACCGAAAGTTTTGCTTGTTTACCTCCCCGGACAAGTGAGCATGGCATTCGTCCGTCATGTGAAGTTTTTTGGGAAGTCTGCATCTTCGTCAACTTTCCTGAGAACCAATTTGCAAAGTCTAGTCGTTTGCTTTCTGTTGATGAGTAAGCACGTTTCCTTTGAATTTTGTTATGGAAAGGCATGAATGTCTTGGCGAAGGATCCTCTGAACGGTGCTCTTATGAATGTTTGTCTCGGCAGAAAGTTGTCAATCGATTTTTTGGGACTCTGAAGACCGCCTCTCCACCATTTCCACATTTTCTTCACTACGACCTGTCCTCTTCTGACCACTGTGACCCTTGTGAAGGTCACAGTGGTTCCCACATTGGTAAACTTTGCGATGGTGCACTTTATTGTCCGAAAGTTTGGTGCATGGCGCAAGTGGATACCGAAATGTCTCGAGTAAAGACGTTGACCTGTATGACACTTTTCGTCTGGTGCCAAAGTTCAACATTTTCGTCCGTTGTTGTACGGTCAGTCTTGGCATTTTTCTGGGCTTGCTTGGTATCAAAATAAACTTCAGGGTCTCTGCAACAAGAAATGAAGCATTGTGACAAAATTACTGCTTTTTTTGGATCAAACGAAGCATTTTAAAAGTTGTTATTTTTTGGGACACCCTATATACTGTAGAACACAAATCGCCTTTCTGGCATTTTCAAATCTTCCAGTTAGCAGTATTTAGACAAAATATTACGGCATTTTACGTTGTCACGACAAATTAAATTTGGCGCTCGTAGACCCTGCCCATGTCCTTTTTTTCTCAAGACTGTGCAGGGTAAGGTATTCTGTGAACTATTTTTCATAAAGTTTCTTTTTTTTGTGTGTTCACTCTGGAGAGGCTCATTTCGTTGAGGTGAGAATGGAAAGCTTCATACTGATAAACTAAAAACGAAATTGCTGTCCGACCATGTTTGCCTTCAAGCTTCCTCCTAAATTATGACAAACACCATATTCAAAAAATAAATAACTCTTGATCAGATTTATGGCTCAGTAAGAAAATATGAGCTGAATATTTTTGGTGGAAAAGATGTTTTCAGATAATGGTATGTACATTCCTGGATTTATCCATTTACATTGTATGTCCATCTTTTTTTAATCACTTGGGCATTTTAATATATTTTAATTGTTACACTTTGTCTGCTGTATAATCAATTTATACCCTCATGTGTTTTCATATCTGAAAATTGCTCAACATCTTTTGAAGAAGTGACTGTGCAATAACTTCCTCAGGAAAATGAATTACCTGCTTGAGAGACAAGAAATCCACAAGATTCGAAGAAGGAATTCGAACAAATAAAGGAAACTATCTACACAATCTAACGAGCTTTTCCTGAGAAGCAAAAAGGCAAGTCAGGTCTTTGAGTAAAATTCTGAAACCCAAAAGGAGGCATGAAACGAAGATTTCTGAAATGTTGTTGCGTCAACGGCTCAACGAACATAAAGTTCATTGCAGCGGGAGGTTTGAAATCCCATGATGTACCGAACAGTATTAAGTCCTGTGGAGACGTTCCGAATTCTGGTGGACTATGCACGTGCAGTTGAGGAGACACGAGAACCTGAAAGCTTTTGTTGAAATCAACATGTTTATTTTCTGGAACCAAAGAGAGAGAGAGAGAACCAGTGGATGGTGATTGCGAGGAGATGGCAAGTTGGGATGGGAGGAAGGCAATGCAATTAATAAATAATTAATTGTATACAGTGAGGTAAAAAATGAATCCAGAGAAACTAAAGTGCCTCACTGTGGATTCAACCATAGACGGGAAAGGGACAAAACTGGGGAACTCCGCCCAGGTGGTAGTGGGTGGAAGGATGGGCGCAGAGCAGCGATGAGATGAGCAGGATGATGAGACAAAGGCACATGGGCAGGGAGACGAGTGGGACAAGGGAGGAACCACGAAAAGGCAGGCAGGCAGGACGACCTCTCCTCGGCAGTCTTTTCTCCTGTTTTACCTCAGAACCTCACGAACCTCAGATGTACCATACCGCTTGATTAGCTCCTCCCTCTTATCCCCGGGCAATGCTCCACCCCTTGAAGGCATCTATAGCTCCGCCCCTCCTCTCTTGCACTGTCTCCCGGTGCCCCTGGTAGATGTTCACAAAGGGGTTATACGTGCAATTTCCTTAACTTTGATCCCAAATTGATTATTATGATGCACATTCAAACAAGACGATCCTTAAGTTGACGTGTCCCTACTTACTACATCGGGATTGGCTAACCACTCGTACACAGATCTTGCTCCTCTATACCTTCATATCTGTTCTATGGTGATATCTAAACCCTTCCCCATCCCCCACCCCCAAATGTAACAATATTCTCGACAGATCAACTGATGGTTTTGGGTCACAGTCAACATGAGGTAAACGTGGTGAAAAAGCACAATGAAAATATCATGCAACTACAATCTACCTTGTAGAGCTTGTGCATTATCAACTACATCTTTCACAGAAATCAACCTTTGCTAGTATTAATGACTGAGAGGAAGAATGGAACTGGTTTTATTTCAGACTGGAATTGTTGAGGAAATCTGACTTCATGTAGTTAAAAGTGCAGGCCATGAAAACTGAATAAAGGGAATGCTGTTTTTCCCTTTAGATGAAATGTTTTTGAAAGCAGAGATGGATTATGATGGCAGTCATGCTTTCCTTGGTGATGTAACTCAAACCAGAATAAGGGAAATGATCTAGTTACTCGTATTTTAGTGTTCATGTTGGCAGGCTTTATCACCAGGTGGATGCAATAATATCTGATCCATTTCACTGGTAACTCAGTTGATGGAACCCATTTCAACCATAATATTTGTAAATCATTGGACTGCAAGTATTGGCAGCTAGTAATCACATGGGAAGTGCAAATCAAGATTTGTGGAGGAGTTTTGCTATTGTACACTGCAGCGAATCTTTAATTGATAAACAAAATTCGACATTCTTGTGATGCAGCTTTGTATCTTTACCGTATTTGCGACGTTCCTCATGTCATTCTTAATTTGCAGGCTTTGTTTGGTAAATGGAAACCAGATCACTTTATCAGATATTAGAAAGTTCAACTTACCATTAGGAAATGAGTATAGAACCTGTAAAGATGTTTGCAGCCTATCAGAAAAATAAGGATCTGCACCGAGCATCTAAATTAGGTGAGAGTCTCTTAAACTTATACACTTTGTAAAAATGAGGCCTTCATCCTTCAGTTGATTAAATAGCCTCATGGTCAAGTCGAGTCCAATGCTTGGTATTTCTTTGGTTATATTCTGTATTATCTGGCTTGAGATAGGCTGTTGGGTGTAAGAGGTGACAGATGTTTACTTACACCAGCATGGTTTTTAGTTCCTCACGATATAGTTTCACCTCATGTCTAGCAAGCATCCTCTCATGAATCGGAGCAAAATTATTACGGCAGTCTTTGAGGAAAATGTCTCGCTTACAAAGTTGCAAATGGGTATTCAAGGATATTAAAATTGGACAACGGAATAAGTTGTGCTGTCACCCACTTCAGTGTCCATATTCAAGAAGAGCTTCTTGAGAAAGGACCCATTTATTCTTCAATCTCAGTTCATGCAAAACTGTCTTGAGAATCTATTCAGCTATGTTCATCAAAAAAAATAAAAATCCAGTATCCTCAATTCCTCACCAATCGAGTTAAAAATGTCCCAAACATGATAACTGTGGGTTGGTTCCTAAAGCATCCCACCTTTTTGGAGTTTACACAAATTCACTTTGCGAAGCTGAAATGGCGAGAGTCTCCCACCTTTCAGGTTATGGTGTTCCACAGATAGAAAAACAAGATCAGCGCTGTGTGATGTGTCTTGAGAGTGAATGTGCAAGTGTTGAATTTGATGGATGCTTGCATATGAAGAAAATTGAAGATGTATAAAAATATGAATATGGCTATCTTGCATCTGTCAAGTATAGAAAGAAGTACAATATGGCTGGCTATCTTACATATTGAAATGGAAGACCAAGAAGGAATTCGAAGAATTAAAGGACAAAGATGGAGTCATCAGGAGGAACCTGGATAGAATTCGGGTTTCAGCCGCTACTCCACTCCCCTCAAACCCATCCGGGCGTAGCCAAGTGGGCCTTACAGAAAAACTTCTGCAAGAATTCACTTCAGAGAGAGAGAGACAATGAAAGAGAGGAATATAGAGAGTAAAAGAGATGAAAAAGAAGAAAAAGCAAGAATTAGAATGAATAAAGAGAATTGTGAAAAAAAAAAATAGAAAGTGT
Source organism: Eptatretus atami (assembly GCA_035128595.1). NCBI lineage: Eukaryota > Metazoa > Chordata > Myxini > Myxiniformes > Myxinidae > Eptatretus > Eptatretus atami. The sequence continues at coordinate 68,008,298 of CM068957.1, read as the reverse complement.
GAAAGGAACAAAGAACAAAGATGTCAGGAAGAACCCAGACAGATAGATGTCAGCAGTTACTCCCCAGGCTCAAACACAGCAACATGTACAAGCTACCAGAGGTCTGCATGTGATACAGATTTGCTTTACTTTACCTGAAAAAGCAGAATTTATGTTTAGGTTATGTGAATATCAGTTAAGTGGAAAGAAATAATGAAGGGAACATTTCATTCAAACGTAGCAAGTCTGAAGCTTTGTTTTCTTGCTATACGATTAAGGAGTGGTGTTAGATTTTGTGGTGTTAGACTGAAAATATATGCAAAGAAATAGAGATCTTCACAAAGAGACCATCAGTAAAACAAAACCTGGTGGGAAGCTTGACAGCAAGAGCATGGAAATGTGCAAGACAGTGAAGAATCTAATGAGGAGAATTGAGTATCATGATGTTGAATGAATATTTGTGTTGTTGATGTGTACTCTATATTCCACATTTATAGCTGTCCAATGTCCACTGGGGGAGGTTGTGTGTATGTGTGTGTGTGTGTGTGAGAGAGAGTCATGCTTTTTTGTGGAGTTCTGATGTGGAGTGCGATGCACCAAAACGATCATCATGTTCTCCTGAGTTGATTAGGCTGATTAACTACAAAAATCCAGAAGAATTCCAATGTTTTAAATGCACGCCATGTCAAGGTGTATGCATCAGCTTATCGGTCCTTCCACAGCAGGGCATTCTAATTACAAAATAAATAACTAAAAGAGTGATAACATTGTCACAAGCATATGTTGATTAATTGGGTGGTCGCTAGACTACCGTTATTCTCAGGTTTTCCGTCTGTCTGTATGTATGTAATGGACAGCTCTGGAGGCCAGAGGAGTCACCGATTTTGATGAAACTTAACTGGTAGGTTCATACAGGATCTAGTTGTATGCTTTTGAGCACCGTTGCTATGGACGCCACCGTTGCCCAGCAACGGGACTTTGAAATTTTTGAAAAAATCCGAAAAATATTTGTATATATATATTTTCGAAAATCAAAAATCAGCTTCCGCGATTTTATGCGGACTATAATCAACCTCTTTGTTAAAAATTTTCAGCCCGATCCGTCAAAAACTGTATGACTACTATGCAATTATATAGCGACCACCCATGGCGCCTACCGGCTTGTGTGTTAACTATTAATAATAATGAGTGTATAACTCTACCCTGGCCCAAATGCATCTGGGCTTGGTGAAAGGCAAGCTAACACTCAAGCAGTAAAGCAGGCGGGTATGCTACAAGACCGTGAAGACCAATGAAAATTTGGTATAATGGACGAACAGGCTCATTGGTATGATATTTAAAAAGGGGCTATACACATTTTAATGTTGTTTTTTGGTTGTTCGCACGATTTTCTCATCACAGTTCACCTTGCTAACAAGATACTGCAGTTCAAGGCTTCATTAACTTTAACGTATGCTCCTATACAGATTGGTGCCTATGATAAATAGGTAGCCAAACTCTGTCGACACCTGGTTTATTTTGAGCAGCAACGTTCTAGTGACAGAGGTACCAAGACAGGTAACCACAATGACAGACTCGGCATACAGCAGTCACAGTCACTGACACTGTCCTTCTACAAGTTCAGCTGTAGTGGAAATGACTTGCAATAATGCATCAGTCTTCAACCAGATTCACATCCAAAATGGATTACACAATTGGTGACTTCATAATATGATTATTATCGATATGACTACTACTGTTGTTACAGTTGAGGGCTAGTTGAAAAAATTATATCTGCTTTTGAAGTTGAAAGACTAACAACAAAAAAGAGGTTTTTAAGAAGTTTTATAATTTGCAGCAATAAAACATGTCTGCAGCAAACTTTATGGATTATTCACAAGTCTCAATGATACGTTCATATGAATAAAGTTCGGAATTGTCTTGCATTCTGGATTTCTAGGACAAGACTACAACTTCCTGAAGATGGAGCCGGGTGAGGTGGACTCCTTGGGCGAATCTTACGACTTTGACAGCATAATGCACTATGCACGCAACACGTTCTCCCGGTCCGTACATTTTGCTGATTTTTTTTCTTTCATTACATTGTTTCAGCAGTTAAGTCAGTTACATAGATTGTTTTGTCCTGTGCTTGCCATTGCTTCTGTCAGTATCCATTTTTGGAGTTGTCTTCATTATGATTAACTTAGGGCATTTTATTGCATGCTTTTCCTTTGTGAACCATCGAGTTGGAAATAATGTGATGCTGACACCACAGCTGGATGTAGAATTTTTAGGATGCAAGTCTGTCCTTGGTATGTATGCAGTATTTATCATGCTGCGAAGTTTTTGTCTGCTTTTCCTTCTGTTTACAATTATTATTTCATTTCATTTATTGCAGATTAGAAGATAAGTTTTGTTTTTGCCATTTTGCAAAATCTGAACTTGTTCAGGCCAATATAGTTTATTGTTGGTTCTTTCTTTACTTTTTCTTTTAAAAATAATTGTTGTCGTAGTTGGGGTGTGCCTTTCATTATCTGCAAGGCAGAGAAAGGTGATACATAATAGCATCATTCTATGCAGAACTTTTGCTTCTTTTCATCACTTGTATTGTTTCATTCAAATATCTTTGCCTGTTTTGGACAAAAATAATAGGAGGCATTACTTTACACCATGCCCTCGTACAAATTGTGCAAATTGTTCTTTGCATTATAAAGAATGCTTTATTTAAGGAAATATTCAGCTGGAAATGTTAGAAACAAATGGTGCTGTAATTTTTTTTTGTCAACTTGGGCATTTTTCCCTGCCCTGTCCGGAGTGCTTTGGAAGCACAGTTGGACAAAAGCAGGATTGATGTATTGCTTAGAAAAATTGATAAATCTCACATGAAGGGTGAGATGCAGATTGTGGAAGCAAGTTTACTTTGCATTATACGTTCTTAGCTCACCTGGACTTTAGTCCGGTGAGCTTATGCGATCGAGCAGTGTCTGTAAGTCAGTTAGTCGTAAACACTTCAGTCATTATCGCTTGAACCAAACACAATTTTAATGAAACTTGGCCACAAGCTTCATATGTGATGCCTAACTAAGGTGTGTTAACCACATCAAATTCTGTGCTCATTCAGGGGGTTTGGGGGGGGGGGGTTGACCCCTTTAAAATAGGTATTTGCTCTCTTCTCTGAAACTACACACATGATTTCGATTAAATTTGACCACAACCTTCACCACCTGTAATGTATCAATGTATCAAAATTTGTTCACAGCATTAAAAAAAACAAAAAATCAGGGTCTGAGGGGGGTTTGCGGAGGGTTTGAGTGACTGTTGCTCCTTACTCAGGTGAGCTTCAGGACCTGTGGTCCTATTTTTTCCTTCAGCAGATCTTTGTCGTGAGTTAAGTTGCAGCATCACACAAAAGGTTTGACAAAACAAAAGTCTATATAAGTAATTATCCTTTCCCCTTCATGGTCCTCATTTTCATCTCATGGCAACATGCTGAAAGAGTTTATCTATCATTTATATGGTAGTTAACCACATCACTTGACTACTCGTAATTTTTTAATTGAAAAAAAAACTATCCTCAAACATCGATTAATGACTGCCTGTGAATATCTGCAAACTGTAGCAACAAGCTTGTCCAAACTGCATGAGCCGAGCGTACATGCAGGGGAAATGTCATGAAACCTGAGGGCTTTACAACCAGTTATATGAAAACTTAACTTATTTGTGATGATGCATGTGAAATGTTTGTGAAGGTAATTGGCACGATCACATTTATAACTTCTCATGTGACTAAAGACTTGTTTAAATGGGTTCAACAAACTTCACTTATTGCATATGTGTAGTCTTTTGCTTTTTATCTTTGGGCATCTGCAAATGTGGGAATTTTAAAATGTGACATTAATTTTCTTTTTAAACTCAACATTTCACATTTAAGGGCAATTTTTTTTTATTCTGAATGTTTTGATTCATCTCTCGACACTTTATTTTGTCAGAGTGCAATGACTGGCTGTGTCCTTTTGATAGACGTTTTGCTTTAATGGTAAAACATTAAATTCAAATCAAGTTTATTCAACAAATTTTTTTTTCTCATTGTTAAATTAGTTAACCTTGTTTTGAGTACATAAGCATTTATAGATCACAATGTCAGAGCACAAAGTGTCCATTTTACTTTGGAAACAGCTTCTTTTTTCCAACCAATTATTTTTAATCCTCATTTTTGTTGCTGTCACTTGATCAAAACCACTTTTTAATAAATGTGCATACTTCCAATTGTTTTTTGCTCAAAGCAAAGCATATGCAATGCAATGAGGGATTGGGTTTATGCTATTTTGTTTGCATCAGCCCTGAATGTGAATAATGACTAACATTTTTTGTAGCCTGGTTAATAAGTCCAAGGTGTGCTCTCACGGTATTTCAGAGGAATCTTCCTGGACACTATCCTACCGCGGCACGATGACAACGGCGTGCGGCCTGCTATTGGACAACGCACACGCCTAAGTCAGGGTGATATCGCACAGGCACGCAAGCTGTACCGCTGCCCAGGTGAAACCTTAAAAGTTGTTTTGCACTTCCATGTGGGCCTTAGCCTGTGGACCGACACGTGCATTTACACATCTAGAGGTTTACTTGGATAAATACTTTTAAAATGATACTGATTGACTATGAATGGCCAAATGTAAATCAAAATCATATCCACAATACTTGTTACAATTGGTAACCTTTTTCATGTTATTTTGACAAGCTAAAGTATTACAGTAGATTTACCATTTCCTTTTAGGGATCAAACATTTTAGAGGTATGATAATCATGAATCCTTTTTCACTATAAATATGTCACCTGGTTAAGTCTACCAATTTTGTCAAGCAATGAGGTCAAGACTAACGAGGTTCATATTGACAGTCCCTTTCCCTTGGTGAGTTAGCCTTGCTTTATCCTTCCTTAATAGTGTTGCCTTAATAGCCTGCAGGGAGGTACACATATATCTCAAAGGCTGCACATTGACCTTATTTAAAGTCCTCACACTGCAATTCATTCCAACAGTAGCAAACATTGCAGCCAGTCTTTATTTTTTTATCCCCACAGTCTGTGAGAGTGAATAAATAAGGTGTATTGTTTGAATCTGGCAGAATAGAAAACATTAGTTGGCCAGGATTTGTTTTTGATGTGCTCAGTCATTTCATCAAACAGTTAGTATTGTGAGCCCAATTGCTTTGTTTGGGCAGGTGTGGGCATGGCACAAATACCTTTAGGCCTTTTAAGTCTTTGCCAGAAGTATCCTTTGAAGAATGTGAATAAGGTGATTAACAACTGCGCGTAGAGCTAGAAAATTGGTTTGATTCTGTCTGCCAAACATTTTTTTCATAACCTGAGCCGATGGCGTTTAAATTTCATGCCGAATGAAGTTTAATTCTGTTGATTTACCCTTTGTATTTATCTTTGAATATGTAAAGCAGCATACCGTTGCTAATTAAAACTCTCTTGGGCAGAATTTGGTTTAAATGCTGTCAGAGATTACTTCAAGAGTCGACCATCCTTGGGAGCAGTATTTCTGTGACTATCTATCCAACGATGTTGTGTCTACTTGAATCCATTCAGCAACCACTACAGAACTGGGAGTTCAGAAAAGATCTCGGCGCAGTGCTTGTTGAAGCTGGAATGCACTTTGAATCCTGACTTGACTCGACTTGACTTGACTGAGAATGTTATTGTAAAAGATGTCTGTACTAGCTCAACAATCTGTTGTGGTGATATCTGCTGAAGAAAACCCGTGCATTGCTCACGCATTTTACTTGGATTATATTTATTTACAGTCATAGCTTAGGCATATGATTTGGCAAGTATTTTACAGCAACACCAGCTTGTATAACTGGATAAAAATGATGCAAATACATTACGTTTTTCAGCATCATCTTAGAACATGTGATTGGGTATAAAATAGAGCAGAGAGATTTACTATCTGTGCGTCTTGGTCAGTGCCATCATGAACCTATAAATACACATGAAGAATAAAACCAACATTGGCACTTGAAAAGAACACTGCTATAATGAAATTTATTTGCAGTGTTAATGAAAAATTGCACTGTCATTCGGTGCAATAAGACACTTGCATCAATATGGTATTAGTAGGATCGCAACTTTTGGGTTATTCCGAATAGTTTGTTTTAATTTTGGGTTATTCTGATGTGATAGTTGGCGTATGTGCATTATTACCCACCAACTGGGATGCTGATATGTTTCTAATTTTGTCCCATTTCAAAAGACTCTTCCATCAGAGCGTGTGGTTTCATAATTTAACTCGTACCAAGTCCACTGTGCCTTGGCGAACAGGTTGAACTGTAATACACAATTGCTCTTCACTCATACTGGGTCATCTAAGAACAAAAGCTTGCAAGACAATAAGATGCACTGCAACCAAATTATATTTGGCAACATCCCATCCAATAATTATTTCATTTTTGACTATACCATCTGGGAGAAGGATTTTAAATTTCTGAGTTTGCCTGTACTTTTTTGGCATGTTTACAAATGGAATTGTTCATGGATGTTAATCTTTATTTATTTGTGAAGCAATATCACTTTGATTTGTCGACATTGCTTTCAAAATTCTACTGTGGCTTAATTTTCATCTTATTTTGCAAACTTGTATGTCCAGACAAGTTTTAGAGTTTGGGGTCATTTGGCTTGCAGGTGTCTTGATAATGCTAGTTAGTAATCATTCTCCTGAGAATAAGATGTCCTTCCACACCCTCTGGTGTTCATTGTTATATTTTATTTATTTATTTATTTATTTTGCCTTTGTCAATCTAGGTGATTGTTTTTTGCTTTTGTCAACTCTTGCCATGCCTTACTTGTAGTTCTGGAGATTTGGGTTGGTCTTTTTGGTGTTCCAATCTGAATACCGTATGCAGCTCATAAAGTGTGCTACATTGATATAATGCACATTGTTTGAATTTGCTGACCTCCCACATTCACACTGAAATTGTTTGTTTGTTTTATTTGTGAGCATATGCATATTGGACAAGGAGTCAATAACTAGTTAAGTTGTTTTGCACCAATTTCTGGGGGACAGAGTTGTACTGCTTAGCCAATGCCCCCTTGTAGTTTTGGGCAGGAATTTTGGAATTTGGTCACGATGCCGGTGATACCTTGCCTAGCCTTCATCAAAAGACACCGTGGAATATTTTCAGTGTCCAACAACTAATGCTTGTATATGGGTAACAGCTTAATATCCATCTGAGGGATGGTGCACTGATTGATGCAATACCCTTCTTGCAAAGCACCATTCCCACAGTTTATAGTCTGGTAAAGAATAAAACCAAAATAAGCTTAAATAGTGAATTGTGATAATGAAAAATATAACTCATTTTAATTTTCCAAAAAGATGAAAATTCAATAGTTTGTCCACTTTTGAGATAAAAAAAAACATTTTATAATTTTGAAAGAGAGGCTGTTGAGAGGTGTTTTAAAACATCTCTCTCTCTCTCTCTCTCTCTCTCTCTCTCTCTCTCTCTCTCTCTCTCTCTCTCTCTCTCTCTCTCTCCATAATATTGAGACTCATGGAAGAGTAAGGTGACAGAGGGCATGAACTGATAGTAGGGCAGTGGAGAAACTTGGATACAATAAGCAAGGAATGAACAAATTGGAAAGAAGGAGCGGGAAAATAGTACTGCGATCTGTAAGTGAGAGGGTTAAGCTTGGCAGAGTAGCTAGCTATCGTGTGCAGCTTATGGCTGCTGGTTCCATCATTTTCTGGTGATGCGACTGTGCTGCTGATACAGTGCCCTCTATTACCAGTACACTGTCACTCATTTTGCTGACCTCGGAAGGATGACAGACTGAGTCAACCCCACCTTGTGTCAATTCAATGGCCAGCAGGGGCTCAAATTCAAGACTTTAAGATCTTAAGCCAGCCATCTTAACCGTTAAGTCAACACCAGGTTTCTTGGCGGAGTGAATGGGGGCAATATCGATTGTGGGTAAGGATGAGGGATGACATGAGATGGTTGTGCAGAATGGGAAAGTAAAGCTGTTTTGAAGATGGTTCCACATATCTGGGAGAAGCTAGGAACAAAAGGGTTGGTGTTCAGCCAGCCAGGATTTTAGAAATCCAACCAGCAGTGGGTTACTGCAAGAATACATGCATCCTTGAGTTGTTGGGAGGGTTGCAGGGCTGAGAGCTATGAGATCTGAGGGAGCTAGACTCGAGGAGAGGTGATAAAAATGGAGAGGCCACTGACCTCACATCAGTGAGAGCAGCATTCAGGTAATAGACAAAAAAAATGGAAACACCAATGTAAAGTCACCATGTATGGGTGTTGGGCCACCACGAGCGGCCTGTATGCACCTTGGCAGAGTCCACCAGCATCTGGAATTCTGCAGGAGGGATGTGGCACCATTCTTCCATGAATCAATCGACTCACACTTGTTTGATGGAGGTGGAAAACGCTGTCTCAGGCATTGTTCCAGAATATTCCATAAATGTTTGATTGGGTTTAGATCTGGTGACTGAGAAGACCATAATGTATGGATAACATCAGTGTCATGCTCATCAAACCATTGGGCGACCACACGTGCTCTGGATGGGGGCATTGTCATCCTGGAAGACACCCCTCCCGGCAAGAAAGAAATGCTGCAACATGGGGTGAAGATGATCACTCGATACCATTGAATAGCAATTGGCTTTGACCTTGTCTTCTAAGGGAATGACTGCACCCAAACCATGCCAGGAAAATGTGACCCACATCATTACAGAACCACCAGAACCAAGCACTGAGGGTTGTCAAATTCTTTAGGTTGGTGCCACATGCACTCTGTCGAGAACATGGTGAAGGATGATTCATCTGACCATCTCACATTTCTCCACCACTTGGTATTCCATTGCCTGTGCTCTTTGCACCACTGGGCTCGTAAATGTGCATTGCAAGGTGTGATTAGTGGTTTGTGCACTGCAACCCGACCGGTATCCCATTCTGTGGAGTTCCTGACGGACCGTTTTTGATGAAACTGGCTGCTCGTGCCCCAGGTTAAAATTTAGTCAGTTGATCTGCAGTTGCTCACCTGCTTTTCCTTGCACTTCAAATTGATGCACGGAAATCACAATCCTGGAGTATGCACCTCTGCCCACTGTTTCCCTTTTGCTGATTTCTTTCCCTCAGAGTTCATGCCCACATCATCTTAGAGCTCAGACACTTGCTCATAAAACATCAGCAAGTTGAGCTGTCTTTGTCACCAAAGCTACTACCAAACGTGTCTCACCAATCGCCTCTTTCAAAGTCACTGAGGTCTCATCTTGCAGCCATGGTAGCCATAATTATAGGCAACCAGGCCTGCGCAGCATTTTTATACATGACCCTAAGGATGCTGGGGTGTTATTTGCTTAATTAACACATGGACCACACCTGTGTGGAAGCCATTGCTTTCAATATACTTGTCAATCATTTACCCAATTTTTTTTTTTTTAATCCACTTCCTGTACCTTGCTGTTCAGCCTCATCACAGGAGATTCCAATAATTTTGAGAGCGATAGATTCCACAGAGTCCAATAGAGATTTTCACTTCACAACTCATTGGCTTCGCAACCTTGTGACACTGAGACTACAACAACAACCACGACCTCTTTGGGAGAGCAGTACTCCATTGAGCTATGGCCAAAGGCCTTATAGACTGATTATTTCTGATTTTTCAAGGAAAAACTTGGAATGACGCAGGGTGGCTGTGGCTGGTTTTGCAGGCCAGCTTTGTTATATAATGGGTGAGGTTATCGCTGATTGGTGAGGCCTTGAAGGTCAAGAGATTGAACCTCTTTCAATGGCTGACCGTGGAAATTGATAGATGTGTTAATTTGACGATCCTTCTGGAGCGACAGAGTAAGCGAGATTTTGCAGGATGGACGGACATGTTGCATTTATCAGACCAGCATCTAAACATTTCCAGATCAGCAGGGTGATGAAACTGCTGTCTGCCCATCAGTGAGTGGGATGGAGAGTGTATAATTGCTTCCTAAGCCTCAATAACACCCATCTCATACTCTAGTTATATTTAGCCATTTCATTTGGCAGAAACTACAAAATGACATGAGTGAATTGTATAATATATCCCACAAGTCAATGATCTATGATGTATAATAGCTCGTACTAATGTTCAATGGGTTATCATTGAAGTGAGTGTTAAATAGGAATTAGGATATATATATATATATATATATATAT
>CM068957.1:67972096-67984906 GCA_035128595.1 Eptatretus atami | reverse complement strand
AAGAGAGGGGCGGAGTCGCGGAAGCAACAGTGGGACAGCAGACATTTTAGAGATCTTGGGAAGGACGAGTGGAGGCGGTGACGTGAAACATGGTGACAGATGGGACATTACAGTGGACTTTCAGGAAGGAAAAATCAGGGATATTGAAGGGTGTTTGGATGGATTAACTGGGTAGAAAAGATCGAGGATTTGGATGGGTGGAATATAAGAGTGTGTGCCGAACAGGCTGTTTGAAAGCCTGGCTGGGGGGGGGGGGGGGGAGAATGGATTGAACAGAGCGATGGGTGTCTCATGCCCCCCCTTGCTGTGCGTTGTGTGTTAGCTCTCACACGAGCCTCGACAAGGTATACAAAAATGTTTTTTAAAAATGACGTTACTGGTTCCTACATATGTTATGCACAGCCTTCTTGTGAGCATATTTGTGCTTTTTCAGTGTTCCTATCTTCTTGATTTATCTCCCCCTGATTAAGGGAAAGCCTAAAAAGAATCCCGATTTATATATTTAAAAAAAACAAACAAACACGACCAACTATTAACAGATTGCACGAGTAATCGTAATGGATTATGGTTCCTGGGTTTCGGTACCTGCGTGCGGTTCTCCATTAGTTGCCAACACTGGTCACAGGTTTTTTGTTTGTTTGTTTGTTTGTCTTTTTTGTGTAATTTGTGTTGTGCTGAAGGGTTGAGTTCCAAATGTGCACACGCACATCTTGTTTTATTTTTCCCCTCTCTTATGTTGACAATCTCCACTGCAGAAGCAAAATATTCCACATCTGCCAAATGGTGCACTTTGGCAAGCACAAATTGTATCCTGCTGCAGGAACTCGCAAAAATATTCTGCCTGAAATATTAGAGAAAAATGTTTTAGGAAGGAATACAAAAATTTGGAGATCATTTTAAAACTTGCATGTTCGTTATGCTGTGAGGAAATGCATTTTACAGAAAATTTATACATTGACTCGTGTCTGAGCAATGGCCCTTCTCCCTTCAAAAACGAGTGTTCCAATTTTTCAGTTCTCAAATCCCATCGCTGCACCAATGTCGTCGTGCTTTCCAGGTCATGCTGGTTTTGTCGTAAAGTCTGCAATATGATCGGTGATCACACCAAGGTCGCAAGTGACAGCTTAGAACAGGAATTTGGAATTTTCCCAGGGAGCCTGCAATGGTCTTCTCTTGTGAAGGACAACGTAGGATCTTTAACATCCACCAGTAACTACTAGTTGACGGGATGCCGAGCTCAATGTCCACCAGAAGGTTGGTGGACTCGTTTAATGCAACGGCCGCTTCAAAGCACCGTCAACTGTCAACATTTTCTTCACTGTACAAGGCTTTATGTCCTCTGTTTGCATTCAACAGGCCCAGTATGTATACTAGATGTGCTTCCTTCAGGAGATGCTATATTGCTCACCATTTATGAAGATTTCGATTCTCAATGTAAAGGTTCGTTCCGTCAACGGACATTGCTGTTTGTTATACTGAATTCATTATTTGATGCCAGGTTGGAATACATCAGAATGTGTCATATCTTGTTCAATGTATACATCATGTTGAGAGCGTTTTGGCCAGGTTGGTTAGCTTTATCTGAATGCTTGGAGGAAGGGGTTTCCTGCTGCCCTGACAATATGGTAACTGGAGGAAGATTAATCCTTAATAGCAGCAATACGTTGTTTGTTACCCCACACACGTGACATGAAAAGCGGGGTTAAGCAATTGGTTCATGTCTGTCTGTTTGTCTACAAACATCAATTTAAGGTCAATAGACATCTTATTTGAATTGAATGTTATATTTTGAACACAAATCGGAAAATGAACCTGCCGTTTAACAGTACTTTGTTTCTGAATTTGTACATCCGCACATCCAGAGAGTAATGAAATAAATTTATTTATTTTTACTCTGTCTGCTTGCCTGGCAGTCAAACAAAATTTTAAATCACTAGAAGCACCCGCTCCCTCCGGGAGCCGTCAAAGGGGTCATGTTATTATATTTATGCCTATTTTACTCCAACAAAAAATGGTTGCGATCGGTTCAGCTGTTTTTGCGGTACCTGGGAACAGACAGACAGGGAACCTGATGTACATACATGAAGCAAAAACATGCATATAGCTTATGTGTATATACAATACATCATGGTTATATACCTGGTATTTCAATTGCACTGGGCCATGGACTAACACCCAGGCTTGAGGCCTGCCAATCTGTGCTGCTTCATGATTTTATGAATGACGGTGCATGATTTTGTTGGGGTGGAGTCAGGCCAGCTGTCTAGCCAATGGGTTTAAAGCAGTGGGGTGGAGTCAGGGCAGCTGAACACTGACACATGTATAATGTGGTATTTTCTCAGTCAAAAAGGGCATAACTCTGAAAAATTGAAATGCTCTGAAACTCAAACTTGTGTAATATGTGAAAGGGAATGGGGCAAAAAGTCTGGAAAACCACAGGTGGGATGGACAAACGGAGAGCAAACCTATAGTACCCCTCCACTCCCCCCTCTTATTAGTCCTCTACAGGTTTCACCGGAGGGAAGTCACAGCCAGAGGTGCTCCTGAAGGTTGGGAAATGCAAGGTCTGTACAGAAGCAGTGAGAAATTGAGTTATTGATGTGAAGTGCATCTCCACTACCAGGGCGTGGTTCAGACCTATCAAATCGGAGGAGACAGTAACCGGAAAGAGTCACCAAGGAGTCTGGTTTGTCCTGTGGGAGGAAGGATTCTGTGAAACAAATGATGTCTGGATTTATCGCAGTTGGCCTGGATGAGAGATGTCAGTTACAACGAATGAAGACCTCAGATGTTGAGATCCATACAGTTGGAGATGGGTGGGAGGAGCCATTGGGAGGATGCAGGATGTGTGTGGGGGGAGGGGGGCGTGGGGGGGGGGTCGGGGTCGGGGCAGGTTCAAATTGAACGATGACGAAACATCGGTTTTTAATGCACAATATCGTGATAGCGGAGTCTCACAATATGTGATGGACATACAACATCGATTATATTTTGAGTTGATTAGCTAATTATCTCACCACCTTGGTGATATATATATATATATATATATATATATATATATATATAATATATATATATTGTTACGGCTGTGAAATTCGCAAACCCCAATTAAGGGCCCGTAGGGAGATATCTCTAAGTACATGGTAGTTAGCCCAAACCCATTGTATAGAGGGAATTTATGTGATCCATTCGGCTGCGACACTTTGAGTTAGGCGTTTTTCTGTTCTATCTTTATTTTGAACCAACCACGTCTCAACCGCCATCACGAAAACAACCACGCCACCGCCACCATCTACGCTTCCACATCATCGCATCACCGCCACTCCCAAACGGCACCATACCCATCAACCCTCACCACCGAAAACCCTCCATCACCTTAAACCTCTCTCCTTCTACGGCCATTCCGCACCACCTGTGAACACTGAGCGTCGGCTGTCTCGGGGCCGTTCGGCGATTGGTGCCGAACGCACCAAGCCGCGAGCGCAAAATAGCGGCCTTTCCGAGGGAAAAATCGGATCAAGAACGCTACACGCCCACTTTTGCTCCGTCCAATTAGCAGCGTGGGCGGCTTGGCCCCGCCTCCAGGCGCATCTGTGTGAAATCGATATATGCAAATTCTAGGATCAGGGGAGATTCACGCCCCCTTTCCTCCGACCAATGGGCGAGCGTGGCTCCGCCCCGAGGTCATCCTGATCCGAATATTTGCATATTAGCCGCTCCTGCCGGCCTATAAGAAGGCGAGCGCAAGGCGAATGAAGTCAGTGGAGTCGGGTGGCGAAGTCATCGGTGTGGCAAAGAGTTGGGTTCTGGAGTCGGCTGAGAAGAGTTGCGGAAGAGGCAAAGGAGCTCGGGTCCGAGGCGAGAAGGACGACGGTCGGCGACGAGGTCGCGTTGGGATCGCTCGGCGCGGACCCAAGCCAGCCAGCCATTCTCCTCCCCAGGGCATCAACAATCTCCCTTTCCCCTGTGCTGAGATAGTGCAAAAGGGGCCCCGTCCCCCCCCCCCCACCCCACACGTGGTTGCCAACGAAACCCGCCAAGGAGCACGAAGTCGCGGCACCGCCGCGCAGCCACATTTGCGGCTCGTCCGCTAACGCGTCACGAGGCGCGGGTAGGACCCCCCCGGTCTCGCGGCCTGGCCGCTCCTCCAGGTCACGCGCCACATTTGGTCTACAGGCCTGTCTGCCCCCCTTGTCTTTGAGGGTGGCTTCTTTCCTTTGCTTTTGTGTAAATGTGTGTTGGCGCCGTCTGTAAAGTAGAACTGTATAAGTGTTGCCATGTGTGCGCGTAGTCGGTAGTAACTCTGGTCGTTGTTGCTTTTGTTTTGGTTGATATATGTGCATTTTGACTGTATGGCTGTATACGTTGTGCTTTCCGTGTGTCACGTAATAAATGGCATTGTGTGAACTGTTTCCCGTTTCGCTTCGTCTTTTCTTTATTGACCCTCCATCCTGCTTCACGTAAAGGGTTCGTAGTGGGTGCAAAATGCCCGGTAAAATATCTGAACGTCGAGGTCGACGATAACACCGCTCGGTATCCCGATAGTACGGAACGGGCCGCCCAAGCGCTCGTGTCCGGAGTCGACCTGCGGCGAGGTAAGATCGCCCGGTTTACCATCCGCGTGGTACTTAGGTAGGTCGAGTTTGGCGAACAACCCTATCCTACGCGGGTGGCCGATTGGCAGATTGTGGTGAGGTCGAAAGGCCCACCCGTGACTGCTCCGAGCGATAGGTCCCAGAGGGTCACGACTGAATTGTCCGTCGTGTGTGGCACGTTGCCTGGCGATCCGAGTTACGTGGCCGTCCGCACGCCGGCGGGCGCGAATTCGCAACAATATATATATATATTTTAAGGACTCCATTAGTTTTTGCGCATCAATGTCGTGAATCATCATGCGTTGTTTCAAAACGATCCATTGACCCGCCTTGGCGGAGGGAAAAAAATGAAAAATTAATGGACCCACTGACTATCAGATGGATTGACTGAAGGACATTGTTATGGCTCTAACAGCTCATCTCGCCTTCATAGTAGAGGAGCTAAAAATGGTAAACCGACTGGATGTGTATGAAGCCAGTTGAAAACAGAAAATGTTTGATGGACTCTTGAGTGGCAGTTAAAGGGGAAACTCCAAAACATCTCAAATAATGCAAATTTTGATGCCTTGGGTGGTGTATCGGTCTGACCACATCCCTCATGATGAAGAGACCATGAGTTTTATATCTCACATTCTTATATAGTCTTTGAAGTTTTCTACAGTGAATGTATGTTTTTGTATTCTGGTGTTCTGCCCAAAGGCAGGTCCAGTACTGCTGAATCAGTTTCTTGGCAAGGCTTATGCTGGGTGGTTTGCCTTTGCTTTCCAAGCAGTAGTTTTGGCAGGAATTTGGAATTTCTCCCATGGTGCCAACGATAGCTCACCTACTCTTTGCACAGTGACACCATGCGATATTTTACATGCACCACCTATTGCTGGCAGATGGGATGCCCAATTCAATATCCATCTGAAGGACGTCACACAGATTTATGAATCGCCCTGCCTGCGAAACACCGGGATGACAGTTTTAGCTGGGTTGGGATTCGAGCCCAGGCTATACGGCTTAGAGGTGTGTGTGCATAACTCTCGGCCATCCTGTCAGCCCACTGTGCATGTCCATGGCCTTAAATACAACGAAGTACAATACAAGAGTAAATCCTATAACATGACTTACTGAAGATAATAATGCAATATGAGTTACCCTGCAAGGAACTTCAATGCAAGGACAGGCCATCAAGTGTGCACAATGGTTGGTCATCAACCTATGGTTGTTTGTCCATGCTCTATCCTTTTCTTCTTCTTTTTTGTTTTTGTTTTGTTAAAGCTGAGCATCAAGCAAGGAAGCAGCACATGCCATTCTTTAAGTCTTTGGTATGACTTGGCTGGAGCGCGAAACACTGATTTCCCAGTCTCGGAGTGGACGATAGTTGTAGAAAATATAGACATAATAGAAAATCCTGCTACTTTCTGACCTGGATTGTGTCAAATGGAATCTTTCTGTGTCTGTTTGTGTGCAGATAATACTCAATTTCACCTCCATGGATGTCTTCAAAAGCAGACTGTGCTGGTATGACTACATTGAAGTGCGTGATGGGTACTGGAGAAAAGCTGATTTACTGAGTAAGGCCCAACATATTGTTAATTTTATTTCTCTTGGATATTTGTAAAAAGATGTTTATTACGTATGTGTAGAAGGAAAATGAAGTTTATTTTCATTTGGTTAATCTGGGAATAAAGCAAAAAACATGTGCTCCATCCAAGCTATGAAATGAAGGGTTTTATGTTTCAAAATACAAAGGCCAAGAAGGAGCATTACGACTTGGATAAAATATTATAACTTGATTCTGTCAAAATTAAAACTTCACCATTTTGTGTACATACTAAATATATGCCACCTTGGGATTGGGTGCAGCCACTCACCAAAGTTACACAATTGGGAGATAAAGTGATTATTTTCAATGAGAAGAACTCTGTTAACACTCAATGAGGATTCAAAAAGACAACATAATGAATGTCCTTGTTCTTTCGCTCTCTCGATTGTTATCACCCTGTGTCCAAATTGTTGTTTAACTGTTGGGTGGTCGCTGCTAGACTACCCTTATTCTCAGTTTTTCCGTCTGTCTGTATGTTTGTATGTATGTTTGTATGTATGTTTGTATGTTTGTTGGGTGGTCGCTAGAGTACCCGTATTTTCACTTTTTCCATCTGTCTGCATGTTTGTATGTTTGTATGTTTGTGTGTTTGTATGTAATGGACAGCTCTGGAGGCCAGAGAGTCAACCGATTTTGATGAAACTTGACTGGTAGGTTCATACCAGGATCTAGTTGTATGCTTTTGAGCACCGTTGCTATGGACACCACCGTTGCCTAGCAACGGGACTTTGAAATTTTTGAAAAATCATAAAAATTATTTTTTTCGAAAATCAAAAATCGGCTTCCAGGCTTTTATGCGTACTATAATCAACCTCTTTGTCAAAAATTTCAGGCACCGATCCGTCAAAAACTGTATGACTAGTATGCAATTATGTAGTGACCACCCATGTCGCCTACCGGCTTGTCCCAGTTGTCACTTTGTCATTGGCTGGAAGGAACAATTCTGGGCCAAGTTTTTCTGGATCCCGCTGGCCAGGCCTGACATTCGACTGGTATAAATTTGATTTGGCGAGGGTGCCGGCGATAGCTGACCTACTCTTCACAAAAGACACCATGGAATCTTAAACATCTTTAACATGTATGTCTATACTGTTGGATGGATCCCCTGGGTTCATGTTCATCTTGGTCGGTGCACACTTTGATGCATCACCCTGCATGCAAAATATCAGCCCATAGATGGATTTCATTCCATATTGTTTGGATTGCTGTAGTACTATTGCACTTTAAAATTTCAAAAACACATCAGTCAGCTTCACAGAACTGGGCAGAAAGATTGAAGTTAATTATAAAACGCATTTAAATCTCATGCTCTCATTCTCCTCTCCACAAAGATTGGCTTTCAAACCTCCCAGTTTCCTTCTCTGGCCAACTCAGAAGAGGGGCAATCTCTGGAGCTCCTCGGCCTCACAATCCATTTCAACTTGTCTTTGCCAGTCTGCACTGTTATCAATACTATTATGTATGTGTAGTGTGTATGTGGGGTGAAAACTTTTGGGTGACCTCCATATATACTGCACAAGAAAACAGTTACATAAGTACTTGCTGACTGGATCGACAACCCAGTACCAAAAGACGAGGACTCAGAACGTTTTATAATTATTTAGTCAACTTGTTTTCGTGTCTTTTGACTTTTATGAGTGCATCGATGTGTAATAAATTAGATCATTGACATTTAGATGCAGGTGGCTCTCTCTCTCTCTCTCTCTCTACTGCCCTAACACTCCAATTAATCTGCTTTTGCACATTTTCTTCAAATACCACATCACTTTAGAGCTCTATGTTGTCGCGTTGATGGGGTGGTCGCCAACGTGGCCCCACCGTGCCAAAGCGAATGAATGGAATCTGCACTCGAGCAGGGGGCGCATTTACTTCTCCAGACAGAATCCATATATTGCGTTTCTTTAGTAACGAGGGTTGTTCACTTCTCTAACTTAGGTTTCCCCGAGGGATTACTGAAATTGCTGAGATGGTTCGCTCGTGTGGGTGGTGGGAATGATGCGGACATATGTTCCTAAGAAAGAGGAAAGGTTTATTATGACGAGACAATAAATGAATACTGGACAAAAGATAGACTTTGACAATGAATAGCAAATAAATAAAACAATTACAGATGGGGGAATCTAAGGTGCCACAAGCACTTAATCACTCACACCAAACTTCTAAAATAATATATGGTCCTGTAGTGGGTAACACCTCCTAGGAAGGCATGACGTCAACAGGTTGTGAGAAGCAGAGCTCCAAACACAAGCTCCATCTGCTCCCAACTCTGTGTCCCTTACTTTTGGTCCCGTCATTGTCCATGTGCAGCCTTTATCACCTTCCTCGTGGTCATGCCCTGTGTCTTCGAGCATCCTTCATTCATGACCTAACACTGGCCAATTGTAGCATATTGCCCCTGCCAAGGCCATGTCACATGGGCAGCATTGTCTCAACGGCACACCCCGAATCAATGGCATGCTGCCTTCAGACCGCCAATGCCATCACACCCTCTGGGGCCTCATTATGGCCATGCTCCTGTATTCAGAGCACAGACCACGAGGGGGTTTGTGAAAAAAGCACACGACGCAGACGCATCAAGTGCCACTCATCCACTTAATTAGCCTGGGCCTTGACTTGTTATATAGAGAGAACATTTATGAATTGCACTTTCCTAGCCAGGCTCCACATCAAACTATACTGCCTCTCATGTAAAAATTGGACAACTTCACTCTTAATGGGTCCCTGGTTACATAAAATGGTCTAGCCCACGTGAGTACGTGGACCAAGCTAACTTAACAAACCCAGCTCGTTGCGTACCCCCAACCAATGTATCAATATTTTCAAACACTTTTTCTCTGTTGTGTTGCAATGTCATAACAAAGACGCTTCACAGTTTATAAGGTCAAAATAATGAATGGTCTTTATTACCCCACGTGTGTGAAGCGAAAAGCAGGGTTAAGCAAGTAGTTCACTTTGTCTGTGTCTGTCTGTCTGTCTACAGATGTCAGTTTATGATCGAGGAACTACTTGGTTTCAATTGAATGTTATATTTTTAACACTGTAAACCATGAATCAGAACACAAACATGCACTTTAGCAGTACTTTGGCTCTGAATTTGGCAATTTTTTTTTATGGAATCTCGTCCTGATTGCACATGCGCAGAGAAGTGAGGTAATGTTCTCAGTTTGGTTGCCTGTCAGGCAGTCAAACGAAATTGAAAATCATTCCAAATGGGAAACTTACTGTTTTTAAGGATGCCGTAAAGGGCACAAGCAACAGGCGCGAAGAACTAATGTAACGTGTTTAATAAAGTGTTGTAAAAGACGGTGCATCAGCGGCGGTAAACTTTCGAAAAAAGTTTTTTTTCTTCAACTTTTCAAACCTTTTATTTTATTTCAATTTAATTATATACTTGAACACTGTATACCACATTGCCTTATTGGTGCTTTCAAAAACCTTCCGTTTAGCAGTAGTTGGACAAAATATTACACCATTTTCCATCATCTCAGCCAATCAAATTTGCCGCTCGTTCTCTCAGCATTGGGGAATATTGACACTCAGACAAAACGGCGGCTCATAGGAAATGTAGATTGTGCTTGGAAACGCAATAAGCAAGAGTTTAAAAAAGACCCTTCCCATCTCCTTTTTTCTCAAGACTGTGTGGGGTCAGGTGTTCCATGAACTCTCCAGTTTGTGTTTGAATTTTCTCGTATAACTAAGGTGATCTTTCAAATGGTACCTATTACAGGTTTAGACATCATGTATACTCACGAGGTGGCGTCCATTTTGTTTTAAAATAAACGATTATATTATTGGCTCACTTTCATGTTCTTGTCCTTCATTGTGTTAGCTCATTGCTTGAGGCATTTAACCATGCATGGTTAATTTCCAAGAGTTTAATGTATGATCATAATTTCTGGACTTGGCAGTGTTGAATTTGTCTAGAGCTGGACAAGGAAATTACAAGGAAATTTTTATGCACAGGACGCCATTCGGCCCATCATGCCTGCACCACACCAACACCAGATTTAATCAATCCGTCGATACCCTTCACTTGCATGTGCAGCCTTTTGGTGCTGCACTGGTACTCATTTGCCGACTCGGAAGATGACAGGATGAGTCAACCCCTGGTGTTAATTCGGCAGCAACAGGGCTTGAAGCAGGACCCTAGGATCCTAAGCCCACACCCTAACTGCTAAGCCAACACCAGGTTAAATTATACCATATGAACCATTCATACAGACCATATAATTCGTAACCTCTTGTCTTGTCATGAGGATTATCTTGAGTTTGATTATTATTTCATAACATGAGTAATTTTGGAAGAAAAATTTTTTGTATGTACTTTATCCCTTTAGCTTTGAGGCCAACTTTTATTTTTGCTAAAATTGATTTTCATTTGTTCTTTTGATTGTGTTGTGCTTCTCAAGAAGTTAAGTATCCCCCAAAACTGACCTGCATTACTCAATTTTAAATTATTTGCCACAGTGCTTGTGCATGCAAATCATGTGTTATTTTTGTAAATCCCTGTTTTAGGTGTACAAATGTCTAAATATTGAGATGTATAAAGTTTAATCAAATGTCTCACCAAAAATTAATTTGTGTTTCTCAAAGTATGTAATCTTTATTCACATGTTGCAGTGACTTTCAAAACTAAGCAAGGTAGGACAAATTTGTGTCTCAAAGAATGCTCATCTTTTCCAAACAGGAAAGTTATTGTTTTTAAAGACGTCATAAAGGACAAACGGGCACAAAGAATGAATTTAACATGTTAAATAAGGTGGTGTAAAAGACGCTGCATTAACGGCGGTAAACTTCTGAAAATATATACATATATATATATTTTTTTATTTTCTCCAACCATAAAAATCTTGATTTTATTTCAATTTTATTATCTACTTGAACACTGTAGAACACAAATTGCCTTCTTGTCGAACACAAACTTTCAAAAACTTTCCATTTAGCAGTACTTGAACAAAATATGAGGCCATTTTACATCATCTCGACCAATCAAATTTTCTACTTGCTTTATCAAGCATTGGGGAACATCGAAATTCAGACAAAATGGCAGCTCGTAAGTGGTGTAATGGTTAGAGTGTCCGCTATGGATCTGGGAGGTCAGCGGTTCCCAACCCTGGCCGAGTCAAACAAAATACTTTAAAAACAAATAAATAAATAAAAAGGTGCATGCTGCTTCCTTGCTTGTCACTCAGCATTTAAAAAGCATAGCGTGCAGACAAACAACCACAGGTTGGTAATCGGCTTTGACAGGCCTAATGGCCTCCTCCTGCGTCAAAGTCCGTTGCAAGGGAACTCATATTATTATGATGTGCCTCCCCACAGTCGAAGAGGAAATGTCTGTGAATAAATATGACAGTATGATGAGTGTTTTGTTGGCTCACTTGATGATTTTGGAATGTTTTGCAGATGGGACTTCTTGTCTTTTATGGATTCATTGTTTTATTTTCATCGGTATGTTTGTGCCAAATAACCATGCTATTATTGCTTAACCAACCATTGTGACACACATTTTATTTTCATTCTGTTTGTTGGTCAATTATATAATCTGATGAAATTTTCAAGCTACACCGTGGCTTATTTGTCTTGAAACAACATTATATTTCTAGAATTTCATTTGAGGTATTCTTGAGCAATTTCAAGTAAGATAATGAACTCTTGGGCAATTTTTAATGAAAGGAAGGCTTATTTTTAATTTTAAACTTTGCTTAAGGAATGTGAGTTCCCTTAAAAGGAATTTCAATACAGGAGGAGGCAATTACACCCATCATACCTGCACAACGGTTGCCAACCTATGGTTGTCCATGCTCTATCCTTTATAAATGTTGAGCATCAAGCAAGGAAGCAACATGTACTTTAGTCTGACTGCCAGTGTCTGGTTTGAACCGTCGACCATCCAGACTCAAAGCTGACACTAACTTCGTATTGATATCCCAGCAAAATAGGATTTCATTAGAGCTGAACTATAATCTTGGTTTGCTTGTTAATAATCTCGGTTCGTGGCATGGACTGTTGTTCTCTTATGAACACTCACCCCCATGGTCCTCCAATACAATCTTTTAATCCGATTTACCATGTTATAGTCTGGCAGATAAGTGAAATATTTGGGGGAATTGTGCCTTTGATGATACAAGCATGAACTCTTGCACACTGTTAGATCATCGCCAAGGAAGATATTTAGCGTAATCAGGGCCTCACATAATTGTTCCTGTGGCCAAAATGGCCACCACCGGTTGTTATTTTCCAGTAGCTCAGTTCTAGACCACCTAGGATATTGCTTCTGGTGGCTAACTCGATACATTTTCAAGATGAGGAATTGCAGTCGTGACTGTTTATACAACATGCTAGCAATCCCCAAATACATATATCTAGCATTCAGGGAATATAACTAATAGTAAACCATAAATTTTAGTAGAGTTATGCAGTTTCCGGAATTTTCAGAATCAGCCATTGGTTGTGTTGCTGACTCATATTATGTTATGTGTATTCATTTATTTTGCTGCATATTCACACAGAACATCATAATAACGTCACAATGATAATCTCTGTTGTTAGTACAGCTTTTGTGTACTTGTGTACACCTAGTGACAATGCCTAATCTGCATGTATATCTGTATGCTTTCAGTT
>CM068957.1:67936134-67954999 GCA_035128595.1 Eptatretus atami | reverse complement strand
GCGACCCTACTTGCCATCATGTTAGTGGATGGTGTCAGCAGGTTGAATCAAAGTGACCAGAACCACCAATGACATTTGCCGCCAATGTGTTCAGTGAAGCATCAAGCCTGATTTCAATGAGTGCATTTCCCAAATATGGATTTACACAAATGAGTCATCTTCTCTTATCATTTTGGTTACAACCAGGTTTCCTGATAACTCTTGCTTCGCCTCTTACTCCTCCTCTGTCACACTTTTCTTAGCAATAACTGGGAAAAACCATGCATTATACGAACAGTCCCTAACAGAGGCAACTCTAAAAAAACACATCGCAGCTATAAACGATTCATAGAAACGGAAGAAAATCGAGCAAACAAAACTAGGGCCAATTAAGAGTGGGACAAAATTTAGGCCGAGCAGAATGTCAAAACCAAATCATTTGAAGCCAGCACAAACTATGAGGGACAAAATTAATATCAAAACCAAGTAACTCTCAAGACCAAAGTGGCTCTAAAGCAACATCTAACAGGTCTCAGTGGCTAAAAGTAGCTCGTACTGCATATGAGTTTACTCACATAAAGGTACAATGGGTGCTTCACAAATTTTTATGGAAATAAAATCATTATTTCCTTTTTCTTTTTACCCAAAATTACAAATGTTATTATATGTAGAAAATTAATTGATGAATAAATGCATCAATGTACTTTTGGCTTGGACACTTTCTTGGACACTTGGCTTGGATACAGTTTCCATCCTCAGCATGTCTCCCTTATAAGACCAAAAAGTCAACTCACCTATATGCTGCTATAACCAACCTCTTGAAAATGTTCACTTCCTTCAGCTGCTTGGCCTGATCATCAACCACAACCTCTCACGTTTTTTTTCCACTTTGCAGACCTTTTTTTTGCATGAATGTAGGCAAACAGAAGGCTGATGCTGAATGGTTCCTTGAGTGTTACTTGTATATCCTTGCTATGCTCTACAAGTATGCTGCTTTATTGCAGTTTGTTGTGTCACTGGCATACAGAAGTGGACGAATGTACAGAACCCAAGAAGGCAGGCTGTCAACAGATCTGTGTGAACACCTTGGGCAGCTATCGGTGTGCCTGTGACCCAGGATATGAGCTCGCTATGGACAAGAAAAGCTGTGAAGGTTTGTGCATCAGAGATCAAAGTTGTTTCTTTCAAATTAAAATCAAAAATCAAAAAAAATCTGAAGCTTACTTTGAACATTCCAGACTGTTTTCAAGATGAAATAAATATTAGAAAGTGGTGTTTCTCACCTTTTTTTTAAACCATGATGCCATGTTTTCTGCTCACATTCCAATGGAATGACAGTTAAGGTTCTTATTTAACAGTGAAAAAAAATCTTAAAACCCCCAGTGTTGCAAGATCCTCGGTGATCCTGATGGGTTTCAATTTTCTTGATATTATTTGCTTGTGGTTAAGTCTGCATGTGTGCTTTTTTTGTATGTCTGCATGTCAGGTGTATCCTTATTGATAAGGACCATGCATTTTGTATGCAAGACATGTGCCCAAAGAAGAGCCTGGTGTTAGCTTAGTGGTTCGTGTGGTGAGCTTGGGATTCTAAGATCCTGAGTTCAAATCTCACTCGGATGTTGAATTAATACCAGGTAGGGTTGACTCTGCCTGTCATCCTTCTGAGGTCGGCAAAATGAGTGCCAGCTTGCTGGTATCCTGCGTCGGAGTGGCGAACCATCCAGGATTGTGCCCAATAGCCAAGGAGACTGCTTAGGCAGCACCAATGCTCTGCACAGAGTATGGTCCTGATGGATGGATGGATGGATGTATTTTGTCTGCAAAACATGTACCCAAAGAAGAGCAAGGAGAAAGGCTGAAAGGTAACTTATTGATCGGGGCACCACAGTTTGACGCGAGCAAGCAAAAGAATGAACAGGGAAAGATGAGACAGGAGGGGAAGAAGTACAGTCACCTGTAAGTGAGAGGGTTGGGTTATGTCAGGTTAATGAGTAACCTAATAAAGCACTCCTCCCTGATTGTGGGTACAGAGTATACATGGTATATGTGTGGTATACATGAGATGGTTGTTGCACTGCTTGCTTGAAGCCCTGGAGAGAAGAGTCCAATTGAGCAGTATACAGAAGGCAGTTCCAAAATGGGTGAAAAGGTGAACAAAGGAGTGTAGGTGGATGCAAAGCCTGCATTTTGGGAGGACATCCTTGAAGGAATTGGCATGTTACTGGAAGAACACATGCATGCTAGAGGAGCTGGGGTGGATCAGATGCTTGAGCGAGCAGTTGGAGCTAAACTGGAAGAGACGGTCAATGCTTCAGCCTCATCTTGAGAGATACCAATAATGTTGAGAGCTTTAGATTTCACAGAATCTGGGGGGGGGTTACATTTGTGGTGCCAGCGATTTTTTTTTACAGCCTATATTTGAGTCCGGTACTACATAAAAGCCTTATTGACTGAGTATTGGTTACCATGCCCAAGGAGTTGCTGTAGCTGTATCCATCAAGCTGATTTCAATGATAATTGAGGTAATACCGGTCAACGAGCGTATTATGAGGCTAAGGATTCGTCACTCCTTGGGTGTCATTTCCCTGGTCTCTGTCGATGCTCCGACTGAGGTGAGTGATCTCAACATGAAGGATGCATTCTATGCCATGCTCGAGTCTGTGGTTGATCAGTGCCACAGGTGAGATAATCTTCTTGTCTTGTGGGGATTTCATTGCATTGACTGGAACTGATAGGGATGGTTATGAGACATGTATTGGTCCCCATGGGTCTGGAACTGTGAACCAGAATAGCACTAAGTTCCTTGACTTTGCAAGAAGTCATGGATTAGGGTGGCTAGTTCATGGTTTCAGTGCCCACAAGCTCATCGCGACTTGTTCCAATGCTGGTGGTGTGGCAAAGGAGATTGACCATGTGCTGATTGGTCACTAGAGGATGATCCAGAACTGCAGGGTCTACTGAAGTGCTCAGTTCCTCAATACCAACCACAGGCTTGTGGTAGCAACTCTGAAGTTGCAGCTTTAAATCTGGGAGAATGGTACCATCCCAGCCTAGGCTGGATGTTAGCAAGCTCAAGGATGAAAGGGTAGCTGAGGAGTTTGTGAACAGGCTGAGTGGGGATTTGGGAGGTCTGGGTCCTTTGGGGAATCCTGAAGAGTTGTGGAGTGCCTTCAAGACCACCATCCTTAATGTTGCCGGTGGATGACTTGGAACTCACCATAGGGTAAAGAAGAATTTTGTCTCAAGTGACACTGGATACCATTGACCAGTGTCAGAGTCACAGAGCTGAGTTCAGGTAGTTGAGGCATAAAACTGTAAGTGCACTGAGGGTGGACAAAGGAGGCCTTGGTGTGAGGAATCTGAGGGGGTAGAGCATCACCTGTGGTCAAGTGATTCTCGTCCTGCTTACAGGGGAATTCACGCATTGCATTCCTCCAAGCCAGTCCCTCGGTATACTGAAGTTAGAACGGTGGTGGGGGGTTCTTGACAGAGAAGTCTGAAGTGAAGGCCCGCTGGGCCGGTTACTTTGAGCGGTATCAACAGTGCAAAAAGCAGTTTTTGTTCCTTTGTAAGTCGTGGTTAAATATGCATTAGTCTGGACAGAAAGTGTTGCACTGCCCCCTTGTGTTTGCACAACTTTTTCCTCGTATATAATATGCATGATTTGCTTTTGTTGTCTTTTATGGAATGACAGCCTGCTATAGTCTAACCCTCTCACTTTGGTAGCTGTGCCCATGCTTTTTTGAGTTTCTTGCTCTCACTGATTTTTCCACGACTTGATTCATCATCTATTTAATCTGCCCATAATTGGCTGTTCAGCATGAGGATCAGATGTTGAAGCTTACTTTTGCAAGTTCAAAAACCAAGTTTTCAGTGCAGGTCTACCTTTAAATATAACGTCTGCAAACAAAGTAAAAAATATAAAAAAACACAGGAGCAAAATAAGGCAAAATCATGTCTCAATTTACTTTTATCATCCAAGGAAAATATAGAGTAGAAGCTTAAAAAAAAAAAGTATGTATACATTTTGTGCAGTTATCTTCACAAATTATTTGTCACTCCTCCAACCTTTGCTCTATCAGTACATGCTTCTTTGTCACCCAACCATGTTAGCATACTTGCTGCTACATCAGAAATCTTCCAAGCCAACATTAAATTCCCCTCTGTGACACTGCCTGAGCACTTCATTGATGTTTGGATGCTTAAATGTTGTTCCACTCAACCAACATCTTCTCTGTTTATTCTCTTTGTTCATATTTTCATTTTATCTTGGAAGGTAAATCATGTCACACAAAATTGAAAACAAGTCATCTGATTCCTTTTCAGCAAAATTTTGGCACCAAAATTGCTGTGTGTGTTTGTGTTTGTGTGTGTGTGTGTGTGTGTGTGTGTGTGTGTGTGTGTGCGTGTGCGTGTGCGCGCCATGGACAAAAAAATGGAAACACCTGGGTAATGAAATGGAAGACCAAGAAGGAATGCAAAGAATGAAAGAGCAAAGATGGAGTCATCAGAAGGAACCTGGATAGGATTTGTGTTTCAGCCGCTACTCCACTACCCTTAAACCCATCCAGGCGCAGCCAAGTGAGCCTTGCAGAAAAAATACTGCAAGAATTCACTTCTCCTGAGAGAGAGAGAGATAGATAAAGAAAGAGGAAAGAGAGTAAAATATAAAAGAGAAGAAAAAGCAAGAATTAGAATGAATAAAGAGAATTGTGCAAAAAAATATAAATATAAAAAAAACAAAGTTATGTCAAAGGAGCAAAGATGTCAGGAAGAACCCAGATAGATAGATTTCAGCAGTTACTCCCCAGGCTCAAATGCACAAACATGTACAAGCTATCAGAGGTCCGTCGGCGGGGAAGCACAGTCCACACAGCATGAGGATATGGTACAAACATAATGAAATGGAAGACCAAGAAGGAACCCGAAGAAGTAAAGAGCAAAGATGGAGTCATGAGGAGGAACCTGGATAGGATTCGGGTTTCAGCTGCTACTCCACTACCCTCAAACCCATCCAGTCGCAGCCAAGTGAGCCTTACAGAAAAATTTCTACAATAATTCACTTCTCCTGAAAGAGAAAGATAACGAATGAGAGGAATAGAGAAGAAAAAGCCAGAATTAGAATGAATAAAGAGAATTGTGAAAATAATATCAATAAATAATATTGAAAATAACAAAGTATATTGAAAAAGTATATGAAAAATAAATAACAAAGTATATTGAAAGCAATGGCTTCTACATGTGTGGCGCATGTGTTGAGCAAATAACATCCCAGCATGTTTAGGGTCATGCATAAAAATGCTGCACAGGCCTGGTTGCCTATAATTATGGCTATCATGGCTGCAAGAGACCTCAGTGACTTTGAAAGAGGGGTGAGTGTTGGGGTGCGTTTGGCAGGAGCTTCAGTGACAGACAGCTCAACTTGCTGATGGTTCACAAGAAATGGTGTCTCAGGGGCTGTCAGCGTGGAACTCTAAGGGAAAGGCATCATCAGCAAAGGGCAACAGTTAGCAGAAGCTTATACTCCAGGATGGTGATATCCATGCATCTACAATATAAAAGCAGCTTGGTCTCAGCATGTGTGCATGCATCTGTCTGGAAGTCAACAATTGGCCTTTTGGGGATACCACTAATCAAGCCCAATTGATGTAGTTGAGTAAAGTGAGGATAGATGGTCAGGTTTCCAACAGTATGATATAGTTGAGTAAGGTGAGGATAGATGGGCTGTTTTTAATTTAATTTTTTTTGACTCTTCCTCCTCTACCGCCTCCTCCCCCTCCTCCTTCGCCACTGCCTCCTCCTCCTCTTCCTCCTCCTTTACTTAAAACAATGGTGAGTCTCATTCAATCCCGTTTCTCATATCGATTAAACACCAGCGATCAATGTTTTTTTTTCTTCTTTTTTTTCTCAACATTTCCATTATATTCATATCTCCCTATCAAACAGCATTTCCCATGATGCACCGCCTTTTAAAGCATCACAAAACAGTTCGCTCGACTTGCAACTCAGGTGAGAAAAGGATGGGAACAAAAAAGCAGCTGATATTCAATAATTTATTTGTGCAATTTTAAAGGGTGAAAGTTAATTTTTATTTATTTTCTCTGGAAGTGACGGGTCAAGTTGCATTCTAGTTAATTTGAAGTGCAAGGCAAAGCAGGCAAGCAACTGCAGCTCCATTGACGCCAAATTTCAACCTTGGGCGCAAGCAGCCAGTTTCATCAAAAACGTTCTGCCGAGAACTCCACAGAGCAGGATGCGATAGTCAGGTCGCAGTGCACAAACCACTCATCACACCTGGCAATGCACGTTTGCGAGTCCAGTGGTGCAAAGAGCACAGGCAATGGACTACCGAGCAGTGGAGAAATGTGATATGGTCAGATGAATCATCCTTCACCATGTTCTCAACAAACGGACGAGTACACTTGTGGTGCCAACCTAAAGAATTCTACAACCCTGAGTGCTTTGTTCCAATAGTGAAGGGTTCTGGTGGTTCTGTAATGTTGTGGGGTGCATTTTCCTGGCATAGTTTGGGTGCAGTCATTCCCTTAGAAGGCAAGGTCAATGACAATCGCTACTTCATGGTACTAAGTGATCATCTTCACCCCATGATGCATAATTTTTCTAGCCGGGTGGGGTGTCTTCCAAGACGGCAATGCCCCCATCAGCAGAGCACATATGATCGCCAAATGGTTTGATGAGCATGACACTGATGTTATCCATATGTTTCTCAGTCATCCATATGTTATCCATATGCCTTCTCAGTCACAAGATCTGAACCCAATGGAGCATTTATGGGATATTCTGAGACAGCGTTTTCCACCTCCATCAAACAGGTGTGAGTTGATTGACTTTCTCATGGAAGAATGGTGCTGCATCCCTCTTGTAGAATTGCAGATGCTGGTGGACTCCATGCCACAGTACATACAGGCCATTCTGGCTCCATGTGGTGGCCCAACTCCCTATTAAGTTACACAACATCATGGTCAGATTTTTTTTTCCAAACATCCCTATCTTGTGCTGCTTCCCGAAGTTCTGGTAGAGACAACTTGGATGCAACGTTTACCCCATCCATCTAGCACATGTAAAGTCTGCTGCCTCTTCTTTTTCTTCCCTCAACCATACCCAGCATGGTGGATTTCTGCAGACTTTTATTTTCTGCACACATGATGTGTCCAAAGTATGACAGTTTTCATTTTACTATCAGTACTTCTCATGTGCATGGTGGTCTAATTTCTTCAAGCACTGATTTGTTTGTTCATGGAGTCCGTGAAATTTTTAACATTGGTCTCCAACACATTTCAAAACTGTCGGTTTCTTTTTGATTGTCCACGACTCGCATCCATACTTTGCACCTGGAAATACCAGAGCATTCACCGGCATCCTCTTGGTTTGTTTTGTCACATCTTTGACTTTCCAGATCTTTGTCATTCCTGACATTGCTGTTCTCTCCAGTGCTAACCATCTATTAATTTTGTCTTCACATTCTCCACTCACTTCAATGTTGGAATCAATTTTGGGTGATCATTTTTAAACTAAAGGACAGGCTATCAACTGGTGACACATCAGGAGTAGTTGACCATTCATCATGTAGAGACTGAAACCAATTCTACGTTGGTGAAACTGGAAGGAATTTAAAACAAAGGCTAGATGAATGTGATAGAGAAATTAGGCTTGGAAAGGTGACACACGTCAATTAATGCAATCTAGCCACAAATTTGACTTTGATGGGACCTGTGTCCGAGACACGATGTCAAATGACACAGATAGACCCTGGAGACATGGCACATCAAGAGCTGAGAGGGTGATGCAACTGGGGAGACTGTTGACATAACCCACACAATACACACCTCTGACACAATGGCAAAAAACTGGATGGTGCAAACAGCTGGATAAAGTGAGTGACAAGCACCACTCAATCCCTAACACCATGCCTACATGTGTGCAACACCCAACGGAAACTCCACCAATCACACAACCCACACATCACCATGTCCAACTCGAGCATGAACAGAGTTATTTTCGTGGCCCAGAAACACAAAAACAAGAACTAGAATGGCACTCGGTAGAGCACATACTTCCGCCAGGCTGAACAGTTTGTTTTGTATCCCACTGATAGACCAGATCTGCATCTGGACCTTAATCAAAATCTAATCAGCTTGTTGTTGTCACCTCCCCAAATCATCCACCAACTTTGTCCGAATTGGTCCATAACTTTGAGTTATCGTGATATTTATCGTTTTTGGCCTTAACTCTCAATGATGAAGAATCACTTGAAAATGCTTGTATCCAGATCCAAATCTTCACCAAAATCTAATCAATTCATCCTTGTCACACACCCAACCTGTCCACCACATTGCATCTGAATCCGTCCAAAACTTTTTGAGATAGCCTGCTCACAGACGGACAAACAAACAGATGGGTGAAATCGTAACCTGTGTCCACCTTCGGTGGTGGTGTTGGAAATTGATGAGCTGATGCATCAGAATGGAGGAGTGTTTCTGCTGTGATTAAGTCCATACGAATATGCCCTTGTACATGTGCACGACTATTCACTGTATTCATTCATGTACCATACTCGTAACTAATTTTAGTTCAGGCATTTAATGAAAAATCTTTGGTCAACCTTGAACAAATTGCAACAAAAAGTATATCTGCTGTTTTATACTCAAGTAAATATGTCCTCCATTACATATAAAAAGTCCTAGAACGGGAAAGCTTTGAAGATCACTGGAATATGATCCCACCCAAAAATGTCATTTTTCTGCATTTCAGCCTTCTTTAAACATGTTAAAGCCTATTTGAAAGCTTCAGTGGACTGTTAGATACTGATTTTTATTGAAACTGTTGGCAAGCAGTTAGGGTTTGAAGGACTAAGAGGCAGTTCAAACCGATAGCTCAAAATTTTCAAACTAAAATGATGAAATAAAAAGCAATTCTGTTCTTGACACACAACAACAAAAGTCAACAACTTAGGAATGATGCTTACATAATTATGTTAGAAATGATGAAATAAAACACTGAAGACAATTTTCAACAAGGAGAAAAGACATAAAATGTCACAGCCTTTAGTAATTTTTCTGTACAGAGTTATGACTAGAGCATACTTACAAGATTTATATGCATGTGAAACTGACTTGAGTGGTCATATGACATGGAACATTTAGCAAGATCACGTAAGAAACAAAATGGGCACCAGTCAACCATCTTGGATCTGATCTCGAAAAAAATGATGTGCATATGTCAGCCATCATTCATTGTCTGTGTGCCAAGTTTGAACAAGATTGGTAAATGCACGTCCGAGAATTAGTTGAGGACGTGTTCAATATCGGGTTTTTTTTACAACTGAAATGGCCGCCAATCTACTAGTCAGCCACCTTTGATCAGATCGCAAAATAAAGTGAGGTGTATGTGTACGCCATCATGTACTGTGCTTGTGCCAAGTTTGGACTAAATCGGACCATGCATATTCACGAAATAGCTGCCAGGCAGCCATCTTGGATCTGATGTCAAAAAAAAAAAAGTGCTTATGTGAACCATCATTCATTATCTGTGTGCCAAGTTTGAACAAGGTCGGTAAATGCATGTCCGGAATATGGTTGACGACGTGTTCAACATCGGTTTTTCCAACTAATATGCCCGCCAGTCATCCATCTTTGATCAAATCGCGGAACAAAATAATGTGCGTATGTATACCACCGTCGTGTATGGTCTGTGCCAAGTTTCACCAAAATTGGTCCATACATATCCGAGATATGGCTACAGATGGACAGATGCACAGATGGATGAAACCCAATCCATAAGTCCCCGTTTCAGACTAAGTCCAACGGGGTGCTAATTATTGCAGATTGCCATTGCACAAACTAATTTAAAAATAGGACCATGTCCTGAAGCTCACCTGGATCAGGAGCAACAGACACTCAAGCCCCCTCCCCCCAAACACCCCCTAAGACCTGTTATTTTTGTTGTTAATGCCGTGAACAAACTTTGGTACATCACGGGTGATGAAGGTTGTGGTCAAGTTTCATCGAAATTGTGTGTATAGTTTCAGAAAAGAGAGCAAATCCTATTTTTTGGGGGGGGTGGGGGGGTCAAACACCCCCTCCCCCAATAGACCTGAATGAGTGCAGATTTTGAATGAGCCATTACACCTTCGTTAGGCATCAGATTTCATCAAAATTGTGTGTTTGGTTCAAGCGATAATGACTGAAGTGTTTACGGACTGACGCACTCACTCACTTACGCACACACTTACAGACACTGCTTGATCACATAAGCTCACCTGACTAAAGTCCAGGTGAGCTAAAAATGAAAACACAAATATTGAATAACATCAACTGACAGGACTAGTAATGGTAAAACATTATACCAAATTACAAGCATAATATTGAGAACCTTACCAATACTGAGAGTTTTCAGAATTCAACAAAGAGTCTGTGGAGAACTTGACAGTGAACATGTAAATGTTATATGATGCAAGAGAAGCATATATCTGCATAGAAGATGAGTAGTTGCCATATTGTCAGCATCTCCCCACCATGGGTAGCCTGTGTCTGTACAAGATGCATTCAGAAGCCAACAATGTCATCATCTTCATCTTCACTAAATGCCAGCTGTGTTGTGTTTATACAACCAGATCCTATGCAGTTTCCAGGAGTACAGTCAACGTTCTGCTTCTTGCATGTGCACCTCAAGCTACTGCAGTTGCACCTGATGACCTGCAGCAGTTCCTCAAGAGTAGGAGCTCGGTCTTTCTGGAGAGGGACAAGCTCCTCGTCGCTCTACCGCAATCCCCACTCTTTTGGAAGGAATCTATTCCCAGATCCCTTCCACTCTTGAACCTGAAAGTACAGACAGAGGTTGTGGTGCTTTGTTGCTGCTGATGTAGGTGGTAAGCTCTGGTTGGATGTGAGATTTGCTGGAAGCCACCTTCTCACAGAACTGCTTGTGCTGCAGAGTCTAGCTTTTCGCTGGGTTTCCCATTCTAGAGGATTACCAAGGTTTTTCTCTCCTGCAGCTACATTAGAGGTCGAAGTTGACTGTATCAAACATTTTGGCTTGCTCACGGAAGTGACTGCTTGTCTTGAATTTATTGAGGCAAACTCCATTCCCCGATCCCGTAGAGGCGAAATGTTGTGTTACATTCATTGGCAGCATGGAGGAAGAGGATGCGTTTGCATATCTCTGGACCAAGCTGTTCCTTGACCACCTTGATGTTCCAGATAAGAGGGTTCTTTCTGTTCTTCTTAGACTTCGGGCGAAAGAACAGGTTATGAGACTCTAAGGTTGTATGGTAGCACAGTAGGACGAGGAGGTCTGTCATCACCGACCAGCACACTGTTGGTGACCGTAACCCTCCACAGCCTTCTGCACAACGAGAAAATCAGCATCTCCTGAAGCATGGTGTGCCTAACAGTTCTTCTGCAGCTCTTCACTCAACATAATAAGAGCGCAGTGAATCTACATTAAGCAGGTGTCTTCATATGCTTTCCCACAACCCTCCTAAAAAATACTGATTTCAGGACTTTCCCCTCACAGGACTTCTTAAGACTTTTTACATGTCTTAGAGGACACCTTCCAAGCTAGGTATGGTGCAAGTGAGAGAGCTTTTGTTGCAGTTTGTTTGAGGTCATGGTACGTAATGCTTGTACCATTTCTGAGAAATGCTGTTTTGAATTAGGGGGGGGGAGGGGCGATACAGACTGTGGCGTGTTTGTGCTGTAAACCAACCACCTGGAATACCTTTGATGAACTGGACATGATTGGAGACGAGAAGCGTAAATAACAAGTAAAATGAGGAATGCACAGAGGATGTTATTTTATCATTGTTTTTTTTTTTACAAGTACACGATAATGCAGGACAACTGCAACCTCTAAGAACTGTAAGAATAAGTGTTTTTTTACTTTGCGCACATTGTCCTCAATAAGACTGAACCATTTTATATTTTAATTAGATTTATCTAAATGATTCCAATTTCAGTAGAAGTTTACAGATTTAATCTATGGGCATTGGTGTTTGATTTAGCATGTGCTTCTCCTTTTAGCTTGTTTTTCTCTTCCCACTAGCAAATGATGAATTGTCTGATAGCATGGTGCAGAACCAGAGCACTTCCTTTTGAGCTATCTAGTCTTCGTTCAAATATCAACCTCACTCTGGAATGTCGTACTGTTGCTTCACAGGCAGGGATTTGCCATCTGTCAGATGGGACATAAAGCTGGGGACATATATGTTTGCATTAATTGCTGATGGATGTTAAAGAGCTCACAATGAAGATTGCGCGAGTCATCACCTCCACACAGGCCCTGCCTTAACTCGCTCTCCAAAGTCCAACTCATGAGTTGGAGCTCTGGCAATTCCATTACCGACCATGAAATAATGCTCCATGGCAAAGCCTGAAACATGGGTGGAATAAGTACCAACAAAAACAACAGAACCGATTATTAAATACATGACCATTTGCAAGTCAAAGCAGAACTTTAAAGTTGCAGGATGGTATTTGATAACCACGAGTGAGTGTGTCTCTTCAAACAATTTTAGGCAGGAATATGGCAAAGAGGTTTAAAACTTCGTTTTTCGATTGACTTTTTGGTGATCCAAAAACTTAAAGGATTTCTGAAACTGCCTCCTCAATGTCCACTGTTTTGGCCTGAGGCTTACACAGTGGAAATGGCAGGCCATAATGAACTAACTTCTGTCTGAAATTGTGCTGAGCAACCACTACTGAGGATGATGTTACCTCTCTTTTTGAAGAGAGTGGAAGAGAAGAGAATGGAGTAACCACTCTCTTTAAACCTCCCTGCAATTTGAATGCACTGCTGTCAATTGTAAGTGATTATAAAATCATCACCTACCTCTGGGAAGAGCAAATCAAGCAAGAATGAGAAATACAAGCAGAATCAAATGACTTGAATGAGAGACTGGACACCGCTTTTTGTCTCTCTGCAGCCTTGTCATTAACCTATTGGTCTTCATTCGCTCTATATTTTGTATTGTGCTTTGTTTCTTATGTGTGTCTCCAGCATAACATGTTTATCAATCTGCTTCTTCTTAGTTCAACTCCCAGGTTCAAACCTGTCATTTGGTTCCTTGTTTTAGAACCACCTCTAAATTTGAGTACAGTCTTTTCCTTCCCTCGACACCTTCACAATATCTGCTGATTGTCATAACTTAGCAAACACTTTGTCCTTGATTATTGCTTCATTCTAATTACTCTGGGAGACAAAATTATCATTTACTCAAATTCATACACTATATCTTCACCTCTCCATCATATATGACAATGCTTTTCATTTTAATTGTCAAGTTCTTCCTTTTAAAATCATTGCTTGATCCAAAAATAAACATTTTGGCCTTTTAAACTATGCCATTTTGTTGAATCAGCATTTGGAAAAAAAAAATCTATTTTGAATGAATGCATGAAACAAACATCTTGAAATCATCTTGCGCCTTCTTGCCCTCCCTGCTCTACCAGCGGCATGTGGAGGCTTCATGACAAAGCTCAATGGCACAATCACTAGTCCAGGATGGCCCAAAGAGTACCCCACCAACAAGCATTGTGTTTGGCAGGTGGCTGCTCCCACACAGTACCGCATCTCACTGCAATTTGAGTTCTTCGAACTTGAGGGAAATGATGTAAGTCTTTCATTGACCAAATATGCTTGACCAGTTTAATTCTCACATGAGTGTGCCTATTGTTTATATTGCTTTCATTTTTAGCTTATCTGGAATGAATTCCAGATTATGTATTGTCATCGTGCACTGTCTGTCTGTCCATCCATCCATCCGGCTCCGATTTCGACTTCTCCAGCCAAACTGCTGGGCCGATCTGGCTGCAATTTCGCAGCAACGTTCCACTCCTGACTGGTAATGGGGATTGCAAAACTCATTCCGGTCATGTGACTTTAAGTAGATCAAAATGGCGGACTTAGTAAATTCCTTCAAAAATCTTCTTCTCCAGTCACCAGTCAGAATGCTACCAAATTTGGGTTACAACATTAGACCAGGGTAGGGATGTTAAATTGCAGAGGTCATTCTGATCACATGACCAGAAGTGTCAAAATGGCGGTCGTATATATTCCTTCAAAAATCTTCTGGGAGGTCGGTGGTTCAAACCCGACCCTGGCCGAGTCATACCAAAGACTTTAAAAATGGTACACGATGCTTCCTTGACACTCAGAATTTTAAAAGGATAGAGCATGGACAAACCACCATTGCGCCGGCTTGATGGGCCGAATGGCGGCCTATGTTGAAGTTTCTTGTAAGGAAACTTGTATTAATTATTCAAGAATTATTTCTCTCCCAACGATAGGATAAACTCACCAGGGGTGGGATTACAATGGTATACAGGGAGGTGTGGCCCTCAGAATTCTCAATATAGACTCCAGACCTTATTTAACTTTAGCTGAAGAACAGATCTAGCAGCTCAAAATTGGGCATCCATAAAGTGCTGTGAGCAATCAGCCACAGAATTCTATACCATCACAATATGTAACATCATGTCCAGGTATAATCCTCATGCGTCCATCAGTATTAAGCCAGATGGACAACCCTGGTTCATGAGTGATGTGAAAGAGCATGTCAGGAGCAGTAGTGCATCACCAAGCATTTTGACAGAGGTGCCAACCTAGTGAAATGACATTACTGGACTCCATACATATGAAGCAGCAGTATGCAATGGGCAGGGCTAAGCGATCACACAATCAGCTGATCATGTCAAAATTGTGTGACCCTTTTACATCCAGTTGTGAATGATTATGAATAATTGAGCAACAAACGAGACATGACATCCCCACCTTAAATGATGGCAGAGTTCAGCCCATGAGTACCAAAGGGGAAAGGCTGAATATTTGCAACTACAACAACACTCAGTGGAGCGCATACCTCCGCCAGGTTGAATAGTTTACGTTTTGTATCCCACTGATGGGCTGGATCTGCATCTGGACCTTAACCAAAATCTACTCCGCCTATTCTTGTCACACACCCAACCTGTCCAAGTTTCGTCTGATTCCGTCCATAACGTTTTGAGATATTCTGCTCACAGACAGACAGACAAACAGGGGTGAAAACATAACCTCTGTCCATCTTCGGTGGTAGAGGTAACCATCCTCGACAAGAAATGATGAGTGGGTGATCTTTCTTGGCCTCCTCCTGAGGTCCTCACTGTCACAGATGCCAGTCATCGGCCAATTCTATTCACATCTCGTGATGTCAAAAAAAACCGGCTCAGTGCCTTGGAGACAGCAAAATCTACAGGCCCAGATAACATGATGACTATAGTGCTGAAAACTTTGGCTGCAGCACTAGTTGCGCCTTGGCCAATCTGTTCCAGTACAGCTATAATACTGTACTGGTATCGAGTCTAAAATGTGGAATATGTTTGTTATGTTTTGAAAAGCAGAACAAATCCAACCCAACCAAATTACTGTCATCTTCGCCCATTCCTAATGATGAGTAAAGTACTGGAAGACGTTAATAACAGTGTTATCAAGTGGCACTAACTCACCAATAACCTGTATACAGAGTCTAGTTTGAGTTCTGTTAGTATATTGATCACTCGTTTCAATGATGAGAACATACACATTTTATCACATTTGCATTCATAAAGAAATATAGCTCTTCTCTCTCTGGTCTATACCATGTAAGAGCCCTTCATAATATCAATTCCAACCAAAATTATTTCATTGCATAAAAAAAAACATTTCTAAATGCTTTCTTTTCCCTGTCTGGTTTTTAAAAATTTTTGAAGCATATTTAGTTGTGTTTTTGCTAACCCTTTAATTTTACTGACTAAATATTTAGTTGTAGTAAACAAACTAACACTTAAGTTAAAAATATATATATATATATATATATATAACTATTTAGATGTGCAGAAATGAGCTCGAGAGATGAAAATTATTTATATTGGTGCTTACTACGCAAACATAATATACTTGCTATAACAACCTTCTTTGTGGTGTAGGTGTGCAAGTATGACTACGTGGAGATCCATAGTGGATCTCCACCTGATGCCAAAGTACACGGAAAGTTCTGTGGGACAGAACTGCCAGAGATCATCACATCTCAGAACAACAACCTGAGGCTTGAGTTCAAGTCTGACACATCTATATCAAAGAAGGGTTTCAAAGCACACTTTTTCTCTGGTGAGACAAAACCACCTTCTCAAACCAATTGTCCCCATGATTAAAGATGACATACTCTGGATTTTTTTTAATTTTATTTAAAAAATATAAATTAATGTTGCTCTTGTCTCATTGATTACTTGTTGTTTTGGATCAAAAATACAAGATCAAAATTGTGACAATCGATCATTAAAGGAAACAACCCAGAATTGGCAACACTGGCTCATGGTAAAACTTGGGATGTTTAAGTACAACATTATGTTTGTGAGGGGATAGGCAATAGCTAAATTGAGGTCTTATAGATGTTGAATATATTTGTGTTTGGCTTTGGTGTATCTTACCATGGATTAAGTGTTTGCTTAAGGTAAGGAGTCAATTTAAAATGTTGCCTCTGAGGTAGACAAGAAGTTGTGCTTTTATTAGTTTAAGACAGTAGCTAAGGTGTGGTGTCTCCGATGTGGACCCTGTCAGTGTGGGGGAGAACACGTCATGTTTTGCCCCACAAAAAGAGGGAGGGAAGTCTCCTCTCAGCAAATGGGAGGGAACAGTCTCTAAACAGATTTCTGTCATTAATGGTGGTGCTGAGATTGCTTGAAATTCCTGGGTTGGGGAAGGTGAGGTAAAGGGGGGTGGATAGAGAAATTACTTGAAAGACCCAGGACAGAGATTGGTGAAAGTTTTGCTCCATGATTGTGGGGATAAGGGGTCAGAAGAGAAGGTGAGGAGCAGAAGAGTTGGAGTGAGTACGAGATGGCTGTGAAATTCTCTGTCCAGCTACCATCCCTTCCTTCTCCAACTGTTCTTCCAGCTGCAATGTTCTTCAACCGGCCACGTGTTTTGCCATTTAAGAGCAGGCTTGATATATCGCTGAACCATCACACAGATGTCATGAGTGAGTGTGTACATTCTTTAAGGTTGGCTGCAGTCTCCAAGTGACAATATCAGCACATTTGGTCATAGATCACATTGTATATAATCCCTCATCAACCATATCAATGGAATTGTCTATTTTCTGCTGAGTTTTATGTAAATGCAAAGTTCCCATATCCCTTTAGTTTTTTTGGATACAGAGTCAAAGCTTGTGGAAAAGCGTGTACATTGAACAGATCAGGACATAACAGGACAAAAGGAATGTGAGCGACAGAATGAAAATGAAAATGAAAGGGAGAACACCAACAGTGCAGCCGAAAGACAAGATGCAATGATTCCTCACTTAACGTTGATTTGGCTGTTGTCGTTTCGTTATAACATCGCTAATAAAATAGAGAAAATATATCCTTTTAACGTCGCTATGTTTGCTATT
Organism: Eptatretus atami; assembly: GCA_035128595.1. Lineage (NCBI taxonomy): Eukaryota > Metazoa > Chordata > Myxini > Myxiniformes > Myxinidae > Eptatretus > Eptatretus atami. Next base: position 67,937,598 of record CM068957.1, on the reverse strand, counting down.
GTACGTTGTTTGCCAGTGGGCCACAGTGTACTATTCGGTGTCACGTAGACGGAGGCATATGTAGATGCTGAACATTTGTATCACGCCATTTTGTTGTTGTTTGAAGCATGATTCAATCCTCTATGAAGACGAGTCAAAACATTCAATAAGTGATAGTAGTGAGTCCGGTAATAAGAAATTAAATAGCCCTGTCGGAGGATGACATTTATTTTCCCAGCAGGTGGGGTAAAAATGAGGAATTGGGGGGGGAGGGGACATGCCCCCCCCCCTTCCTGAAGTGGTATGGTCATGTGGAGCACAACTTAAGTTAATGGCATGGTCCTTATGTTTCATGAAGAGATTGGTCTGTGTCTGGCCATTGGTTTCTGAGAATATTTTAAAATATATGAACTGAATTTGAGGCGAAATCCCCCTTTTCCGCCTCTCTTTGGGGGCAGATCGAGAGGGAGAGCACAACTCCATGAGACCTTACTGTTCTGATGTATCGTACCAAATTTAGTCCATATTGATTGTGCAGTTTGTGAGGAAAATGTTTTCGTGAATAAGAGGGATTAGGGGAGGGAGGCTGTGGCCCCCTTTCCAGAGGAGATACGGTCATGGGGAGCACAACTTAAGGTTAGGGCATGGCCACGATGCCGCATGGCCAGTCTGGTCTGGATCCAGTTTTCAGTTTCTGAGAAGATTTTTAAATGAAATACCAATATTTGGAGAAAAAAACCGATGTCCACCTCCTTTAAATGGGTGGATCTGGATGGGGAGCACAACCCCATGAGACCTTGCTGTCCTGATGCATCGTACCTAATTTGGTCCATATCGGTCAGGTAATTTCATAGTTTGTGAGATGCTTTAGTCAAATGTTGATGGATGGACGGACAGACTTACATATGTACCAATATTTGGGGCAAAAAATGTACGGACGGCCAAGCACCGGGACCCACTCTATGAGCTTATGTTGGAGAAATAACCTAACAAGACAAACAATTAGTTGAGAAATTAAATGAGTTTCATGGTGGGAGGTTGATGGTTGATGATGGAGCATGAGCCCCCTTCAGAAACCTGGGCACGAAAAGAGCAGAGGGGGGTGAAAGACCAGAAATGTGGCAGGAGAAGACGGAGAGCACCGACTTGTCTGTGATTGGAAAGTGATAGGCCCATAGACAGCCTCAGTGTGGGAGATTCCAATGATCTTGAAGGCCTTGGTTTCCATGGCATCAAGCTGAACAAGGTGTGAGGCAGGCGAGCCAGCGTAGAGGGGAGAGCAGTACTCCATCAAGCTGTGGATAATGGTATTGTAGGTGGATAGGAGTTCAAGTGTGTCAAGGAAGGGCTCTTCACAGATGGTGACTGGCTTTGGAGGCCAGCATTGAAATGTGGTTTGCCCAAGAAAGATTGAGGCTGATAGTGAGACCCAGGAGCTTGAGTGACTGAACTTCTTCAAGAGGATTGTTCAGAAAGTAGATGGAG